>VZRE01002874.1:172317-257684 GCA_013396775.1 Cephalopterus ornatus
GGTCCAGAGAAGAGCAACCAGGCTGGTGAAGGGACTTGAACACAAGTCCTATGAGGAGAGGCTGAGGGAGCTGGGGTTGTTTAGCCTGGAGAAGAGGAGGCTCAGGGGAGACCTCATCACTCTCTACAACTCCCTGAAAGGAGGTTGTACGCAGGTGGGGGCTGGTCTCCTCTCCCAGGCAACCAGCAGTAAGACAAGGGGGCATGGTCTTAAGCTCTGCCAGGGGAGGTTTAGGTTGGATGTTAGGAAGAAATTCTTTACAGAGAGGGTAATCAGGCATTGGAATGGGCTGCCCATGGAAGGGGTGGATTTGCCGTCCCTGGAGGTGTTTAAGAAGAGACTGGATGTGGCACTTAGTGCCATAGTCTAGTAACTGGTAGTAGTGGATCAAGGGTTGGACTTGATGATCTGTGGCCCCTTCCAACTCGTATGATTCTATGATTAATTGCTTGCATTTGGCTGTATTGAAATATGTTTTTTGACAAGTGATTTAACAAGTCTCCACCAATTTTTGTCTTGTCCACAAACTGTACCAGTGAAGCAACATCACTGTCTAAAGATTATTGATGTGAACAAATAGAATTGAAACTGATTCCTGCTAGAAATGGGTCTGTCTTTTGATGCCTTTATATCAAGAATTACAGTTGAGATCTGTCAGAAGGCCTCTCTTAATCTGTTCAGTTTCTTAATGTAAATATTTGTCAAGAAAAATACCTTGTGGTAGGAAGTTTAATGCACTGAAAAAAATTAAGCATAATCTATCTCTTTATGTAAGAGTTCCATAATACTCTAAAACCAAAGCAAAACTGGCTATCAGAGACAAAATCAGTTTTTTAGGAGCCTACAATGAATTATTCTAGTGATAATTTTCCATCTAATTCTCTGTTAGAGTTGCAGTATTTTATCCTGTATTGCTGAAAAGATGAGATGTTCTTACAAAAAGCCATCCCTCTTGAGGTATTTCTGAATGTCAGAATCGTTTTATGTTTTCTTAAACTAAATGAAAAAGAGCTGATACAAACAGCTCAGCACTGCAAGTTATTGATGGTGCCGATCGATTTCAGTAGTAGGTACTCATGTGACACAGTGATGGTTTACTTTGTTACTACACAGTTTAACAGACTGGGATCTTTACTCCAAACTTTACTTTTACTCCAAGTGCTCCATGTTTAATTTTTAGGTATGCTGTCTGCCACTCTTCTGGCTGCTTTCCCATATGGGATCACTATGAATATCTGTAAAGTGCGTAAAGGAACAGTCTCTGTACATAAATATCAGTGAGAGTTAAAGTGTGTGTTGCTTAGATTGCACAGCCATTGCTGTAACAAGACACTCCCTTTGGCAATCCTTTGCCATGCTTTGAAGATTTCCTTCACTAATGCGGGACAGACTGACTTTAGTTTTCTTCTGAAGGTCAGTAGATTTCTTCTGAAGTTGTCATTGTACATACAACTTCTGCCAAACATATGGAAATGTAGGAACTGGCTGCCTCATCTGGTCTGCTGCCCAGTTTTTGACACTGTCAACAGGAGACCATTCAGAGGAAGTTCAAGGAAAACCCTGGTGAATAATTATTGGCAGACTCATTCTGTTATTAATACTTTACAATTTATAGTGCCTTCCTAAAAAACCGTTTAGCCTCACACACACAAAAAGAAATCAGCATTTTACTCTAAATATTATTCTGATTTGACTAACTGTTGTAGTAAATCAGTTCTCAGTGGCTTGTATGGTGTTAATAAAGATCCTTTTCGTAATTGTTTTCCTGCACAACTCCTCCCATACAGCATGTTGTTGTATCTTAGGTGATATAATTTTCTGCTGAGTTTTCAGGAGTGCTGGGCTCGACAGGCTGGAGCACTTGGGCTGTGGCAGCTGTCAGCTGGGGCTAGTGGAACAGGATGGTTTTGCCCTGACTGCACTACCACTCCTTAGCACTTGAACCCCAAGGCAAGTCTGTGCTAGCACAATCAGTTTAAACTTGAAGTACCTCTTAACCTGAGCTAGGGGTCTTGTGGTGTTTGGGCATCGCCCAACACTCTCTACAACGACCTGAAAGGAGGTTGTACCCAGGTGGATATTGGTCTCTTCTCCCGGGCAACCAGCAGTAGGACAAGAGGATACAGTCTTAAACTGAACCAGAGGAGGTTTAGGTTGGACATTAGGAAGAAGTTCTTCACAGAAAGAGTGGAGAAGAAGAGCACTGGAATGAGCTGCCCAGGGAGGTGGTGGAGTCACCAACCCTGGAGGTGTTTAAGAAAAGACTGGATGTGGCTCTTAGTGCCATGGTGTAGTTGACAAGGTGGTGTTAGGTCGGACTCCATGATCTCAGAGGTCTTTTCCAATCTAGTTGATTCCGTGATTCTCTAACGTTACAAAACTGCTGTGTTACTGGAGACTATTATGAAAAATACTTCAACAGGAAAGAAAGAAGGAAGAGGTTTACAAGGTCCTGTTTCTGTGATTCAAGAAAAATTAAACTCTACTTAATTTCAATAATCTTCCTGGAAAATCAGCTTTTCCTCTCGTATGTGTAACAACAGCTCTGATGATACTGAAATGCTGTTAGTGAACGTTTCCCCATATCTGTATCACCTTAATAGGCAAGGGTCAGGTGTTCTTCCTGCTAATAAAATGTGATATAATAAAAAGAGTCTGATTATTCCCAGCCACGATTCCCACATAACCATCTGAACAGTGCATTGTCCTCTCCTTAGGCATATGTCTTGCAGGATGAGGTTCCCCCCAAATTACTGTGTGACAGTTGGAACACTATGCTCTGCTGCAGTCATACATGAGAATCTGTAGGAAGACTTGAAAAAAAAAAATCAGAAAAGGGATTATTTTAAAATTTAATGAATTTTGAGGGTCCGACATATCTTCTGAGGCTGCCAACATTGTACCTGTAATAAGGATATAGTACAACAGTAAGCATAAATATTAGTTGTCTCTGTTGCTATTGCATCCCAGGAAGTTGAACTGAGTTTCCTGGAGGCTTGAGCTTTTAATCCTGGAGGGAGAAACATAAATGTATTACTGGAGTATCAAAACCTGAAAAGAATGGAAAGAAACAGAAGAACGAGCTGTCAGTGATCTGAGGGCTTTTCAGTCACTTTTGCTCTGAAGTTGACCTCCAAAGTTGTCTTCTAATAGATAAACAATTTCTTCTAAATCCTACGTAAAATTTTATAGTATATAATAAACACACAGGTTACCATCTGGGGACGCTGCAAACCTATAGTCCTGCTTTGAGCTGAAGCTTTATATTTAAACTTTCAACTGAGTCCAGAACAAAGAATTTCTAGATTTTTTTCAGGAGTGACAGGTGTTTAATGACTTTAGCACATGCATTACAAATAGCAATTATTTTGGAGAAAATAAAATACTAGTACACTTACGTGACTTAGAATGATGTATATTTTTTCCTTAGCGTTACTCAGGGCAGGTAGAGTTCTACTCCATCTTCCTCTGGGTGCCATTTGGGGCCATATTGGAGCTTTGTACATAATGCATTACAAGGAGCCAAGAGGGGCTTTCAGCAGTGTGCCTGTGATATATGGGCACTATCAGCTATGTAGACCTTACCAAAAATATTTCTGCATTTCTCAGTACTGCATCCTCTGCTTCTCAATTGCTTGGAAAGATGCACTTGTTTAATATTAATTTCCTTGTACAAATACTCTGTTAATTATTCTGCACATATGCAACCAGGAATAATGTTTCTGTGAAAGCTCTGCGCAAATTCTGCATTTTAAAATGCACAGCTGATGATCTTCCTTCCAACACTGTGAAATGCACGTTCACAAGGAAATGAGAATCTGAGCGTACTAACATGACAATAACAGCTACTTAGGTAAGGTATTAATCACACTGAATAAACCTTCAGTTCATATTAATCATAAAAGGAAAATAAAATTACTAGTTTTCCATTAGAAATGCAAATATTTAAATCCCAAGTTTACTGCTAGTGGTTGAAAGCAAAATGTTAAAATGCAATGACACAATATATACAATAATTTCTTAAATGGGCAGTTAATAAAATCACTCAGCTATACCATCTGGATATTAATCATGTGACATGGCCAGGTGAAACTTCTTAGTGTACTAACATCTGATGGACCAGATGTTGCAACTGGAAGAATTCTTTCCACTGCTCTGCACCTCAGAGTAGAAGAGTGTGATATATCATGGGAATTTTGCCTTCCACGCATTATTGTGTAACAGTTTCCCCAGCACATTTTTTCTGGGGAAAAAAAATCATATAAACCAAGAGGTATTTAGGAAATAAAGCCTATTTATTAAAACAAAATCACTGTTAGCCTAAAAGTTTTGGTTATGAATATTAGAATTCTTGTATAATTTAAGTTTGAGAAATATTTCCTTTCTTTAAGAAAGCTTCTAAACATTTAGGAAAAAAAAATGGAAGATTTTGTAACCAGTTCTCCTGAAAACTGAGTATGAAAGAACTATGAACTGCATTCTGACTTCCTCTTTTTTTTTGCAGATGGTCCTGTGTCAGTTGGAATGAGTATGGATATTGCAAGCATTGATACAATATCAGAAATAAATATGGTACTGTAGCTTTTGCTGTCTTTTTTTGTTCTGCTTGATAAGCTAATGTCTTGTGCTTACAGCTGCTGGCAATGTGATTTTGGGCTTGTCTCCTTGTGAAGTCAAAGTGGGTTAGGAGGTGGAATTTTGTTTTTTACTACAGATATAGTTTATATCACTATAATAAATATAGAAATGCAGCTGCAAATCACACTTCTCACAGATACATACAGAATTTTGCTGCTGATTATTAATCTTAATGAAAGGCATGTGGATCAGTATTTATTTTCCAGATTAAATATCTAAATCTTTATGCATTTCAGAAAAATGAAGATGTATTCATGAGCTTTTGAAGTCACTGGTTTTTTTTTTATGATTAGGCACAGCTGAACTTAGACTGTTTTTCTCTTCTATTTTTACTGTCACACATTAATTTATTCCAGCTGTGTTTCATGAAATTTGTATCATTTGTTTTTGAACAAACTATGAAGTGGAATATATTTTCTAATTAAAGATCTTCCATTTGTACGTAGAAATAAAAGCTGAAATTCATTAATCAGCTATTAAATATTAGTGTATTAGTAATTACTAGTTACTATTTAGAAAGGGGGAAGTAACATTAGAACTTCAGATGAATTTATAATATTGATAAAAACACTCCATAAAATCAAAAGTTGATTTAAAACATGTTAGGAAGCAGTGTTATTTTAATGTAGGACTGCAAGGCATATCTAAATTGAAGGGGAATTGGCTGAGTGTTATATTCAAGTCTTGATAAATTTGGCACCACTGTTTCCTTTGTGACGCAGAAAGGATAAATTGGGCTGAAAGATGATGATTCCTGTTTCACTAACCTCTTTTGTCTATTTGAGTTTATTCAATTTTTCCAAAGTGTTCTTAAAAAAAAATCATTATTTATTTAGTAGTTTATGTGAACAAAATGATGTTTGGAACCACTTATATAAATAATTCTAAAACTTAAAGATTTACAGAGCCACATTATCTTCTTACAAAGCTCCAATGACTTCAGCTGATTTATAGCCCCAGTCTTAGGCCATCAGCTTTTATTGTAAGAACAAAATCTACCACCTCTCATTGAGTGCTAGTAAATTTGTCAGTATGAGAGTCAGTACAGCTGCTGTTGGACATGGAGAGTCACAGCCTATTGGTGCCCAACAGCTGCTTCCTTATACTTCTGTAAAACAGAATGCAACACAGACTTCCTTTATATGATAATTTTGGTTTTTTCTCTTTCAGGACTACACAGCTACCATATTTCTAAGGCAGCGATGGACTGATGAGAGGCTTTGTTTTGATGGTAATAAGAGTTTAAGCTTAGATGGTCGGCTTGTGGAAATGCTTTGGGTGCCGGATACGTTCATAGTGGACTCAAAAAGATCTTTTCTTCATGATGTCACTGTTGAGAATCGTCTTATTAGAATATACCCTAATGGAACAGTCTTGTATGCTATACGGTATGTATACACCATGTATCAGCCTTTATAATTGGCATCTACTTAGATTTTAAACTTTCCAGGTTAGCATATTTTTTGCTTAAGACAATGGTTCTATTTGTAAAAGTAGGATATGCATGGCCTTGTGGTTCTATAAATAGTAGTATTATTGGCCAATATGAATAAATTATTAAATTTAATAATAGATCTTATCTTCTTCCCTAATTAGACCATTTTGTTTTCATGTAGACCAAATCCAGGAATTGCATGTTGCAATTCCAGTTGTTTGCAATGAAGCCATCACAGAGGAAGGCAAGCTGTGATGATCAGCTTGCATTATTTATTGTGGATTATTCTTTGTAATGGGTTTTGATAAATATAAACAAATCTTAAAATATATTACAAAATAAAAAAGGAAAATGTTCACTGCAAGTGAGAAGGGAGCAAAAAGTGGCCTTTTTAGACTGCCACTAAACTGAGATAATCTGGAGTGTTTTCCTGTTTGGGATGCTATTACTCTTGCACATTAGATACCAGTAAATAATGGGGCTTTTCCCTCACAGTAGATATTTGCCTGCAAATAGTATTTCAAGGAGGATGCATAGCATTTTTTTTTTGTTTTTAATGATGAACAATTTTTTGCCGTTAATAATTAGCAAACTGGGTTTTTTTCAAGGATCACCACAACTGTTTCATGCAGCATGGATCTGACCAAATATCCGATGGATAAACAGACATGTACTTTGCAACTGGAAAGCTGTAAGACCCTTAATCCTTATTATTTTTATGCAACTGGAAGAATGTCTGTGATCTTTTAATGCCAGATGTTGTCAGAGTGGCTGGAATTTTCAAAGAAGGCAAGGGACATAATGTGACCAGTGCCTGTTGAATTACAATAGAATATATGTGCAAGGATATATGCGTGAGACATCACTGAAAATAGCATGGCACTACAGAAATGCTGCAATGCCATTAATGATTAAGCAAAATCTTGGGAGATTCTCATGGGCTTGGTTCTGCAATACATCCTGCAGTTACTTTGTTGGTCTTCAGAGGGAGTTCTGTGAGCAGGCATTTTCTAGCACAGACGAGGAAATTTTTTTTTCACTTTCAGAAGCGTATGTAATTTTTTCCCCCTGAGATACAATTCCTTTAGGAAAGAAAAAAATTAGAGTAAGGCTTATTTGTAAGGCATATAGTTCTTCGTAATAATTTACTGTTTTCATACTGAAAAAATGTAATTGTATGGACTGAGATTGATAGAAACAGGTTTATTATGACTTATTTAGTTGCCGCTGTACCAGTGCCCTGGGAGACAATGTTATCAATCGATGGACCAAGACTAAATATACTTTCTCATTTATCAATCAATGTCCTCATATTTTCTTTAAAATATGTTGTCTAATACTTTGGAGACATGCTTACTTTGCAAACACCCAAACATGCATTTTTATAGTTAACTCTTTGCTATTATTCATATCATAGGACTCTACAGAATAATTTTTTCATGGGATAACATAAAATGGTAACCAATTATGTAAGATGAAAATATATATTTAAATATGTATCAATACATACTTAAAATCTTTTGGAAGGCTTTTCAGCACTTGTCAAGTTTTATTCTGTATCTTTTCAGGAGTGTGTGTGTGTGTGTGTTCTTTATCTCTTCTTGGTAATGACCAATTAGAAGATTGCTGTAAAGCTTCATTTTAGACAGAAACACAAGGGAAATGAACTCAAAAACCTTCTTCACACAGGAGTCCCTCTAGATAAGCAGTTTTATAAGATCTGTTTAACAAATAATGATTTGAATTAGAATTGGGATTTATCTCTAATTTATTTTCCTTTGAAGAGCATATTGGTAGATCAATGTATATGGATTTAAATCAACAGCAATGCCTAATGAGTCATTTAGTATTTTCTCTAGCTCCATAATGAAATATATGTCTCACAGGAATTTACAATTTATTTGACAGAATTAAAAAAAAAGATAATTCCCCCATAATTAAAACGAAGCACTTTTCAGATTGATTCCATCTGCTTTTTCAACAGCACACAAATGTCTCCCATCCAAAGGGAAAACATAGTCATGTCCTAACAAATGCTCCCATGGCAATGGAGTTTAGTTTTGAGGAAAACAGCTAGAAGCAATAAATACAAAAAGGAAAGAGTGTGCCTTTGGCTGTGGCCTTTTTTTTCAGTGCACTACAGTCCTTTCTTTTGGGTAGGCTGGAAATGGGGGTTGTTTCCTCATGAGATAAGCTGTGTTAATTTATAGATGAATAATGACACCATCCTAGAATACTGCTTGCAAAGACCATTACCTGGGTTTAAGAACTGTGAGTGCAAACATACATGCACATCCACACACATATTGATGTTTATAAAGAAAATAAACAAAGTGTAAAATATATTGCAAAAATTTGAGATGAAACAAAGTGTTAGGCCCTTTATTAAGTGATTTTTGAGATATTATGAAGTAATGGCTTTACACAGTAAAGCATCCCTAGTGACCTCTACAACATACTATTCTGCTATTACTAGTTAATAACTTTAATTGACTTATACTTTCTACATAGCGAAACACATTTTGGCCAAAATGCCTATTGTTTTTTCCCCCTGTTATTGCAAGACTTTAGAAGGTAATACTGGCATATGTTAGGAAACAGAAAATTGCCACTCTGAGTCTGTTGGTATGGCTGCTGTGACATTCGGGAAACTGGAGGGCTTTTGTCTTGCTTGGTGCTGCCGGGGAGCTTCATGCTCTCTGCCATGTGGCAGGGAAAGGCACCATTCATTCATTCTGAGCTGAAGGTTTTTTCTCCATTTTTCCTCCCCCACAGGCCTCCAGTCCAAATAAATATTCATGTCTTGGGCCCATCTCTGAAATTTTATTTCCTTTTTGAACTTGTCTTTTACCATTTATTCAGTGAAGAGCCATGTGAAGGCACTTAACTTGTGCTTGACAATCAGAGAAAGTTAAAATTAGCAACAGAAAGGTAAAGAATCTAATTTGTATTAGGCATTATGAATGTTTAATCCCAAATTTACTATTCCTGTAGTTAACCTTGTTGACATTAGCAGCTCATACTGTATCAACAATGTACAGGAATGAGACATTTTGGGCTTGAGGAATCAGTTAGAATGAAAACTCAGTGTCATGTAAAGAGAATAGAGATTACTTGTAAAAACCAAATAACATGGCTTAAGGATTTTGTCTCTATAAACTTCTAAAGCATTTTATAATTAGTAAAATGTTAATTCCCTGAATAAAAATCAACTTTGTACAGAGGAAGCACTGTGCTGTTTAACTTTACTGTCTATTGGGAAGGCTCTCTCCATGCAAATTCTTTTTAAGCATTTTGGAATTACTATTCTTGAAGAATTTTCATTGGAAGCATCACCAAAACCTACTAAGTGTTCAGCTAATGAAAATATTTTGGAACAAAATCAAGACAATCTCCATTTTGAGATACACTTGTGATCATCCCTGTGGGCACCAAAAAACTTCTCCCATCTCACACAACTTGGAAGACTGAATGTCTCGTAAAAACAAAAAGGAATCTACTGTGTTTATCTCTAGTTCTTTGGACTCTAAATGTCTGCAGTTCATTTATACTGAAGGGAAGTAGAATGAATCCATGTCTGGTGTCATGCATAAGAACTTCTTTTTTGAACCTCTTAGTTTTGACTAAGGACAATGCAAGCATTTGTTTATAGGTTACTTTTATTTTACACCTCCCAAATCTGGGAATTTTCCCAGCATGTGGTTTTAGGGAATTGAGAACTTAGTTTGGACACACATTCTTTTGGCTTAGTCTTTTGACACAACACTATTTTGGCTTTAATTGCTACAAATGTGATAATGTGAGCAGAGATTCCAGGTCATGATCCCTTCTCATATAAGTGCCGGTATTAGTAAAAACAAAATTTACTTTTACAGAAGGAGTGGAGAAAGAATTTCCAGGTGAAATTGTCATTTTAATTGGTAACTAGCCCACTGTTTCCTTACAATGAAATTTCTGAAGTCATTTTTTTCCTACATAAAAGGGCTGTAAGAAATCAGTTTTGTTTTGTCATTGCAAGAAAAAAAGCCAATAGCCTAAAAATATTAGAAGGCTTTTTAAAATTTTAATACATCATTTTTTCTGTGATTCTAAAGCTTTGTTCTTTTTGCAGCATATACCCTTGTGTAATGTATTGCCTTATTGTCTCACTGTAATTTACTTACAGTTGACTGAGGTCTAAAAATAATCATCTGCTCATGTTTCTATTCCCTAAGCTTAGCTATTAACTTGAACAATATAAGTCTGTCAAATACAAGAATGATTGATCTAAGTAAGCTAAAGAAAAAGATGTTCAAATGCTCCCTGTTAACATGTAAATTACATTAACATAATCTTGAATTAATCATATACACTAGTCTGTAAAGTGTCTGCCTTTCATATAATGGGGAAAAGCTACAGAGGTATTTTAGCTATGATTGTGCTGCATATTGACGAGTGTGTGCAAAATACAGTTGCCTTTTGATAGATGATTCATCCAGCTCCTAATTACTATTTGAAGGTTAAGAGGAAACCTCCTGGGGCCCCTGAAGCATGCCACGCTGTTGAGCCTGCAGAAACATCAGCTTCGAAGCTGGTGTCCTTGGGAAATATCCAAGCTCCTAAGCCAAAACATCATCTCAAGTGATGATTCAAGCCCAGGTCAGAGCACAGCACCAGCAATCAGCAGCACTGCTGCTCTCCTCACCCCTTAATTTCTATGGGAATGAGGACCAAATGCACTGCACCACAAAATAATATCTTGGGATGCAAGAGAAGGCATACTTCATGTGTAGTACAAATGCTGGCAGTGCTGTAATGCATAAAAGCTCTATTTCGTTAAAGCTTTCGCTTTTGGAATACCATGTGGTACTAATCTGTTTTATTAGTTTGTCATCTATACTGAAATAAAAGGTACAAAAAGACCACCTCCAAAAATGTTAGCTTTTAGCTTATAAGACTTTGCATGTTATTGGGAGTTTTGTTGTGAACAGGCATTACATTCTGCCAAAACTTGTCGTTGTTTATGTCTAACTGTACTTTCAGGCAGACAAAGAAGAAACAGCTGAACCATAAGTGTGCTCAACACAAATTAATTATTGCGTAAAATAAACACTCTTGTTGGCTTGTGTATCACTACAGGGGGTTATAACATCAATGATGTCATATTTTACTGGACTAGAGGAAATGATTCAGTTCGAGGTTTGGACACACTCCAGCTGGCACAATACACAGTAGAAGACCACTTTACCTCTGTGTCTGAAGCTGTATATGAGACAGGTAAAAACATCCTTATAACACTTTCTAGGTACAGTTTGTAATATGGCTTTGGAAACAGAGCAGCATTAAGCAGCAGAGCACACTGTGTTCTGTTAGGATGACAGTTTTCATATTCTAATAGTTACATTCTTGAAGCCATACTTTTCCAGATGTTACAAGCAGAGATCCAGCTAATGTAAAGACTGAGAGTTTTTGAGCTTTTTCTTGGAGGCTACACATTATCTAAAGAATTATAAACAAGTGGTCTACTACTTCTTCCATGTAATGTCAGGGAGAGCTCGTGTGAAAGAAGAAGAGTCTGTAAATAGAGCATCTAAATTGGAGACAGGCCAGGGACCCTGGGGTACCCAGTTCAGACCAGCCACTCTGGCAAGTCAAATGTCTCTTCATCTGTGGAAGTTCCAAGAATATGCTGGGTGCTTTAACAACTGCAGGAAGTTGAATTTCATGTCTACTGCTTGTAGGAGTTGCTCTTTATCTGCAACAGCCTCTGCCCAGCCTGGTGGCAGCAGAGTGCAGATGGCTCAACCTGAGTTCCCTCTGCCCAGGGAAGGGCATTTCCACAGACCTGCTCGTCTGCCAGTCTTAGGAAACTGCTCTAGAAAGTTTCCTCTAACTGCAGGACTTAACCTCAGGAAAAAGTGTGTTACTGTTTATTTTCCAGAGATTTTGAAAGGGCTTTTGGAGAGTTCAAGACCTGCCAAAGCTGCATTATGCTCTTTGAGTTACTCTTAGGTCCTTCATTGCTGCTCTTCGCTGTGTTCTTGTTTCTTTTCTGCTCAAGTCAGCACACAAACCAAAGGGGTGATCTTTAAATCAAGATGCACACGTCCTTCAAAACTGCAGTTTCACCAGAGGATATGTTACTAATTCTGAGTCACAGAAATACAGTTTCTCTATTCTATTATTGGGTATCTCTGCTTTAATAACTAACTTGTGATCTAAATTCAGGCTAAAAATCAAAGTTCTCTAAGTGGACAGAAAAGTAGAAATGAAATACCTACTAGCAGACTCTAGGATCACAGTTTCTTGATACTTACATAAGTGACATCTGCCTGCCTTCCTTTTTCCTTACAGCTTCTGGGTAAGCAGCATCAGGTTTAATCAAAGAAGAACAATCCTTACTGCTGTTCTGCCCAGAAGGGTATTAGAACTTGTTCACCATACAGGAAAGTAGAAGAGAAAATCTGCTTAATTCCTGCCACCTTCTATCACAGAATCAGGACCCTAAAAAAAATAATTTTTTTGGGGGGGTTGGTTGTTCTTTTNGAAAAAAATTTTTTTTTTTTGGGGGTTTGTTTTTTTTTTTTTTTTTTTTTTTTTTTTTTTTTTTTTTTTTTTTTTTTTTTTTTGTTGCTGGGTTTGTTTAATTGCACAGACTAAGACCAGTTTTCAGCTAGAGTTGAACAAGCGTGATCAGACAAACTGTACTCTTTTTCCAGTAAATGATGCTGTCTTTCTCTCTTTGTGTTGGCAGGAATCATATGTATCAAGTCAAAAGCCACTTGTTGTTTGAATTATACATTTTAACACATGCAACTTAATTCAATTTAAATTTCTCACACCTCCTTGTTTCGGTTCTCCTGTTCAAGCAAGCCATGCTATCAAATGCTATGCAGTACTTTTAAAATTGAATCTCCTAATCCTCTTAATTTGCTATTGAGTCATTCTGAATTAGGTGCTGTTTTCTACAGATTTTTTGGAAAGCAGTGCCTCCTGTAGCCCATATTAAAACAAAAAAGTAACCAAATTATGGAGCTATGTAATCAATTTTGAAATGAAAAATGATGCTCTGCATTTCCTTAACGCAATTAATAGATGAGCGTATTTTATAAATAACAATTATATTATAAATAACAGTTATTTATAACTGCTACAATTCAAAAGGCTTAAGATAGTTACAAGAGAAGAGCTGTGTGTAGTATTTCCTAACACAGCAAAAAAAGCAATCAGGATTTGTTACTCTGTGAACTTGAACAGACAGTACAGCTGCTGTGTAAGTGAGATACTGTACAACAGTGCAAAGCCCAAGTTCACATACAGCCACTGACAGAGCCAAATTTAAAACGCAGTCAGCAAAATTCCTGCATAAGTAACTTCTGTAAATTTAAGAAAAGGACACTGTGAATTAATCTTGTTTGCAGAACAGCATGTATCACATAATAGTAATCACATTATTGCAATGACATAATAGTAAAACACTTTAAATAATGTTAGCTAGGTTGCTGGCTAGGGTTTGGTGTTGATTTTGTTCTGGTACAGAACAATTTCCTTTTGGACATGGGTAAATTAATTGTTAGAAACACTTCCTACATGTTTGACTATAGTCCTCATTCTGCATACACTGATACACTCTTAGACCATGCATCTTCATCACTGGGTGCTGGGTTTTTGTTTGAAGTGTCCAGCCAACACCACCTGCACTCTCAGAGTAATAAATACTGATATAAAAAGCTTGCTTTTCTCATTGGAAAAACATAAAAGCAATGAAAGACTGTTACAGCCTAGCTTTTTGTGTAAACTATCATAGAAATAAGGCTGGAATACACTTTAGGAATTCATTGAATCTATTCTCACGTTGCAAGTCAAGGTCATCTATGTCTACAGCCTACTTCCTGACAGATGTTTCTAGGAGTAAGTCAGACAAACCTCCTAAGTGTCTGCTTCACAGCCTCCCTAGATGATCTTTTTTTTTCTGGTGTTTATTACATGCATATTTTCCTCATGTCTAATCTTGATCTCCCTTGCTGCATTTCAAACCCATTATGTGGATACTGAAAACAAATGTATTGCTATTTTTCAGCAGCGTCTTCACTGTTTCAACACAGATACGTATTTTTTCAGACCAACAACTCTCCTCTTTTTTAATTTATATAACCAATTTTCTAGACATACTCTTTTTGCTATTGTTCTCCCATAAAATTTCTCATATCTTTGCTGATATGCAGCACCCAAACCTGGGTATCCTGTTCCTATCAGATAGATGGAAGGGTTTACTCAATGTGTTCCATGAACTCTGTGCCTCTTTATCCATTCTAGGTTGTTATTTGTTTTTCTTGTAAAAAATTATCGTGCATTTTTGACCTTGTTCAGCTTGTGATTACTTCTACTTCTCTGTCTTCCTTATTGCCCTGTGACCACATATTCTCTGAGCTCTGGAAGCAAGTAATGCTCATCTGAGTGCAGGACTTTTTGCTTGCTTTTGTTGAATTGCATCTTGTTTTACTTGGTTTTTGATAGTTCAGATATTTTTGAGCTCTAATCCTGTTGTCCAATATGCTAACATGACACTCCACTCTAAACAGACACTTGGTATGGCATCCTGTTTGTTAGTGAGCAGTACCGGGCGCAGGACAAACCCCATGTGTTCCCACTTGATAAATGCTTCTATTTTCACAGCAAGTCATAGCTAATTAATCTCAATTACCATTTTTAGTTGGAGAAAGGAGCAAAAACATAATTTAAAACTTCAGGCTAATTGGCTGTTGATAGCTTTTTTCCAGCATCTTTCCTTAAGTCTTGCTCTCACTACTGCAAGCCTCCTGCTAAGTCCTCAGGGGCAGCAGGAATGAAGAGGCTCAGCTCGCTCAGGTCTAGTATAAAGCTAGGTTTTCAGCCCAGAATGCAGAGAGAGAGAGTCAGGGCTCTCGTTGCACTTCCCTGCTTCAAAAGCATCAAGTCAACAAATTGGCGTATTCAAAAGGTATTATTTTGGCAGAACAGAGGGAAAGAAGAGACAGAAGCATAAAGTAAGTCTCCGCTCCTTGATGCACATAGACAAGATATTTGCTCTATTACAAAGAGAGCTGCAAAGGAAGCTGGCTGGTGTTCTTGCCTACAGTCACTGCCAGGGTTTTGATGTCTATCACAAATCCTGCTTTAGCCTTCTCAGGCTAGAAGCCCATCAGGTCTCATTTGGCTATGCAGTGCTGAAGCTCTGTGGTCCCCTGGCCACTACATGTTATCAGCTTCTTGGAGGGGGAGGTCACAACTAAGCCAGTAATAAATTGCTCTCACTTATAATTAGTGATCTGAAATCAAAAGGGATACAAACTATATATAGACACAAAAATTGTATGAGAGTGTATAAATATAACAGACTCTACACAGTGTACGTTCATCAGTCACAGTCTCTTCCTCTCTAAACAGAGGCACTACCTTGCTTTGTCCTACAGGCTTATCTGCAGTTTTCTGTCATGAGTTGTTTTTGAGATAATTCTGCAATGAGAGACAATTTATTGGTAAATGCATTGAAAAAGTTGCAGTAACATAAAAACATATGGAAATGCAGTGAATGAAATAGAAGGATATTAGGAGGCAGTTTTTGTTAACTTCTGCAAAGTTCCTTGTAGTATAGACATACATACAGATGGATGATTGGAAAACCTCCTGTGGCATAGTTTTTCTGGTTTTTTTACAGGTAAGCTAAATGGATAAATATGATAAATATATCTGCTGACAAACGCTACATGAAAGGATTTGTTTCATTCAAGGGAAATTTGAATTTCAAACTTATTTTTTGTAAAGCATTTTCATGAACATGAAACACATGTTGAGAAGCCTGGCCAGAGCTTTCATTTCCTCTAGTTCACTTCTGAAAAACAAGCAAGAAAAGAGGTAATTTATAAGATCTAAACTATGAAGAACAAAAGACTGACTTTTCTCTGAGGGAGAGAAAAAGAAGCTGTAATAGCATGTTAACAATATATATCAACACCCTTAGAATCCTGTAGCAGTCAGAGAATTGTATTTCAGTTGTACAACTTATTTGTTGTGTACGAGTGGGGACATAATAATTCCTTAATGCATATGTTTGTTGTAAACAAGCAATAAAATAATTATATACTGAAAACTACATTTTTAGTGTATAGTTAAGGCAGTAAAATCCATTTAAAGCTTTCCTGTAGTGTGCCCTTAAAAGATGCAAGAAGAGAAGAAAATGATGCATTGGTAGAATTCTACTGACGTGCTTGTGGAAGATGTACATCACACATTTTAGCAGACACCCAAGGGGTTAGCATAAATAATTCATGATAGAGAAAAGTATGCTCTTTGTGCCTGACTGCACACCCCTGTGCAGGATACCAGAGTGCTTCTTACATAAAGAATGATGTGGAGCAGCCTTTTACTGGAGTAGAGTTCAGCAAAAAGTCCACGGAAGTAGCTGTGGGGAAGATGCTCCCATCCCATAACACTTAGAGTGGAGGTTAGGAATTGCTGACAGCCTTTTAGAGGATCAGTCCTTCCTTCAGGTATCTCTGTTGGGACGACCTGCTGGTGAGAGATGCTGCAGAAAAGAGCAGAGATACAGCATTCTGCCATCAGCTGGGAACAGATGCCAAAGAAAAATGGGATTATCAGAAAATGAATGACCTAGCATGATAAGGAAGCCTGTTTAGGCTTATATCTATTTTTCAAGCAGTGCAGCAATAGTCATTGCCGATAGAATCATCAGTGGAAAGTCTATACAAAGTTTTAGATAATTAGCACTATATATTAAAATAGAATTTTAAAAGAAAAAAGCCAATCTTCAAAGGCAAGTTATAAACCAGAATAAACTAGTTTCTATAGCCTTCATAAAAATCTAACTTAGACCTAGATCTAGACTAGATCTAGATCAGCTGGATCAAATTGTACTTTTTTTGGTCACCTTTTTTGTCATCTGTCACCTTTTACTACTTTTTAGGGTACTTAGCCCAAAAGAGTAGATTTGTTCTTCATCTACAAGCTAGAGCTACTGTTTAGTTTTTTACTTCTAAAGTTTTTTCCTCTAGTAAATTCTATAAAGCCCAAATAACTCAGTTTAATCGTCTTTTGCTGTGGGGTGACCTAAGTAGAATACCCCACCTTCTGGTATGTTTAGCGTATGTATATTGACGGTCATTTAAGTTCAGAGTCATCTGAGAAAGTGTTAAACACAGTAATTCAACACTTTGGTAAGTGCTAATGCTATGCCTTTGCTACAGTTAGCTGTCTGCACAGAAATTATTTCCATCACATTGTCACATTTAAATCAGACCAGTCTCACACTGACGTGACACTCATAATGGGTGAGAAATCTGAATGAAAAAAAACATCTTTTCATTTTATTGCAAGTATTTTGTTGTCAATAAAACTCAAGAAAGGGGCAAACTTGCAGTTTTGAGGAGTTAATTTGAGCTGTACTAGAGTTAACTCTAGTAAAGCCAGGACTAGGATTATATAAACCTGTTTCAATTTTGATTTGGCTGATGGCACCATAGTCTCAGCTGTGCAAGTCAAAGGCAATGAGATACAGCATTACTCTCTCATGTGCAGCTCACACAACTGGAGTAGCAAATCAGTTCTTTTTAGAGATGATAACTTCTGGTACATGTGTGATGTAGATGAAAAAAGGACTATAATATTTCCCTATCTTCATTTTATTCCATTGCTCATTTCTTTAGCATGATAAGTATGCACTGAATACTTTTTCTTGACTACTGCTTCTTTCAGTTTATTACAGGAGGAGCTCTGATGAATTCTATATATAGGTGGCTTCAAAATTTGCATTATAAAAGCTCTTCTGAACTCTTTAGAGAAATGCTGACACTATTATTATCATGTCCATGATGTGTCTTTGGATTCTCGCAAGCAGAAAGCCTTAAGGTTAGAATACCTCTTCTTTGTTCCCCAAAAAGCCACTCATCTATAAGCCATTACATTTCTATTCCTCTTTGTTCACATTACTTCAGAAATTTCTGGCATCAGGAGAAATGATAACATCGTAATATCCGAAAGGATCGTCTACACTTGGAAATTGCAGCAACGTGGCAAACTGTGACTTTCAAATTTGGTGTTTTGAACTAACTTCCCATGTACACACTTGGCTTTTATACTAAGGTAAATGGAGATACAGATGTAGGGCACTAACAAGGAGAGGGTATTGTTGTATGGTCACATTGGCTGTTTCAGAGTTTTCCTTCTTAAAGGCAAATTCTTCTAAGGCTGAACCACGGGAACTCCCAAGTGCCTGTGATACTCTGCAGGAAGCATAGTCCAGTCTCTTCACTCCCCTTTGCTGAGCACGTGGCAACACATCCTTCTCTATGGTCAGCCCAGAAGCACAAGACAAATGACTTTTGTGGAGTATCCAGTTCTCTTTCCCTAAATATGCTCTATGCTGTAGTCTTTTGTTGTCCAGACTCAGTATTTTTCCATAGCACTAGTGCTCGATTTAGTTCAAGGATGAGTGCAGACAGAAGCAGTAGTGTTGCACAGTCAACTGCAGGTTTTTCACTTCCTAACTTTTGAGTGCTTTACTTTGGTCTGCTTATACTTAAAATCAAATGCAAAATGGCATTTGTTGAAACAACTGCAGTGGGAAAAATCACAGCCTTGATAGGGGTACACTGGTTAATGTTCCCTGTTACACAAAGAAGTGATAATAATGGCATAACACATCTTTGTATTTCTTGCCTCGTGGAGATAGTTTAAGTCTAATGTTCATCATTGTATCCTTTCTTCTATCAGTCAGACACTTGAGGATCTTAATATACTGAACTTACAAAAAAGAACCCTAAATACAGTCTATTTGTACCTTTGGAAGGAGAAAGAACTGACTACCAGAGGACTCTTTAATTCACTAGAGAAAAGGCAATCAGCGTGGCAGAAAACTGAAATTACATTAATATTAGAAATTAAGCATTCATTTTTAACAGATGGAATTATTTGATGAGAGAAATGGTGGATAGTGTGTGTTTAGATATCTTTAAACTACATCTACATGTCTGTGTGAAAGATGGGCTCTATTCCAGGCAAAATGACTGAGTTCAAAGCAGGGGATAATTGGGAAATTTAATGGCTTGTGACTAGGGTCAGACTACACGATCTAGCAATTCTTTCTGGTTTTGAGAATCCTGTGAACCTTATTGTTCTCTTGATGCAATATATACAATTCTTTCAAAAATGAAAATTTAACCATCCGTTTTTTTAGCCTGGAAGCAATAGTACATTCCTTGGCATCCATTACTTGCACTTCAAGCTTTTAAAAGTGCTCTTCTTTGACTCTGTGTCTCACAGCACACCTGAGGGATGCACAGATAGCCTCTCTGTGTGTATATTGTTGTTGCTAAAGTGAATTCACCATTCTGTACTTCTGCCTTGACTTGCAGCACACAGCATTGGAAGCAAACATAGATCCCAGAGAGCATAAAGTTTTGTATTAAAATAGCTGAAGCCAAAGTTATCTGACTACAGAGCATTACACTCTCAGCGATATTCTGATGTCCTGTTGTTAAAATAATGTGGTAAAAATTTGTTAACAATTTTGAACTTGAAACTTCAGAATAAGAAATCCTTTGTGCTCTTTTAAATTAGTAAAACGAAACATTTTGCCCTTCTGAAATTCATTGAACTGGTAACAATGTCAGATCCTGTGCTTCAACATAGGCAAAATTTTGCTCAGTTATTGAGCTGGATAAAAAATTTGGCTTTGCTTATGAGTGTGCTGTTGAAACAAGAATCCCTCATGAAACCCAATTCTGTATTCGACTCTTGAGATCCCAAAAGCTCATCTTATGGAAATCACTCACATAGAAGGAAACCATTTGTGCCACAATAGTGATGCTGCTCAGAGTAACACAAACACTATAATGCACTAATATAAAGAAAAAATAGGTAGTGAAGATACAGAGATACTGCTTGGTTTTAAGTGGAATATAAGAGGTAGGTAAGTAGTATCAGAGCAGATACCCTTAATCCACATCTTGAACAATAGTAAGTGAAAAGAAAAGCAAAATAAATGAGATATGTGAGATTGTTAAAGGTAAGAACCCATTCCAACTTCATGAAATTACAGTTGTTACTATGCTACTTCATATCATAGCTCATCTATTGTTATGAATAGCGACAGCTAAATACATATGTGACTTAAAATTTCCTTGTGTTCTGTGATGAAACATCCTTTCCATGCATTGACAGTTTTTTTTTTTCTTTCACTAATCTTCATTTAATTTCCAGTTTAAGGTGCCTTTAATAAAACTCTGAATATGGTGACTGGGTGTCACATATTTTAATTGTTCAGTTTAGAGTCTTCAATTTGAATTTTCCAGCACTGTGTTTAATTTTTTTCAAGCTTGTTTGTTAAGCTTTTACTGCATTGTAGTGCACCAAAGTAATACAGGTGGTTATTTCAAAGAACTTTTTATGAATTACACCTTCACAATATTTTCCCCTGCTCTTTCCACAGGACGTTACCCAAAACTAGTGTTTCACTTTGAACTCAAGAGAAACATATTGTATTTCATATTAGAAACATATGTACCATCAATCCTACTGGTTGTGCTCTCCTGGGTATCGTTTTGGATAAGCCAGTCATCAGTTCCGGCCAGAATTTGCATAGGTGAGAAGCTGATAAACCAAACCAAACCAAACCAAACCAAGAGTTGGATCATTAAGATGCTTTCTTACACGTACATGGCATCCGTTTCCCAAAGTTGCAGACACTTCTGAGTTTTATGGAATTACTTTTTTGGTTTGCCATACCCAGTAATAAAGCCTTGCTGTTCTTTACCTAAGAAAAATTGTCTTTGGGAGCTACGTGAGACTTAGAGGCAGGGGAGGCTGTTGAAAGCAAAGGAAAAAACTCTGTCATTTTGGAAATAATTTAAACATATTCAAACACATGGCATGGACAGACAGAATTGTGAGGCTTTTGTGAGGTCTAATGATACATACTAATTAACACATGAATAATAAGAGAATTATAAGAGATTAAATATAATTAATTTCAAATAAAGGATATTCTGAAAGGGAAAGAATGCAAATCAGTTTTGATCAGGCTGCAGGTGGGGTAGGAAAAACACTCCTACAGAATAGGGTTTGTGAAAGATTCCACATCAAATGAGGCCATTGGGCAACTGCACTGAGCAAAATGATATCTGAATATTTAAAGGGAGCTTTTGCATAGATTTGCAATAATAATGTGTTAATCATAAATATACATTCCATGAAACCAAAATCTCTCTCATTTTAATTTCTAGTCTTCTCAGCTTTACTAACAGTTTTCATTAGTGTTTTTAAGCATTTAACTTCAGAATTATAAGTTCATAAGAATTGGAAGTTCATTTGAAAGCCTCCTTTCTGAAACATGACCCATTAAATGCTGTGGCATATTCGGGGTTTCAGAGCCAGGAAAAACTCTCTTGTAGTAGGGCCCTTGCAGTAGAGGCCTTCATTTTGATACACATTATATCAGAACAAATATTTTTGCATTCCACAGGTGTTACCACAGTCCTTACAATGACAACACTGATGATGGGAGCCAGGACTTCACTCCCAAATGCTAATTGCTTTATTAAGGCAATTGATGTGTACCTCGGTATCTGCTTCAGCTTCATCTTTGGAGCACTGTTAGAGTATGCTGTGACTCATTTCTGCACTCTCCATCAACTCAGTTCAAAGGAACTTCCAATGGTATTTTAATTCTTTGGTTGTTGTTCTATAAACTGGAATTAAATTATACCTACTAAAGAGAATGAATTCCCTTAGCACTAATAGTAAATGTATTTAAGGAAGTTTCTTTTTTAGAATTAGGACAGGGAAATAAAATAATCTTGAGAAAAAGAAAAATATTTGTATACCTGGATCTTATTTGGAAGAGATCAAGCAAACTGAAGCACCCTTCCATAATGATTCTCTCTTTAGGCATGGACTTTATGGCCATTTATCAAACAATGTGCTAGACATACCACAAAAATCACAGACATCTGTTGTCTTCCAGACAAAAGCATATAGTTACTTGCGGTTCAAAACTAGACTGAGCTTGGTGACTTGACCTGATTGCAAAATGGAAAAAAAAAAAGAAAAGACTTTATCACATTCTGTTTATGAAACCCACGTGTGCATGGAACATGAGTCAGTTTCCTGCAGACAGCTTCACATCCTGGGTCTATCAGATCCCTGTGGCCTTCTGCTCACACCTTCTCTTTCAACAGCTGCAGCTGAAGCTCAGACTGGGATTCACTTTCTCTTCTGCATCATTATTATAACAGCGCTTTTTGCTGCTCTAATGAGTTTCTCACAACTCTGAAATACTGTGAAATATACTTAAAATAGAAATGGATGAAATCAACATAGGCATTTTTGACTCTGGTGGTTGTCATCTTGCTGAAATAATCAGGACAGGTTCATGAGGTTTGTCACATCTTCCATCTCCGGCGTATAACACTGCTTTCATAAGCAATGAAAAAGAAATCACAAGGAAGCTGGAAGATGATTGTCTTGCAGCTTTTAATTATGGAACTGAATCTAATATGCATGAGAGAAAAGAAAATTTTAAGCAGCTCGTGAAATTTCTGGATTAACAGAAAAAAGTAAAACATGAAAAATGAGAATAACGGGGGGAAAAAAAGCAGAAAGAGGTTTGGTTAAGTGCTGTAGAGATAAAGGGCCAGAAGAAGTAAGTTTGTCAACTGTTTAAGCCAAACTAGAACAGAGCATCACAAATGCCTAAGCAAAGCCCCTCAATAGACTCAAGGAACAGGATATTGAGTTGAAGTGGAGGAGCTTTAAAACAGTGAAGATCAGCCAATATGTGGAGTTTTTTATGTCTAGATAGTTCATCAGTATGTGATTTTGGGTGTTTGGACAAAAGATAAGTCCTGTAAATATACAGGAATATGTTCAAAGCTGTCATTAGGTCCAGGCATGTGGAGGAACACTGCAAAAGGGACACAAAGCTGAGCCACCCAGTGGGTTTTATGAAATAACATCTATCAGGGAATTGTCTGCAAATGGGCAAACACTCATTTTGCATGAGGATTTGAGTGGAAAGCCTGAAAGTAATTTTTCTTGGCAAGGTAACATCAGTGACAATTCCCTCAGAGCATATCCATCTTGTGAAGTAAGTGGCTGTCATTTTGCTCATAGAGCAGGGAAAAAAGAGAAAGCTTATTGGAGGTTTGGGTAAGAAAGTGAAGTGTTTTAGTGCTTGGATGATTAAGCATCTTTGGATCTGTGAAGGGCACTTATGACTGCTCTTGCCTTCACCTGCCTGCATCAGATTTGCTTTCATCTGGAGCACGTATTAGTGCTTGCAAATGGTGTGGACATGGAACCTCATAGACTTTAAATATGTGCATGGAAGTGGAGGTACAGCCCTAAAATGAGGAAGGAAGAAAGACTTACGGCAAAGTTTTGTGATGGACTTAACGACTTAAAGACTTCTAGGAGTGTTTCCTGCTTTCTGCTGCACATCAGAAGTGAACAAGCCATCCAAAATCACTTCTTGCTCACACAAAGATAAAGATAGGGCAACACTCTGTAGAATAGGGAAAATGCCTGTCATGTCTCCTTTTCCTGCTGTAGCCAAGGACAAGCTGCTTACTGAGCAGGGTGTCATGGAAAGCACACCTATCTTGTATTTCTCATTGTAAAAAACAGCACATCACAAGGACAGAAGTACCAGCTAAAATTTTGGGTCACCGTCTAGGAGGTACTTAGCAATTTATGTGTGAGTATCGTCACTGTAAATGTGTTGTCCTCATTATCGTATTCTCTTGTGGGCACAGGTTAATTGGAAATCTCACTTCCCGTTTTGTTATTCTCATACGCGAGCTGATAGAAAATTTGCATTCAGAATTATGTAAATAAATGGAGGAGGAGAAATGAAAATGTCACCCTCTCTCTTGTATAGGAATTAGTTGTACTCGCTTGCTTTCCCCTTTGCTCTTTAAAGCAGTTGGGCACTGGCATATCAAATCCTTCTGAAGCCCTTGGGATCTCCAATTTGGAATATAAACTGGTGAAAGAGCTCATCATATCCACGCTCTTGCAATGTCTGACATCATGTGAACCAGGACCCACAGAGACAACTTTAAAGCTAATGGCAAAAGCAGAGGAACCACCTGCTGCAAGGAAGGTCAGGCAGAATGTGCCATTCACATCAGCTCCATAACAACAGGCTGCTCAAATGGAGAGTTTGCCTCTCCTGAGTTTCTTCTGTTTTGTACAAAGTTGTGAGTTGTGCCATCTTTTTAAGAAGAGGATTCCTTCTTGGACTTCCTCTGTCTTTCACTTAAATCTCTACGTTTTAGGCAGAATGGAGAACAGTTTGAAAACTGAAAATAAGGGTACAAGGGTGCTGTGCAGCCTACCTGGCATTTCTGTGCAAGCATCATGCAGTCTTTATGAGCACTGCATAAGCTCCAGGTGTGCAACACTATAGGTTGAAACATTTTTAATTTTGAACAGTTTTATTATCCACTGGAAGTGACAACTTTCCTCAGTTCTGTTGGCTGTTGGGTGTCAGCAGACACTTCAGTTAGTGTGAACAGCAGCCACAGTAATAGGTGCCATATACAGTGCTTTTCCAGTGGTGTACAGAACCTTTCCTGGATATTGCTGATTTGATGTCTAAACACAGCCTTTCTTAGTGCCAACCGTTATTTCCTCATAGCTGGAATCCAGAAAAAATCCAGGTATTGAAAATTAGAGCCACATTTGGACACTCACAACACTCTTTTTGTTTTTTAAGTATACTGTAAGCCAGCCTGGTCTTTCATCATGCTCAGTTCTCCATAACAATTTGGAAAAGTCCCTCAGTGGTCCCACTTGGTAAGACTGCAGTTTTTTTATAAACTAGCAGTTTTTGTGGTTCTCCTCTAGACTAGCTTTCTCCTTTTCAAGCAATGTAATACAGCACTTTTCTGTAAACTCTTCTGCTTTGCGAGAGCCCTGCCTTGTTACACTGCAGATAGAATCCAGTACGTGTGCACCGCATGCAGGATTTTCTGCTTAAGTAATAACTGCCTCTTGGGGAGTAGAAAGGAATCAAGAATAGCGTAATAATGCATCAGCCTCCTGCGAGTTGCTCACGTGCGGTTGTGTGAAAAGAAAAATGGCACGTGTGCAATGTCCTGTTAATGCTCTGAAGTAAAACTAATTCCAAACAACTTATTGCCAGCCCTACCTAGGAGTAAAATAGACTCTTCCAGTGAGCAATGCCCCAAATCCTACCAGGTTTGAAGTACAGGTGTTGTTTTGCTTTTTTTTCCCCCCCTTTCTAAAGCATGAGAGGAGAGGAAAAAAGTCAAGACTCTCCTGTCAGGTTCCTTTATTTTATTAACTTCTGAAGTGCTGAGTGCATCTATTAGGCTGTTGCTCCGGTGCTTCGTTTCAAGTGCCAGGCACTGCTGACAAAAGCTCCTCTGCCATCACCAGCACTCCCCTCAGCTGCCTGAACTTTCTGAAGCAGAAGAGAAGTATTTATAGCAAAGTCAGACCCCAAGGAAAACTCGAGGTTTGGGTTTTAGAACTACCTTGGGGATTGTTTAAGGTTCAGACTGGAATTTTATGGATTGATCCTCTTAATGCTTTGTAGGCAGATTTTTATCCTGGTGTTTGGTTTCAAAATTCACACAAAGGTGCGGAAGGCTGGAAGGAGGATGAGCAAGGTTTTGTGGTCAGTGTATTTTTAGGATGACGTGTTGAGCTACATTTATTTCTCACAAATAAAATATACCAAATTTTTTTTTTTTGCTGAAAGTGAAAAGCAGTAATAATCCCTTTTTTAGCTCCATTTGTTCTGCTCCACTGATTCCCAGCAGTTTGAGGACAGACTCCACTTTAGTTTTCAAGGGTGTCACTAATTTTAGAGGAAGAAAGACTCAAGGACTGTGCCATCTACATGTACCCTGGGCAGAAGAGCAATTCTGCATTGGCATGGAGATCACTTATGTAGCTTAATGAGCTTTCTTTGACTTTAATAGCTCAGATATTTCTAAATGAGCTTTTTGTCTGGCTGCACATAGGGCTGTACATCTTAACCTTTACAAAATTTGTCCTTGTGGAATCTGTTTCTTCTCATGATCCAAATGGAGAAAAGCAAATTAGTCAGAGGAAAGACATTCTGCGTTCTACATTTCACAAATTTTTTTAGACTTTCCTTGCTTTTTTGCCACTCACTGGTTTGGGAGGCAATACAATTATCAGGAGAAGATTAAAATTATGTGTATGCCTAGCTGAACTAAAATGACCCCTTCTCTGAGTATACATAATAAGGTTTACAAATTATTACAAAATTGGAGCCCATCTTTGTAGCTTAGATCTGCTGGTGTCTCTGCAACATCCCATACCAAACTAAATACCCCAGGACTTTCAAGGAAGTTTTAGAGCTGAAGCTGCAGCTGGTGTCTAATCCCATGTCCTCTGAGTCAGTAACAGAAAACCCGCTGACTTCAAAGGGTGAAGATTTCATACATGAACTTCATGGCTGTGAGCCATTTCTAATCAAAGAAACAAAACCCACCAGAAGGCTTATACAACATGCTCCAAAGACCTGTCTTGATGCAGTGAAGCACATAAAAACATGTTTAACCCTAGCATAACTTTGAACTTAAAGCATGGCTTTCAGCCATGTAGCACTAAGTATTTAGTATTAAAAGAAAGTAGCACTAAGTATTTAGTATTAAATTAGCTGTGGGGCTTTGTCCCTCTTTATTTTGTTTCATTTTTTTAAAAAACTACTTTTATCACAAAACACTGGAATAGACTAGCAAATTGCACACAAGGAGAGTGTCTTTTATCCTGGGGTGCTTGATTTGTGGGGCAAGTAGCTTAACTAGCTAATCTGGAAGCTTCCCCACCTTCTCCATCTCTAGGACATGTTGTTTTACCCACTTTCTAGGCACTAATTTTTGCCAGTATTTGCCCTGAGCAAAGAAGACAACTTATTGTCGTGCCTTTCATGGGTTTGCTGTTGTCTTAAGTTAGTGGTACATATTTGAACAAATCCAACTTTTCTTGACAGTATGATATTGTTTAAGTCTGTGTTTTTCCCACAAATCGAGGCTTTGAAAGCTGAAGGGAGCAGTCTGGTGCATGTAGGTGCTCGCCCTTGAAGTCAAGGAGTGAGATAGAGGAGGAGTTGTAAGAAAAATCCCATTAGCTGCAGCTCTAAAGTAAATAAGCGATGAAACATGCACTTAAGTACCTGATGTTTGGTTTCCTTTCAGGATGATGACGAAGATGATGAAGAAGGCAAGAACAGAGCCCTGGCAGCAATCAGTAACAATTGCAGTGCCCCTGACAATACAAATAAGATCAATTCAAACAAGAGCAACCAAACCAGCATCGATAGAAAAAGCGAGAGAAGTAAACACAGTGTGTGTAGTTCACCTATGTCAGTAATGAAAAGACTTTTCTGTATCTTTGATTGCTTCCATGTTAAAAATCCTTACCACATAGACAACTATGCCAGATTTTCTTTCCCGTTATCATTCATCATAATTAATGTACTTTATTGGGTGTATTATTTGTATTTCTAAATATTCTACTGTGTAAAATTCATTTAAAGTTTAGCAAGTGGATATGGGAGGGGAAGTTGCAAAGAATAGAGAAGTTGCATTTGATAAAGGGATATGAAAGGACTCCTTTATGCCATCTTTTTAAGGATGTCTACAAAATTTCTTGTTAATAACTCACTTTTCTGCTGTTAGATGTCTGTCATCCAAAACTGACTTTCCTATTAGCATGCATGCCCCATATTAATCTACTTACCAAAGACCAATATGTCCTTTTTTAATATTTAATGGTCAAATTTGTAAAAGAAGAGTTATATTACACTTGTTTCTGAACTGCATTGAATAAACATAAAAAGAGAACCAATGAAGTTTTCCTTCTATGCTTTCCATATTCAATTCCTTGTAGCTTTCTCAAAAATGCATAAATTTTCCAGATTACATAAGAAAATCTATAATTGCAGATCAAAGTGGTTTTGCTACACAGCAAGAAACAATTTTGAAGGCATGGGCTACCAACACAAACCAAACACTCTATTCATCTTTGTAAGGTCACAAAGATGTATCGAGACTCTTCTGCATCTCTAGACAGAACTCCCATAGGCATCAATGTCTTCTCTGAGTAGGTGCAGGGCAGACTACAAAAATGGACTGGGGCCAAAAGGTTTACATCCAGAGAGATGTATTCCCCTGAGTGAGGATATACTTAGATGTTTGCCAAGCCATAATGGACTATGTCCCTTCATTCTGACGTTTGTACTATGCTCAGTCACAACTGCCTGGGTAACTATGATGCAGAGGAACAATTTGATATGCTTAATTTTCAGCTTAGCAAATTCCTCTTGACTCACTTGCCATTAAAAACTTTCACATAAAGGTGAAAAGGCTTCTTGAATAGAAAAGAAAACTCTGGATTTGCAGTATCTCTTGATGAAATAGGAAAAGTTTTACACAGATGAAATTATGACCCACATGAGAGGATGGTTAGACTTGATGAAAAACCATAACAGTCTTTACAAGGGGTTACTTCACTGACAGGTGTTACAAAATTTATTGGCATGGCAGCTCGTTTCTTATACTGCAGTATGTAAGTTTAAAAGCACTTATTTTTACATCCTTCTGCTGACCATACTATATGTATCAGTTGCATATGTATGTATGAACCTGTAAATGTGCTTTTATACTCTGTGTATCTTGGCATTTCTGATGGTATGACAGAATGAACATATAGAAATACATTAGAAAGCTCCCCTTAATATGGACAGTCTTTGATACACCTTTTCACCAGTGTGCTGCCTGTGAAGAACACCATTACATGAGAAGAGAGAAAGTGCAAAATGCCAGTGTGGGTTGGATTTGCCTTTGCTCACATCTAAACCCATAAAAATGATTGCACACTGGCAGACAATTATTAGGTCACTAAAATTCCCTCAGTGGTTTTATTTTCTAAATGGGTTGACTACTGAAAATTTGTTTCTCTGCTGTTATGAGTAATGCCTTTTGCAAGGCTTATTGAGGCAATGTGACTTCAAGAACAGTCTAGTGGCTCTTGGTACCTTGTGAGTCTTCTGACTTCCAGATAAAAAAACACATTCAAGAAATCAAACCAAGACTGCCTGTGCTAATGAACAGCCAAAAAAGCAATCTATTTTTTTTTTATTTAACATTCTGCGGTTATGTATTTATCCTTTATTCAGGAACAGATTGTATGACATTTTTTCTTGGAAATGAGGTGTGAAACTGGACCCTCAGATCTCTTTCCAGCTTTTACTCGCATAAAATTCACAGAAGGCAAATGGTAAAGCTCTGTATGTAGTTTCTTAAATTTGAAGTTTGCATTATTCTTTAATCTTTTCAAACAGTTATTCACATCTGGCAAGTTACCTGTCACATTAACACTAAATTTGAGGTTTACATTTACTACAAGTGTAAAGTAAGCATTTAGAGTTTTGTAGCATCCAATGAATTTGGAGATAATTCACCTTATATGTTATTTTAGAAAGCTGTTGAAGCTCTGAGCAGCTTTATTTACAGTGCATTAACTGATAACAGGGTCTGTTTTCCCACCAATGTACTAATGGTAAGTAGAGTTAGATGCAGAAGTCCCCCGTGTTTTCATGAAAGAATAGACTGCACAGCCAGATTATTTATTACTCTGCTTTGCATAATTCTGCATTAATTACTGATTTCAAAAATAAAACTTAGTTTGACATGAATGTGTTGTGAAAGATGTTCCCAACAGATTTTCAGTGTGGTCTACAAAGAATGAAGAATAACATTTAAATTATCCTGTTTAAACATAGTTCCTGTCCCTAGAAACGAACAAATTCCTTGGAATTAGCTGGAAAGGTTCCTCTAAGTGGCATTCACAAACAGTGCACTGAAGGCTACAACTCAGAGGTAAATCAGAGATAAAGAAGTCTCTTTTGGTGCTAAGAGCTGGGGCCAAAGTTGAGGCTGAGGCAATGAAAATGGCTTTTTCGTACCTGATGAAAAGGAGAAAGACTTTGGACTTTCTGCAACCATTTTTTGGTTGCTAGTTGTGTTTCCTACTTTCATTTTAGTATTTCCCAATCAGAGATCTTCTCAGACTCGTAATTCAGAAATGTCCTCTCATTTTTTGAGATCACTTGAGGCAGATGTACAATGAGTGAGGGACCTGAGGCAGGTGAAGGGGGTAGCAACAGGAACTGATGATGCATCTTCATGTAGTTTACTTTGCTGTTAGCAGGAGATGCCCTGCTTTGGACCTATCTGAAGGCAGCAGCCAGCCCAAGGAATACATTTCCTGCCTCTGTGGAATGCCTGCAAACCTGGTCTTGTTTTTGATTCAACGGTCATCTCACAGATGCTTAAGCATTGTGCAGACTAGAAATATATCTCTGACCTTAATAAGTTCTTTGATATTATTTTCTTTCTTAATGGAAATTGCTATTAAAATAAAATCCTATGCTGAGATATTAATCAAATGTAACATTAATTTTTTGAGATTTTAGCCATATGAAGGTATTAATCCTTGCTACATTTCCATTTAGGCAATGACCTGGTGTTTTTCTGATTCAGTTATGTCATAGGTTAAGTATCTCATGCAACCTACTTACTGTCATGCTAGTTGGGATATTTTGAGAGTGTTTGAAATACTCCACCTAACTCAGGAGGGTAACACTAAGGAAGATGATATTTTAGAACAGGCATTCATTAACCGTCTTGTAAACTAAGAAGGCATTTTAAATCACCATTGGATAATTTCCTTTAAAACGTAAACAACTAAATATCCCATCTGAATACTTCAGTCAACACATATGGCAAACATAAGATAAGGACATCCATCTGTTGATCTGAGTACCCGTTTTCAGCACAGTGGCCTTGTTTATAACAGTGCTGCAGTAACTTAAACAGCTCCCTTTCCTGCTTTATCTCTTGGATTTTTGGACTAATTATTTTAAGGGAACTGTTATGCCTTTTGTCATGGGAAAACATATTAAAAAAAAAGATGCCCCACGTTGTCACCCTGCAATTCAAAATGAAATTACCAAAAAGATTAAAGAAAACCTACGTAACAGTAAAGCTGATGTCAGAAGAACAGAAGAAGAAGCAGAAAGAGGTGAACCTTCTGCTTTCTGATATCAGATCTTACCAGTGCTGTTGTGCAGCAGGGTGCCTGGAACGCCTCTACCAGTGCAACTTGAGGAGGTTCTGGGGAACTGGCGCTGCTGGTACAATTCACTCCATGCAGCAGTAGATGGAGCTCATTAACTGCTCTTCATCACTGAATGAGTAAATGTAAATGGCAAATGCTAGTTAAGGAGGACTCTAGAGAAAAGCTATTACAAGCTGACATTCGTACTATGGTAACTAGGTCGTGTTTGTAGTGACAGATTCATTAAAGTCAGGCAAAACAGCATTGTCAGGTGGACTACTTTTTACACGAAAGTTCAGGCTTCTCAGACCCTGACTGTTGTTTCCACCATTTTAGCCACTGAAATCATTAACATATTCTGCCAGTTCACAAAGTAAATTCTTACTACAATACCTTGTGTTTTAAGCATAAATTTTCTATCAAGGTTTTCTCCTGCAGATAATAATGTTTCAAATAAAAGTATTACAGTACGTCAGTATTTCAAGGCAGGCAGAATAGTGGCTGTACCAACAGTTTTCCTATAAATCTGTATGAATCTTAAATAAATGTTCCCAGCTAATTCACTGGCACACTGCTAACAGTTGTCACAAGGATTAAAATAATTTTAAAAGTCAGTTTAAATCTTTTGGAAAAGTTTCCCTTGAAAGAGGGTTTGTTGAAATGGTGAGAAATTGAGCTGTGAGAGTCTTCTGGGCTGATTACTGCAAGAACAAGCTATCTCAACCAGAGAGCTGAAAACTGGAGTGGATTCTGCTCACTGTAGAGAAGTGGGTATTGGCAGTGCTTAAGCAGATAAGCTCAACATAATTTTGAACTCTCTAATGGATTTGCCATCACTCATTATACATCGTTATAATTAAAACCAGGGGTCCACTTTAATAATATCGCCAAGTTCAGCTTTTCATCAGTTTCCATCTGGAGACATCTTTCTTACTCAGTCCCATCTGACTGTCAAACTTTCAGTCCTCAGAAAGAGAAGGATAAGGGGGCATTTGAGGGCATTTCAATCTCTTGATGTGAGTTCACTAATATAATTTGAGTTCTGGGTTTCTTTCCAAACTGGAGTGGATCCTATTTTTCTATTCCAGATCAAACACAGCCAAAACTTCAGAAGACAAAAAACGTGGTAAGATTTTAGCATCATCACATGTGCACACAAACCATAACCCTGATTCATTTTGACACTCTGCTCTGAGTGGATAATTTGAATAACACTGGATAATCTGCATTAACACACAAACAGTTGCACCACTGTTGTTTCCTTCACTATAGCAGGTGACTTTGGAACGTGAACAGGTTTATTGATGACAAGGTTAGTTGATTTCTCATAAAGGAGAGGAATTTGATCTTTCTGCTTTCAAGTCAGGTCAGGAATGCATCCAGAATAGCAGCTCTGGCTCTAGTTGGGGCTTGGACACTTTAGAAGAAGAACAAGCTGACAAAATTAGAAAAAAATTAACATGAATGTATAAAATGGAGTTCAACCCTCAATTACATAATGACATTCTCAGCTTGTATGCCCTTGGTCCTCATACTGATGTTAATGATGTTTCTATAAACAACATTCATGGTATCTCAGAAACAATAACAAACTTCAGAGATTTGCCACCATGGGCAAAGCTTGCATTTCATGCACTCATATGTTCCTGGAAGATGCGGGAGAAGGGATTGCCTCCTCCTTTTCTATGTCCCAGTTTCATTAGAAGCCAGTTCATTTTGGTCCATTTCCAATTTTGGTTTATCGAGCACCTGCTTTGGATGAGTGCCATTACAAGGTGAACAAAAATCACGTAACACTGCATTAGTCTCTTCTAAATGAACCATCTGTTCAATTATATGCACTTAAATGCTATTCCATTAAACTCATATGCTGAACTATGTTATGCGTGTCACTAATTCAGTCCCAATCCAAGGGCTTTCTGTTCACAGCAATACATTTTAAATGATATTCTAATGAATACAACTGTCCTTTTTTGTGGTGTTTTCCATCCTTGTGAAGGAAAGAAGATCTATAGGAAAAGCTTCTACCCTACACTATCAGTTTGTGAGTTGGCCACAGGGATCGAGTCCAGTCATTGCTGTGGTTTTACAAGGCTTACCTTGATAACCCTTTGGTGCATTTCTGAGAACAGAACTGGCAGTGTTGACCGCAAAATAACAATGTAGCAGACTAAGTCCGAAGAAATTTTGTAACTAGATAATATATAAATCAAACCTTGTTCTTCATTTCTTTACCAGAAAGAGATTGAGCATCGTTTTCTCTCATCTTTGTGTAAGTGTTGAGCTCAAGAATCATTCCTAGTACTTTTTGAGATTCTTTCATAATGAAAGATTCTGAGAACTTTGTCATTTTTTTTTGTTTTGTTAAATGCAAAAAAACTAAACTATGATGTGCAAATAACCAAAAACTTTGAAGTCTGAGGCTTCCTATGCCCCAGGATAATTTTAATTCGACTGAACAACCTTTTTATGTAGTGCTGGCCCACATTTTGTGAATAATGATAATAAGAACACATAACTCTGGAGGTTTTCATAATTTCCATAGAAGATCCCTTATGGATGCCAACTATGTGGCTGACCCTGCACCATTTTAAGCCACACATGCTCACATGTACTAGGGTCTTATTTTGGGTGTAATAAATGACCAGACTGAAAAATGCAAACTCCTCATTCTGTTATTATCCTTTCCAGCACATTCCAGCTGCTGGGTAATGGTAGAGATTTTTTGTGGTTGATCATTCCCACTATGGAGCTCCAAATGAGTATTCTATCATCTTTCATGTCCCCTTCATAGAAGCCATTCTGTGATTCTATAAGCACCCAAAAGGAAAAAGAGACACTTCTGTTATTTCTACTCTAATAACCTAAAATCCCAATTTCTAAATTGCTACTTCTGGGTCAATAACTCAATTGCACTTGCCTTGGGTTGCCGCATATTGCCTTTTAAGGAGACTTGGACAAGTGTCTGAACCTTTGTTTCTAAAGTGCAGCTGTAGGTTACCATTTCTGTAAGCAAGTGCATGTACTGGCCTCAGCTGTATTTTATTCCTGTTTGATACCTTGAATTATGATAAAGCTCTTTACCAGCAGAATCAAAAGCTGTTCCTGTGTGTTTTGCATCTCTGCATATGCTTGTCTTCTGGCTCTAGCACTTCCCTTCCCAGAAGGCTCTACACTGTTCTGTGATAATGTCAGGTCTCCAGATGCACTGCCCTGCTGTACTAAAGATGACACACAGACAAGCCAAAATCATCAATTTTAATGATATTTCAGCATCATCCTGGTCCTGTGTCATTCCTGTGTACACTTCAGCCATCAATCTGTGTTTGTCTAAAATGGTTCATGCCAGAATTTTAAATGTAGAGAAAGATGAAGAGGCTAATTTATTATATTTTGACAAGGACAAGCCTCATCTGGCAACCCAGTGTGGGTTGAATAGCGCATCCACCTTCTCAGTTCTAAATTGCTCCGTTAGTTTTCATGACCCTCTTATCGCTGTGCTGTCTCTATCCACCCTGCTTTCCTTATCACATAATAGGATTGTGCCTGTATCTTCCGCTTCCAGTTCTATTGGTTTTCAATGTGTGTGATGCTGAGAGTGCATGCTGGTACACAAGCCTCTCTTTCTGAGAGATGGGATCACTCACCCTGAAATGTCCTTCTCCTCTGCACTGTGGGAAACTTTTGGCCGTGGCTGCTGAATCTCTTTGACTCACTGAGCTTCATTTCTGATTTGAATCACTACCTACACCAAGGGGAAGCCTCTCTCACACCTCTGCCTATCAAGGGCTCTCTAGCAAAAACCTTCAGAGACTTAATTAGATGGGGTAAAGTGTACATTATGTTAGATGTGTCGATATATATCCACCCTTTAGTCCATGCTATCTAGTTTTTTGAACCCATTGTTGTATTTTTATGAAATATGATAGAGGAATAGAATTCTCAGAGACAGGATGTTCCTACAAGCTTTATGAAATTAGATGTCCAGGTCAGAGAAATATCTGACTTCCACCTGCTGAGAAAAACATTACAGTGTGAGCTTGAGTCTTTTTAAATCCCAGAGAACACATACTGAAGAGAGAACAACTAAGTACCTCAAATGCAGAACAAGGCTTGGTCACAATTTACATCTTCCAGACATGAGAGTCAATCAACACCGAAACACAAATCAGGAGAAGATCAGGCTTCATTAACTCTAATATTCATGAATTGCTTCTCTTCTCTGGTCCTGAGAGACTGAAAGTGAGGCACAAGGTCAGAGGCACTGCTCTCTTTCCTTTCTTTTCCTGAATTACAGTGGGAGTTAGAATTTATGTCTTCAGCTTGGTCTATTTGAGAACACTGTGCAAATGATGCTGCTATAGCTATAGGGAAATATTTATATTCCTAATCTTCCTCTTGTTCTTATTCTCCTGCCATCCTCTGCTCCTTCTTTCATCTTTGTAAATACACTATTTTAGTATTAGACTAGTTTTTTTTTTTTCAGCTGTCCTTCAGTGACGTGAACTAAATAAAAAATCAGCCTGTTCCCCACACCTCTGGCCCTGGGTGGCCTCATGGAGATCAAATTGGAACATACAAGGAGGAGGGGTTGCTGGAAGAAGTGATTTCGTCTTTGAAAAACAAAAAAAGAACAACTAAATTAAAAATATTAGTTTGTAGCTGAAAAAAAATTATTTAATTCATTTCCCAGGCAGATTATGTATTTCTGATCCGGATTAAAGAGCAGGTCACTGGAATTTTACTACATGTGCAGAAGATATCTTATCCAGAACTTGAAAAACAAAATAATGATCAGAAGAGGGTGCTCTCAGCTCATGTTCTTTTGGTTTTGTTTTGAACATTTTGGTGGAATTCCACAGAGTTTTCTTCTCTCTTTGTTGGGATTAATAAAAGGTCTTTTTGTAAAATATTTTCTGAGAATTTTTACTAAATAGATTGCTCTTCATACTGCAACATGTAAAATATAGGCTGAATTTTTTGATTCTAGACTTTTCTATATGCTTTAGAAAGCTTTCTGACAGAAGTCATTTCACAATGAACTTTCTGCCTGGACTTACCTTATTTTTTATGTTATGTTTATATTGTCAAGCAGTCACACTCTGGTGAAATTAATATTTACAGGAAATGAGTTTCCAGCACCCATGACTGAGTGCTGTGGAAAAATTTAAAAATTGAAAGAGCAGCAATGCATTCCAATACCACTTGCATTCTTAACCAGAAATGAAAAAGGTGAAATAACATATAGCTTCAGTGATCAATTTTGAATTATTGAAATATTTCACATACCTAAGTATTCACCAAAAAAAATTGATTAATTAATCTTCAGAGAAGATTTTAATAAAAACTTAGTGATGCCAATGAGTTTTTTAGCAATGCATTTGAGTATAGAGTTCACTTCAGGGAATATATGGTACACCAGAAAATACCTGACGTGTGATAGGTTTTATTAAAGCAGTGCTGATGTCATGGATAAAAATAAGCCTTTTAAAAGTTAGTTGATATGTGCGTGCAGTTTCTCCATTTTTTGGAGGACCAGTCTTTTAAGGTGATGAAATTCTGCTGTGCACACAGCACTAGTACAGAGGAATAAGTGATGGCTATAATCCTGGATGTTTGCAGACTCACTTTCCTTGTCTGATGTGGTGAAGCAGAGGGTAAATTCTGGCAGAAGGAAGGCACCCTCTTTTAGTTGGTGCAATGCAGCATTGAGCTCTGGTCCAGCCTGCTCATCAGAGAAATCTTTCTGACTGATTCCCACTATTTCACTTTTTGTAGCAATACTTACACTTAAATAAAATACCATGTAGCCATCTTCTATAGGCACATAGAAAAACTGCCTGAAGGGGGAGGGTCATGCTTCTTGTATTGAGCAGCAGTGATTGGAATGGATTATAAAAGGATTCACACTCTTCGTGCCTGTGTATATATTTTTATACATGTCTAATGTGCCCATGTATATATATCTATGTATGTCTATATATCCATACAAATATGTCTTGTAAAAGAATGATTTTATAACTTGATTCCTTCTGCACTTTTAGACACTGCTTTTCAATTATGTGCGTCAATGGTTAGGTCAGGTCAAAAATCAAACCAAGTAATAAACAGGGCTCCTGCAGGTCCACGTGCAAAGAAGGCTCCTTATCATAGTGGCCTTTTGGAAAAGATTTAAAAAGAAGCAAAAGGAAAAATAGCATCCCTGCCTCACCAAGTCATTTACATTTGTGGAAAAATGGCTGATGTTTGCCAGGACCGTTATTAAGGAAAAACTGTCTTCCACCATTTTAGATGTAGGTTTACACTTTCATTTTTTTACAGAAGAAAGGAAAGAAATGAAAGTGGGAAACCACGGAAAGCTCCATCGCTTTTCTTATGAAAAGTTTATAGAAAAGCACCATACCACAAGGAGATAACCTGTCACTGCTATTCTAACAATTTCTGTCCGTGTTCCTGCTGTTTCTGCACTCCTCAACACGACAGTTAAAAAATGAAGGAACCATGTATCTGGGCAGTACCATCTCAGCTGTCAGGAGAGAAACTAATTTCTGGCCTCACATGGATTACTGTAAAGTGGGAACTGAAGGCATATCAGAGAATAAAATGTGAATTATTTGATATCCACTACTTGGTGAAGAAGTGAAGTCAGAGACCATAGGTCACCCTTGTAGCTATTTAGGCTGGGAGAGTGTCTGAATGGTCAGCAATGAGTGTGCACTAAGGAGTCACAGGAAAGAGCAGGATCAGAGCCATCAGGTCAGCAAGAAGCTAGCACAGACAGAAAGGCCATATATACCCTCTAATCACACTGACTGGGACAGAGACACTAACATGTGGAAAGAAATTGCAGAAGGATGTTCTCAAAATCATAACTGACCTCTCTGAGACTTGGACAGGGAGCACAGATACAAATAATCTGCACTGCAGCTAAAACACTGCATTGCAGACAGGAGAACTGAGTTTTGCCCTTAAGATCTAGCAAGTATTACAAATATAAACGTGTGTATAGCATGACCTGAGAGCTGGTAACACACTGCTTTCATTGCTGCCTGGCAAAGTGAGTCAGATTTGGCTGAGGGATTATAATGATGCTAGCAACAATCAATCAGTATCTAAATGCCTGGAAGAAAACTAGCAGAAGTGTAATGAGAGCTCCATAGAATGACAGTTTGAAAAGTATCAATTTATTTCACCTATTTCAAAGAGAACTTCCTACCCAAAATGGGGTACTGTAGTAAGGAAGGGGATAGACAATCCCATCCCGGAACACTGCAGTTTCCCTGTCTGATTGCCTTTGCATTTGATGAGGTGTAGGCTGAACAAAAGAAGAGTCTGAAGGTTTGATTTTCAATAGATTTTACTTCCCACTGACAAACTAGTATAAGGAACACTGTGGCATCACAGAGAACTGGCTTGAGATTTTCTGAGACTTTAGTGCTAGTCCCAGCTCTGTTGGTGTCCTTTACAGCTGGAACCTCCCCACTTATTAACATTTCACATAAAAGTCCTTGGTCTAATAAAGAAAACTGCTATCAGCTGCTATATGATACTCTTAAAAGTAAGAGAACAGATTTTTGAGTAGGATTTTGGGCATCCTAGTCTTCTGGACCAGAGAAAAGAGAGGAGCAGCGGACTTTGGCGTATCTTTCAGTCTTTCCTTGACTCTGTGATGACCATTATTGTCAGGGCAAGTTCAGGCACAAAGACATGTGAAAAGTCTTATGGTGAAGACAACTGTTTGGATTGAAATATTTCTTAATAGAAAACAGTGTTAATGAAAAGCAGAGTCAGTTTATCCTTATGACCTCTGAATCACACAGCTTTATGGATGTGTAAGGTCAACAAACATGAGTATATGCTATACAAAACAATTATCTGCAAAAAATTTTGCAATTAAAAACTATCTTGTTTTTAAGGCAAATTTAAATAAAATGTCCCAAATAACTCCAGTTTTTCTAGTTCTGTAGAAAGAGATAATTGATTTTTCACAAGAAGTCATAGCATTTTCTTGGTTTGACGCCTCAGCCTACAAAGAGTGATCTGAAATATTCCACTACTGAAAATATCAAAGAGCGATGGGTTTTTTTTTATAGGTCACAACAAAAAATTTATATTCAGTATTTCTACCTTGGTTTATCTTTAACTCCACCAGCACTTTCAGAGCTAGCAAATGAACTGTGAATAGCAGCAGCTCCTCCAACCCTAGTATCTGAGGGAGCAGGAAGCTGTAAACTGCCCTGGCTGTGCATATTCTTGAATGTTACTTGTATTTTTCTTTTGAGTGTCCCTGAAAAGCTGACCTGATTACAGGTGCAAGTGTAGCTCTTTATTTATTGCCTATTGCTATTCAGCTAATGATTTAGCGTCACATAATTTTTGTGTAGCTTTTATTGTTTACTATTAAATATTTTACCATTCATAAAGATCCCATGTTCTGAAAGTTGCTGCTAAACCAACTTACCTACATTGATTGGCAGTGATTTTACATTTTGATTAAACTTTTTGATCAATTCTTAATCACTCACATTTGATTGACTACCACTTTACTGTGGGGGTGAGGGGAGGGTATCAGCAGAGGAGCTAGAATAACCATCAGAAGGACTTACCAGGGGGATTTTGGACCTCTGAGGAAATACAAGCAAGAAAAATATGGAAACCCTTGAATAGACTTCAAAATATAATTTATATTAAAAAAATTTTAAAAAACTGAAGCAAATGATACCTAACCGACTACGCACCCTTTGTCCTTCATTGGTAAAGTCTGTGGGGATCCATCTCAAATTTTCTGAATGGGAAAAAATGAAACTTTAAAAACAGAAGCAGTTGGGTTTTTATTTAAAACAGGCATTTATAAAAGCTGACTTTCTTTTCTCCAACAACAACAAAAAATACAATGAGTATTTTAAACTTCATTTAGGTATAAAGAACCACAAAGTTATTTCCTCACTGCAATGACTATAATTGTATTGCTTCAGATAACCCACAGACATTTCTATAGGACAGAGAACTATTCAGTACCATGTGAATTCAATCCCTTTTACAATTATCACAGCTGGCAAACAGGGAATAAATGACTGAATGAAGGTTTGCAAAATCCTGCCCTACATTGACACAGTGATTTCAGCTATTCATGGGATTGTTTTGGGAATCTCTTCATCAAGTAAGATATTTTGTCTGTAAAGACTTTTCAACAGTCCTGTGTTTAATGATATATATATCCCTCTTTTTTTCACTTTTGAGATCTGTTTAAGGTCTACATCTTTAACATTGACTTTCCAAAGACTTAAAAACCTCTATATGATGCACTCTGGGGAATTTTGTCTAAGTGGAGGATTGAAGGTTGATTCCTGTGCTTAGATATTTTGTTTGAAGATGAACAGTAATGTGAGTTTAAAATGTACTTGCTGTCCACATGCAAATATTTCTCCTGAAATCTTGCCAGTGAGAGAACAGAATCTGAGTCTATTGCCAGGTGAAAGAAGTAAAATGTTGCCTTGATGGTTTAGTTTACTAGTAAAACCAGTATTTAATACTGATAATGTCTCTGGAAGTACAGAGTTAAAATTTAAAGGGTTTAAAAAGAAGTCATTCAGCTCTTATCACTGTTCAAGACATACAAAATTAAGATGATTGAACCATACTTAATGTTTACACAAATGGCAAAAAGGTTTCTCCTTACGTGTGTGTATTGGCTAGCAGTCTGCAGTTCCTTCCTCTCCCTTTCTTCTACCCTGATATATAGGTTGCATGTGAGTTGGAAGCTTCTGAAAATGAACCATTAGAATGAAAGATAATGTTTCTTTAAAGTTTTATTTTGATCAAGAGAAATACTTGCTGTAATCAGGTGTGAAGCAGGACCTGAAACCTCTCAGATAACATCTGAGAAAAGGCCTGTGGAAAGGTATTGAAGGGATACCTGTGGTCTGTGACTGAACTGTGCACTCCCCTTCTCTCCTTCACCTAACTGGATAAAGCAAAGGAGCTTTATCCCCATGAAGGGAGATAACACAGAATGAAGAGATTAAGAAATACTGAGCCTACATATATATATATATATCTCTTTATAAACAATACTTTAGGAACAATACTTTAGAAAGGGAAAAACATATTTGAACTTTTAGATGGAATAATTGTATTTTGTTTATCTGTGTTGCAGACAGTTTATGCTACTTCTCTGGCGGGCATCCCACAGCTGTAAGTCTTGGGGAAAGGCTGACAGAAAGATGATGCTGTGGGGATTTCAGTCTTACTGATTTATAATTTTGGTTATGCTGCTTGGTTAGTGGATTATGTGTTATTTTTTCCAAATGACAAGCTGCAGAAGCAGGTGGTATTTTTCTCTGAATTTCAATACTGACTTGGAATGCATGATGGTTTAATATTTTATTGTTGTTAATGATTTAATTGACAGTATTAAAACATAAGAAAATCCCTACCAACAGCGAACAACTAGGGATTGTATGTGATTTATCCCATTGAGTAGGTTCCAGTTTGGAAATGGATGCATGCTAACTAATTATTCAAGAGAAATACTGCACTAGCCCAGTCAGCTAGGACAGATATTTCCCAAAAATGCTATCTCTGGCTCTTTTTGTGCTGGTGTCCAGATTACAAAGAGTCCTGACCAGGACAAGCAGTAGTGGATAGGAATTTATTTTGAGGGTTTCTTACTCTTGGAAGCATAAAGTATATTTTCCTTTTCTCAGGAAATAAAGTAGTGTTGTTTTGCAATTATCTCCATGTACTACTTTATCTTCCTTTCCTGGGTATTTTGTTTCTGAAGATGGCATTATAGGCTCAGTTGTCCCTTGCACCTGAGGTCAGATTGGTGCTGCAGAGCGGGTAAGGATTGTTTGGATTGTCGCAGCTGTTTCTGCCCTTCTGTCAATGAGGGACCTGTGCAGCAGAGGTTTGTTGTACTAAATCTCAGATATATATTGGTCTTCCCTCCAGCTCTCCTGTGCCATATGCGGCTCAGGACGTGGTTCCACCAACACTTCATGAACGAAGTTTCCAAATCCAATGCGCTATTAAACATTAGAATTTAATTCTTTTTGTTATGTTAGTGGGTGCAGGAATCATCTGTTTGTTCGGGGGGGGGAATGGTAAGGTCCCTGGCAGGTTATACGAGGAGTTAAGTAGGGGAATGGGTAGCTTTGCGGCAAAGTCTGCCTAAGGAGGGGTTTAGACCACTGGTCTATGTCACTGTTCTTATTTAGTTGTGTGTATGTATTTGGTGTATACTGAGATAAGCACTTGAATCTTTGCAACCCACCTTGTTGTGAATAAGACTATTTCTATAGGGTGTTCACTATATTCTACTTAAATAATCTTCTAATGTATGCAACTCGATGTATTTACTGAGCTGGTGTAGAGCATACTCTTGATTGAAAACCACTAAGCTCAATAACATTCCAGAAAAATGTCAATAGTATTGCCTATTATATCACAACCTTTTCAAATATTTTTTCTTATAAAGTAATTTTAAAGTTAGTCACAGGATGTGGTAAATAGCAACTTAAAGAAAAATATGGTTATGTCTAGATCCATGTTGTTTGCAGATCAAGTGCTTGGTTGAATTTCAAATGGAGGTAGTGGAAAATCTTTGTTTGCCTTCAATTAAAGTTTTGTCAGACTCTCAAGCCTCCAAGCAAATTAACCGATGTGGAAGGAGTGTGTTAATGTGAATGAGCAAGGTCTTGCTTAAACTTAAGATCTGAAACATGTCTGCAACAAACTGATGTTACTAAATATTTCTGATAGACTGATTTGGTCAGAATTTACTTACTTCCCAGATAGCTAATAGTGATTTAGGAAGATAAATTTGAACGACCTTCGGTATAAAATGAGATAATTTTTTCCACTATCTGTGATTTGCTTATTGATGGCAACCATTGTTGGAGTGAGAGGAGCAGAACATTTTCTTTCTGTATTAAAAAACATTTTCATAGTAACTGAGTTTGTAAAATAGACTCGGCATGTGAGGAATACTTACTAATTGCACCTAAAACAACTGAGGAAGATGGGTTTAGCACCCTTTTTGCCCATGTGCAGAGACTGACATGAGGAGAGCCATACTGTAAAGCATTCTGCATGCCCTGAAGACTTCCATGCATGGCTTGCTCTGAATTTATTCCCCAAATGCACCACTGAATGTGAAATGTTCTCAACAGAAAGCCTCATAGACCTTGGTTTATCACTTTTTAATTACTGTGCACACAAATGCATTGATGCTGAGAGTTAGTGCAACACATTTCCTCGATTCTGACACTCTTCTCGTCTTTTACCCAATTTTATTAGTAGTGGTTGAAATACTACTTACCATTCTTATGTACTCAAGTTCTCTGTCATTCTTTGCCTCTGTGCTAAAATGAATAGCTGTTTTTTACCCCAATAGTATGTTCCACTTGTAAATGTCCCTGTTAGTCTTCAAATGATGATAATTCACTAGTCAACTCACTGAGGAAATTAAACCTGCAAGGCATTTTTTCAGTGGGGACAGACATTGAGAAGTAGCATTTGGGCAACCATGCATGTCTAACTGAATATAAAGCAAAAGCCTTATAACTGAGCATCTATCTAGAGGAGATGTGTGTGCCTGCCTACTTCAGCTTGAAACATATGAAATAATTCCATTTCTTGGATCTGCTCAGGATGGCAGAAATAGCATTAAGGCAACATTTCACATTAATTCCTTGGATTTCGCCTTTGGAACTTCCAAAGGATGAGCAATAATGCAGTGATATTTGCTGATGGATTGGTGCAGGTAGCCTGCTCCAAGAGGTGATGGGATATGAGTTAAAGGCATTCCTCCCAGGGTCTGCACATCCATAGGTTTAACACACTTTCTCTTCTGCAATTATGCATGAATATCTAATTACAGCATGTTTCATAGATGCATGATCCTCATGAAATAATTCAGAGACTCACAAATTTAATCTAATTTCTTCTTTTCCTAAATGACCAGTATCCTTATGGCTTTAGATTGTTTGGATATTAATAATTTTTGTGATGTCACTCACTAACTACTCTGCCACCTGATTTATTGTGCTATCCCTCTTTCAAATATAAAAACGTAAGTTGCTCTCTATCAATGGTTTAAAAAAACTCCAATATTAAAACAAGTTAGAGCGATCAAATACATGTCTATGTGTTTCAATACCCTAAGCTGTGGTTTAGGTTTCAGAGTGAATTGGCTGGTTTTGGGTAAACTCCTTTCCATGATATCTGTATACTTTAGAAATGGAAACAACAGTATCTAAGTCAGTCCATTATGATTAGAAATTCCTTAATCAAGAAATTGTGTAGATTGTGTTTCTGTATATAGAAACTTTCCCTTCAATATGGGTTTCATAGCCAATATCAATTAATATAATTGTGCGTGTATCAGAAACACGTCATTCTAATAAAACAGCAATTTTCTTAATTAAAGGAAACTATTTATTATATTTGTATTTAATTACAACATCCATACAAAAATTTGTAGGAATGGAGTATAAAACATAAGTGGCGTAAGTATTTTGTCTTGAAACAGGATCTTGTCACTTAATACCATTAGTTGTTTGAAACATGTATGCTATTCAGAGGTAGCAAACACATTCAGCCAAGTCCCTGCTCCAAAAATCTTGCAGACCAAAGTCAGAGCCCCTGCACCCCTCCATGGAACAGGACTGTCTGTTATGGCCTGACATGACCTGTCTGCTCCTGTCTCCCTGCTGTCTAAGCCATGAGCAGCCACAATCAGGGCACCACGGAGATACTTTCTCCTATTTTTGTTCTATTTTTATTGAGTTTAGAAGCTGAAAACCAAAAAGCCAGCCCCAGGTAACTAAAACATTTTCAAGAACCTCCAGGAAGGAGTTCTTGGGCCACTGTTGATTCACTGCCATAGCTGAAAATGTCTGATAAAAGGTATTTATCAGTCATCATTCTGCTTCATTGGTTTGTGTTGCTTGATGGTAGTGTTTTGCCTTGTTACTTTCTTAACTCATGGTATATTTAGTAAAGCTTTGTCTTGCAACAGTTCTGAGCCCAGGTATTCTTGCTATTAGCATCCCCATGCTCAGTGTATAGCCCAGAAAGAGTCCCTGTTGAGAAATGACTCATGCTATTTAGTTTAGCCTCAGCAGACTTTATTATGGTTTTACTCTCCTCATTCAGATACATGCACTTTTTCCCTCTGAATTACTATTATTATTCACACTTTTTTAGGCCAAATGCAGACTAGGTGCCTTGCATTATGGCTTGAGGAGTAAGTAGTAAAATTCCATAGCCTAAAACTATCTTTATAGTTAAACTAGGATTTTCACATAAATTCCTATCCCCAAAGAACATACACACTAATTCTGGTCAGAGTGCAGCAACATGGAAAGTTAATGCAGATCAAAACTCAAAACAATTAGAGTGGTCTCATTAAGATATTTATTGTTCACATGCTCATGTCAATTATGAAAAATCTTGAAAAACAAGTCTGTTTTGTGGATTTTACTGACAAGGAATGAGACCATGAAGGATGTGAAGAAAAGAGTATGTGCTGCATAGATGGAAGTTTGGAAAAAAAAAAAAGTCCCTTGCTGGGATAAGTTTCCAATGGCTAACGTTTTTATACCCGGAGCCAGATTATCAAGTGAAATCTCAGTCCTGGGAGAGTTTCTGCCCACAAAGCCCACCCACTCACATGAACTACTTCATATGTAAAAGTCAGCTGAAATCCCTAACTTGCTTGTATACAACGCAACCTGGAGGTCTTCCTGTCATCTGCGATTTTAATCTTTACCATAACAACATTCAGCTAAATTCATGCACTCGGAATATCGCTCTGTCTGACACTGCTGTGTTATAGCATGAACGGAAGTTAAACACACCTACAGGTTATTTCACTACTTTTTACATCTAGAAACAACAGATAATTATTTTGTTTTAAGTACAGAAACAGTACCCAGGACTTCTCTTCATATTTACAACAAAATTAGAAATACTTTTCTGGAAAGAACTAGAAAGGAGTTTAATTTTAAGAGATTATAGGACAGCTCTGTTCTTCTTCAAAAGAAGACAGAATAATAAACAGACATAACTCCTCTTTCACAAACACACTTGCTGACTATCATTTCTAAGCTCTGTTGCTGGAGCAATTCCTATTCTATTTCCAGCATCCTAAAGAGCAATGACACACTGCACTCACTACTGTGCTCCTCACATCAGGAATAAAAAAGAACAAGAGCAAAATAAAAGTTCACATAGACAGTTTTTCCATTACTCCCATTTTCTAAAGTAAATCATCTTTCTCTCTTATGATCTACCCCTGCACATAGCTAGTAGATGAATGCTTCCCCTTACTTTAGCTGAACCATCTGTGTTAGTAAGGCTTGCAAGAGAGAGCTCTATTCAGCAACTAAGAACTACTGCTGGCTAAAAAATAGAAGTGGCTTTCACAAACTATTTTTTCTTAAATTCTCTATTTTCATTATATTTTGGAGCATCGCATATTTTACTCCCTGAATTGCAAAAATTATTTTGACTCTTATCAGCTCTAAAAATTATTGAAGGTGAATAGTCAAACACCTAGCTTTGAACAAGGAGCTAGATTATCAACATTTTTGAATTTCCTGTACTCTGCAGGGCTTCTGGAAGAATTAGGTAATTTTATGTTAATATTCTAAATATTCTGGTTTGGCCTAGGCATCAGTATTTTACGCTATATAATTTCACTGTACCCAGATTATTTGTTATGCTTTAATGTGTGGGGTTTTTCAGAATTTGAGACTCCAACAGTAAGCTGATAATTAGATTGTTCCTTTTAGTCACGAAACAGATCTTTGTCTGGCATGCTTTACAGTGAGTCCACTATGTATGATATTGTCTCAGTACAAAACTCGCCCTGTCTTGTCTTCCTGTTTAATTAGAAACAGATTGTAGCCAGAGCTTTGACTGGTGGAAAGTGATTGTTACACAGCCAGGGACAAATGATTTTCCCACAGAGCCACTCCAGTATTCTAAAGCCAAGTTTAAAAATATCACAGCATTTTAATATTTACATTCATCATTCAAAAAATAATGAACACATGGAAGAATCTGTAAGATACATTATTACAACAGTCATTGTTCATTTTATGGCATGATACAGAAGCTGATCTAATTCTTCAGTTGTTACAGCTGGCAAAAAAACTGGTTTTGGGGCCAAATTCTTGAACCATCTGTGTATAACCATTCAGTACAGAATTGGCAGTGAAATGCAGTTTACAGGCAAAAAACTGTTTATTCTCTGTTATTTTCCGTATGGTTTCCTATATCATGCTTGGGATCAACTTAAGAAGATCCTTCCTGAGCCATAATGAGGGGTGGGGAAAAAAAATTCAGCGTCTCCTCTTCTGTCTTATGTTGTTTGTACACTTGGTTCTTCCCCAGGGGGAAGAAAAGTTTGTAAGGGTATTTCATTTTGGTTTTACTTCCTCTTGTTGTTATTTTCTCTGTTTATGTTTATTTGTACTACAGAAGCAGATGCAAAATGTTCCAACCTGCCTCTGCTCTAGAAGCCATCCTTCCTTCCTGGGAGCAGTTATCCTGCAGCCCAGAGGAGTTCCTCTTCTGGCTTTTCTTCCTTGGAGAAGACTAAAGCCTGAACTTCAATGTACCGAGCTGTATGGAGACAGAGGAATAAATCTTTCCATTACACCTTTTTTCCTAGATAATACCTAGATATTTCCTTTCAATCCTTAAAGGAAGCTTACAAGACAGATGGGGACAGACTTTTTGTAGGGCCCGTAGCAATAGGACAAGGGATAACAGTCTTTTAAAATAAAAGAGGGTAGATTCAGACTCAATATAAGGAAGAAATTTTTTCATGAGAAGAGTAGTGAAACACTGGCACAGGTTGACCAGAGAGCTGATGGATGCCCCATCCCTGGAAACATTTAAGGCCAGATTGGACAGGGCTCTGAAAAACTTGATGTAGTTGCAGGGGGATTGGACTAGATGACCTTTTAAGGTCTGGGTGTAGATCACGAAGGACAAAACTTTATGAAACTTGCCGGGTTGACTGTGTGAGCATTATCCTGTTTCCAACCTGTGAAACAGATGTGCTCATGTGTCCTTCTGGCTTTGTCCTGCTTGTTAGCAGGGACATGCAACTGCATTTGGACTCCCTTCCTTGCCTGTGCAGGAAGAGGAGTGCATGCAGAGTGCAAAGCACACACTGGGAGTATCGTAACACAAAAGCAAGAGACAAAATAGCACCAAGAGGTAGAAAGGATCTCTGGAATCATACAGGTTACACACACCTATAGAGGCTCTTGTTTATTTTTCCTTCACATGTGAAAGGACAGACAGATTTTCCAGCAATTTCCTCAAACAAAACTCAAATAGATGTCCTGGCTCCTGGACATGAACAGGAATAAGCCTATAATGTAGAGGCTCATGGAGAATTTCTCCTTGGTTGCTTAAACCAGATCAACTGTCCTCTATAGCTCAAGTTAGGAGGAACCCTAGTTGCTAAGGTATGTTTTATTTAAAATTTAGTTTATATGCCTATTATGAATAAAACTCAGCATGTAAATCATCTGAGAATTTGCACCATTTTTTACTGCAGCTTCTTACATTGAGTGTTTTTTGAGCATCACTTCAGTTGCTACACTTTAAGGACAAAGGCCTGTCACCAGGATTCTATGTTTTATAAGAAATGATGGAACTCTTCAGAGTTCTATAAAAAGATAATTTATTAAATTAATATATAGTTGTCTCCTTTTTTAATCCACTGCTTTTTAACCCATTGCTTAACATGAATTTAGCAGAAAGTTGATGTTACTTTTTAAGGACTTCTAAAGGTGCAGACACTCAATGCCCCAACATCCATGGATATTATTGTTTCTAAGAACTAGGTAACATTTATATCGTCTGTAGATCAGTCATAAAACAAGAGAGCATAACACAAACAGAACAGTAATATTTTGGACAGCATAATATGAAAAAGATTTGTACTCTTGAATTTTCTTCTATGTGTCTGAGAGATCTAGTGAGGTATTTCTGGACCAACAATTTTTTTTGGTGTTTATTTAGAGTAACATTTTCCAGTGCAACTGAGAAATTTCTTCCTACGTATAAAAATAATTCAAAATGTGTGTATGGGGCACTTAAAAGAGGTATGTTTTGTTCTCTGTATGTTTTGTTCTCTGTATGTTTTGTTCTCTGTATGTTTTGTTCTCTGTATGTTTTGTTCTCTGTATGTTTTAAAACTCCTTTGTTTAAATATGTTACAATAGTCTGGACTGGATTCTTGTCAGCTAAATTGAAGTTATTTTGTAGCTGGCACTTGTGTACTGCAGACAAGCAGCTACAAAGAACATTATATTTGCATCCCACTTGCTTGAAGTATTTGGGAAATGCTGTACCTTTCTCCATCGGGTAACAGAAATGTCAAATGAACATGGAAAAAGAAAGTAATGAAAGGAAGCTTATATGGATATATTTCTATGGCTAACACTTTCATCAGGTTTTGGACCACGTCCTTCAGCTGCTCTCCTTGTGAACAATTGCATCCTGTTATGTGATTTCCAAATCTCGAGTGCAGATGCGCCATTCCTTAGAAACATCACAAGTTATTTGCTCAGAGAGAGAATCAAATCTGTGAGAATTCATTAAGTCAAACACAGGACTGGAAGTATGTATGATGAACCATATGTTTGTCTAAGGAAGTGCTGAATCAAATGAATGAATGTTTACACAAATAAATAGATGTATACACAAATGACATATCACAGATACCATTAACAGATATTACACTTGCCTTCTTGAATCCAATCCTTTTTTCTACCCATGAGCTGAGAAACAAACTTAATTAAATTGTAATAAGTTACTTTCCTCTGTGAAAATTATTTTCGGGTACTTCCTTCTGATATAACCACAGGTTTCCACAAAACGAGCACTGAACTGTCACATAACCCCTTGGTCAGGAAAAGTAAATACACATACACACTGAAGCTAAAACAACTTAGGTTTTTATAAGCTTTTATAGTCTCATGTGAAATACAGAAGCAACAGCTGGAAGTTTTAACATACATCCCACTCACAGCACAAGCCTTCAACCCATCTGTAGAACAGCTATAATCATGTTCATTAGCTTTTGTGAGATTAAATTCATATTCATGCAAATCTTTGATATAGCTAGTTATAAATTTAGAGTAAGGTAGCAGGTTTGAATTGCTTCATCCTCTCTCATGGGTATCTTTGCATTTTATTAAGATATTTTCCCTCTATTCTAACGAGGATTTGAAAACTAAAAGTCATGGGTTCCAGCACCTGCCTGTCAGATACAATCTCCATTCAGCTGATATTACAAATCTATCACAAACCTATCTTTCAGCTCATTAAGCAGAAAATATGCCCAATTTTACTTTAAAGAGCAGATGTTTAAGACTCAGGACTTTCCAAGCCCCATCTGGCATTAGCCCAACAGTAAATACTTTTTCTACAACTGTGAAAGCATCATGTTCCTGGAAGAAGTTAGAGGACAATAGAAGTCTGTGGAAGGAAGCCTGGGATGGAAAGATGCAAAAATCTGTAAGTAAATTACATGTATTTTCAAACTCAAAGTAACTATAACTACTACTTGGAGTCCCACAAAAACACACTTTAAGTTATACCTGCTAATAGGATTTGCAGTCATATTTTATACAACTGTGTGCGTTTTAGAGACCGGTTGTATTAATCTTCAGGTTATCACTAAATACAGGAACATAAGAGCAGTTGCATTATGTCAGATCAAAGTTCCATAGCTATCTCACGCTCAGTGAAAGCAGATGTCCAGAAAATAGCGTCAGACAGGGCAAGCATATAGGATATTTCCCTCTGAGAGCCTCTAGCTGCTTGCAATTCAGGGCCTTTCTGAACCAGACATCCTTTCTATCTGTTTAGTGATCCTCGATGGACTCAACAGGTTTTCTTTTCCCCTCATTTTCCTTTTCATTAACTTGTGCAGTTCCTTTCAACCCATATAAAATATTTTCTTCTATATCAGAGGTTGGAAAAAGCAAACTACTGTCCCACTCTACCAAGTGGGACTCTGTATTACTGTAGTAGTAGAGAGAAGCTTTAAATTACTCTGAGAGCAGTTATTTCAGTTTCTATATCAAAGGCCATAAAATTATTACTTCTTTGCATAATTTACCGATGTTAAGAGGAAACATGCGAATAGATTTACAGTGGGTTTTCATCTTTAGACTAGATATGTTATTTTGATTAGTAAGCTTCTGTCATCCATGTGATGTACTGTATGCATGGAAGTATTATCGCAATAGCAACGGATTGTGTCAGCGATGTATACATATTATATGAAGTAACAAAATTGGCATGTCTCTACATCATTATGCACCATCCCTGGGGACTGAAATTCCATACCAATGTAGAAAAAGTATAATAACAGTAGTGTGTGACCCAGCTGGGAATGTTGACCAGGCAGCTAAAATGGCAAGGCAGCACACCTGCTGGAGATGTGGGAAAGATGGCAAGGATTAATGAATGCAGGCATCTCATGTGGACAAAAAAATATGTGTGAAAACAAAAGAGCTAAATTAATCTTTTTGCAGTGGTGCTTATGAAAAAAAGGAGCTTGAGGAAGTTCTGAATACAGGAGTATGTGTGTGAGGAGCTAACAGATTGCAGTGTCCGTAGGAATGGTTTGAGAAGAAAATAACAAAAGGAGTATTAATCAATCCTGACATTCATGGAGGCCTAATAAAATTGTCCAGCAGCAGACCCAAAATGGACAAAAGGAACACTGTTTCTCAAAACATGTAATTTAACTTTGCAACTCATTGTCACTCCCCTTATTAAATGGAAAATTATTAATAGGTTTACAAGGTAATTAATACAGTGACAAAAGAAGACTCACCGAAGCTATTAAGCAGAATTATATGGACACAATCTCAAACTCAAGAAATCTCTAAACCATAGATACATGCAAGTTGGGAGTATGTACTGCAAGAATAATCCCTCTCAAGTGTCACCATTTGTGCAGCATCTGTAGTGACCACTACTAAATACAAGACTCAGTGTTGGATGGTTCTTTAGTTTGACTCATCTCAGCTTCTCTTGTGTTCCAGGTACTCCAGTAAGTGGAAGATAGTACCATCATTTTTGCAAATCTGGACATCAGTACTTTGTTACAAAGCAAGAAAAGCTTTTTATACTTTTAACTGCAAGAAAAATCATTGCAAGTAAGAACCTTCACATAGTTTATAATAGAAGATGTGCATTTTCACTCTGGTGGGCTTTTATAGTGTCATCACCCCTTTTAAGAATAAGGAATGTACTGTATGTAAAGAAAGAAAAAGACAATTAAGAAGGAGATTATTTCTGTTTGTACAGTAGTTAAAAATTGCTATACAAATATTATTTGTGATCTTCACTCATACTGTGCCAGGAATATACAGCTGTTTCAACAAAGCAGATAAGTATGTAGTGAAATAAAAAACAGACTTGCTGGGAAAAAAGGTAAAAATATATAGTACATAAATTGTATGCTGTGAGAAGACAGGCTTCTTTCTTCATTCTCCACTCTGTTTCATTTTATGTATTTTTTCAATATCTGCAGACAAAAGATGACTGTTTTGTCGTGCAATTAGTATGTGTTCCATATGCAAGATGCACAAATATTGGGCTGTTGTATATGAATATAGCAGACATGAATTCTGTGTTAAATGTGCAGAATATTGAAATTTTCTACTGAGACTTTGAAGGCAGAATTCAACTGGTGACAGGGTGTTTTCACCTGCAGTCTATGAAAGAAAACACTGAATTTTAACTCCTAAAAACCAAAGATAGTTTGATTAAATTTTAAATTGACTTTTTGCTCAGCAGCAACGAACAAGTTACAGGACAGCAAATTTGTAGTTTCCTGGATTCTCCTTCTTGTTCTTCTTGAATGTGAGTGGTATCTTTCTTCAACCAGTCACCAGGGATCTCTGTGACTGCCACAAGCTGTCAAAGATGACAGAAAATCACTTTGTGACAATGGCAGCCAGCTCCCCCAGAGCCTTGGATGTGTCCTACTCAGTCTTACAGACTTGTGTTCTGTTCAGCTGGCTTAAGGGATCTACAATTCAGTTTTTATTTTCTGTGGGTAGGAACTTATCCTCTGGACTCTGCTAGAAACCAGTTAGAGCTGGAAGCTCTGAGAGAAAACCTTGTCAGTAAAGACTGAGACAAAGAAGGTACTGAGCAGTTCGGCTGTTTCTGTATCTTTCGTCATTAGGAAAAACAGCCTCGTTTGTCTTAGCCTTTCTGTTGCTCCAATGACCCTTTAGGAGTCTTCCTTGCTGCTCTTCATGTTCCTTAGCAGTTTCGAGCCCAGCAGATATTTCTCATACCTGAATCTGGCCCTGCATGGCCAGGATATATTTTTTGTGTACTCATCCTGGGTAGCCTGTTCCCATGTTTGCTCCCTGTATGCTCCCTTTGTGCTGGAGCCCATTCAGGAGCTCCTTGTCCCTCTTACCAAACATCCTCATCTTCCCGCCCATCTGTTATACTCTAAAGAGGTTGTCCTTAGAGATCAATCAGATCTCCTGGGCCCTTTGCCCTTCAGGGCACCCTTCCGAGAGATCTTCTCTGCCAGTTGCCTGACTGAATCCTAATCTAACCTCACTTTTGGTTGTATCTAAAAGGCCTGTGTCTTTCCATTACAGTACCATATCCCTGTGCTTCCAGAAATACTAAGCTACGCATTTCTAGCTCCTGTGTGTTTCCCACACTCTTGGCACTTGAGAATGGTCCCCACTCACGATACTTTCTCAGGGGGTGTACAACAGCCTCTTCCAATGGATGATCCCCATGGACACCCTGTTTTTGCCCCTGTTTCTTCATTTCTCTTCAGACTTAGATTTTCACAACACACTCACACCCACACACCCCTTCAAAAATAAACCAAACCCCAAAGTTCAAAGCCATGTTCAATTAGCTTAGTAAGCCCATTGGAAAAAATAGTCTTGCCCTACTTTGTCAGATGGGTCCCACCTAACATATTTTCTAGACTCAAGGTCAATAAATTAAAGAAGAAAAATCACTTTTCTTGCACCTTTAATCTTGACCTAGAACTTCTCCATTTCAACCTCAACCTGTCCATTTTATTCTTCATCCTTGGCACTAGGCTCTATATTAAAAAGGAAAAACAACAAGAAAATTACATTAGTATGTGAATCTGTTCTATGTGTTTAGTCTCTCTTTTTTGGCAACTCTGCAGTATATTGGCCAAACAGCCAGCAGTATATGTTTGTTTTATCTTTTAGATTTGCTCTCCTAGCTATGTAGTCTATACTTCCCATAGCCTAACTTCACCTGTTTAATTATTCCCATGTCTTTTTTCCTTTTAAAATACATTCTGGATCCAAATAAATGGTTATTTCATCTTAAATGTTACCATTGTTCAAAATGTATCTCACTAATGAAGATGGTCCTTTCGTTTTCTGCTGGGGGGAAATGTACCTATCAAGTATAAATACCATACTAGTGCAGCATTTTTCATTTAAAAATTACTTTCCAGTTGTTTGCGATGTAATTTATTTTCACAATACGTTACATATTTAAATATGGGTGAGGAAAAAGTTCCCTCTCAAAATAACCATAACATTTTTGTTTATTGTCAGAATCTGCCGTTTACCAGGAGGTTATCACTTTTTCCATCCTCCTGGGCATACATCATGGTACAAGTAAATTGCTGCAGCACATTGATTCTAAACTGCTAAATTACTAGTGTCTATCACACCATTCAAGCGGGTTTGAAAAAAAACATCTTTTCCATTGCTGAGCGCTCTAAAGTAAAAGTAGATTAATAATTTATGTCTCAAACTTGCTTCCAGCATACTCAGCAGCAAAGCTCTCATTGCTTACAGACAGCAGTGCCCTGCTTCCTACACAGAGTTTGGGGAGACTGTGTGGACACAGCTGAATGAATTAAAAGTTCCCATCAATATACCAATCCATGTGTGACAGCATTGTGAAGAAAGCATTCCTTTATTCGCTGAGTGACAGTAACCAGACTTGTTCAGTTGAGAACATTTAACAAGAATGCAATTGGACAGATCTGCCGTCATTCTGACCAAGGCTAAATTTAAGTAGAAGCACCAGAAAATATAGGTCACTGATTAATTCACTGAGATTCTGCATTCTTGCTCTGCAATAATCACTTAATGACAAGTTACAGCAAATGCTTCAATGTGATAATTAATTCTGGTTAAACATTATTAAGGTCAGAGGAGCTAACAGATTCACTAATGATTTCTATTTTAGAACATGGGACGTTTCAATCAAGCGTATATAAAATAGTAAATGTAAAGGAATTTAACAATATTTACTGGCTTAGTACATGATTAAACATTGACAACTGCTCAGCATGTGGAGGTGTTCAGTGTTGCCATTCTATCAGAGAAGAGATCCAATACTTTTGCTAAAACAAGCACTTTCAAAACTTTTTGCTACATTTGGTTATAATTTAACAAAAAATCCTGAACATAGTTAATATAATAACCAGGAGAAAAATAGTTCTGATCTCTCCTGCGTGGGAATAATCTACATGTTGATACAATGTAGAGAGAAAAAAGTCTTTTATCTCTAGACATAAGAAACAAAGCAGGGACACCTGAAGGTTCCCAGTTCGCTCACTTAGAAAACCTCTCTTCTCAACTCCTCATGTCCTCCTTGTTTGGCACTGAGGTGGATGGGACTATATTGTTAAGGTTACATGAGGTACTATACAAGAAGACGCCAGAGAAACCTGTATTCAGACATTCAAACCCCTGGGGAACTAACAGGTCTTTATACATTATTGAACACCTTCTTTCCTCCCTTCTTTCCACCTCAGAATTTACAGCAAACCTATCTGCTTCTTTCTGGCTCTTACCCTTCCTCTTGAAACTATGCAGACATCACAGAAAAAGATTTTCATAGATTCAGGAGAAACAAGAACATGCTCTACTTCTTGAATATCCCTTTCCTACAGATTTATACACTCTTAGTGAGTAGAAGGGAAACCTACATCTCGTGCTCTTTATTCAGTTCTTCCTTTACACACTGTTATTGAAGTTATTGTAAGTTTTTGTATGCCAAAAGCTTAGGAGACAATCTTGAAAAATGACTATTTACTACGAATGTGTTAGCACTACTACACCAGTAGGTTGTCTATCTAATTAATCATAACATTGACTGAAAACTAGCATCATCTACATCTGTCATACTCAGTTCTAAATGACAATATGAAATGTTTATTAATCTCATTGAACTGCTTATTCGTCTCACTGACAACACTTCCAAATCATGTATGCTTATTTATCACCCTGATCCCAATGAGCTGAGATTTCTCAGTTTGAAGGTGTTTATGGGTGGTGAGAGCACTCCTACCTTACTGTTCCCTCTGTCTTTCAGGTCCAGAATGAAGTTCTGAGCTAATGGTTGATGAAATAATGAGTCTGCAAAGAATATCCCTGGTTTTGACTGCCTGCAACTCACTCCAGAATGGCTATAACAAGGAGGAGAAATCTGGATAATCTTTCTCTCTTTTTAGTTTTATTTCTGGATGGAATGATGCCTTATGTGTTCTTCCTGTCTGTTTTTCTAAACGATTTTGCAATGTGTTATCTGATTTCAAACAAATTTAAGGTAAGGAGAAAATGTTGAGACATACAAAGTTTTTGTAAGTTTTGTGAAAATTAGATAGTTGCTGCATTAGGAGAACACTTGGGTTAGTACCTCCACATTGGAAAAGCAGGTACTACAAGGCTCAGCACCATTCTGTTCTTTCTGGCACATACCAGTGAGGCAAAAATCTCGCTGATGACTCAGAAACAGCTGTGGCATAAATTGCTTCTTGCAGAGAGAGGAGTCCAGGAAGGTGCTGAGAGCTAGGGTACTTCCGGAGAGATGGTGGATACTGGAGAGGGTGATGCAATAGCAGAAATGAGAAGGCAAGCTGAAACTGGAAAGGTCAGGAGGTGTAAGACTAAAGGGCAGAAAGTCCTAAAGAAGATGGGCTGCACTAGGTCTACTGCTTACAAAAAATCTTGGTAAAATCAAGATACTTGTGAGAATACACTTCTTAATCTCCTCCTGATTCATTGTCTGAATTTCTGGGCTGCATTCTGGTGTTTGCAGGTTAGAGAGACAAAACAACCTTTAGTCCTACTGGCTAAGATCCAGAAGTGCTTAAATCACTTAGGCAATATAATTCAGATAATTAAGGGTATAGACAATTTAACTTATAGGGCAGTAAAAAAAAAGGCAAATATTTTTTTGTTACCGACTGGCAGGAAAAATGTTTATTAAAACTGTGCACACCAAAAGTTTGTCTTTGGCTTTCAAAATTTTATGTTAGCCAGAAGTTTTTGAAACCTATAGTCTTACTTTCTTATCCATTTGCAGTCTGGGTGGGTTTGCATTAATAAAACGTTAAACAAATTGCCTGGTGTATAGTCTGTTCTGATGCTTAATCAGAAGATAAGCTCATACTTGTATGTTATCAATCAACTATATGAAAGGCAATTTAGAAAAATATTACTTAAGGACATATTTGGAAGTTTCAGACTTTGCAGGTGTTTTGGAAAGATCTGTCTTTATTTCTGAATCTTACATAAAGCAAAGCTGAAGGAGACTAAACCTCACATTTTGCCACTTTCCTCTGGTCTGACATCTGGTAACAAGATTTCATATCTGATATCTTATACACTCATAAAACATGTTAACGTGACTCCTTTTTTGGGGCCCATTTTTAAAGGCACTGGATCTGCTACAGAATCTTACGTTATTACCATTTTGCATGCAAAAATCTACTTTTTGCATCTATAGCAGTTTCACCATTTACATTGCCTTCTTTGTCATTGTTCTCATTTAAATTACCCAGCTGGCTCTCTCACAGAGATGACCCTTAAGGGGTTATCACAAGAAGAGAATTAAATAATTACTTCTAACTCCAAAATAACTAAAACCAAATAAGACATGCAGCGGACTCTCAATGGGAAACAATGCAAATAGATTTCAGCTTTTTGCTGGTTTGCTTTGATTTTAATTCATGAATAAGACTGCAAGAATGAAAAAAAATAATTGTTGTATGATTTAAAATGGTCTTGTAATGTAGACTTAAAAATTCTGTAGCAATTTTGACTGCATTGGACTTTTAAAAGTTTCTATTTGTAAATTCATATAAAGGTATGGTATCTTTTAACTAGATGTTTTCTAAATAGATCTGACCATAAAATTCAGTTTGATTTTACTTATATTGCATATATAAGTGTGCTGTTCTCAGCAGGAATGGTTAACCTAAATAATAAAGACTATTTCCAAATGGGTATTTAAAAACCTGTTAATGGAAACTTACTTTTTGAAAGGGGTTCTGTGGTCTTACTTCACAATGACCAGTGAAGTGAGCATTTAGAAATGAAATGTTCATGCAATAAACCTTAACAGTGCCTTAAAGAGTGCCCAGAGTAGGCTGTAAGAGGCTAAAAGCTTTCCTCCTCAGTTCTGCTCTGACTCTGCAGATCAATATGCATGTGAAACAAAGCCATGATTTTGACTTTGTCCAGTTACTCTCATGTCTGCTGACACCTCTAATGTACTTGTGCTAGAGAATTACTTATCTCCATGCATGTACTCAGGAAGGACACAGACTAAGGCTAGGCTGGTATCTCTGCTTACAAGAAATGGACAGAAGGTTACTGGAATTCTTTTTCCTTCAGCTTGTTGCAACTCAGTATAGTTGTAAATATTTACTGTCAAAGGCAATTGCTGTCACAGTTAATAAACCTCAATCTCTGTCGTTCTCCTTTAATGATTCGTAAAACACTGTCATTTCCTAGGAGTGCATTATGCTACCTTTTGCTGCTAAAACATTGATTGCAAAAGAAAGGAATCTGAGAAAAGGAGACATCAACTAAAGTCTCATTAGGGAAATGATGGCATCTTGGACATCCAGGCAGAAAGCTGCATTTCTGTCCTAGCAACCAAATGAGCCTTGTAACTAATTGTTAAGTGAAAAAAGGACCTACAAAGTTCCCCAGTGAGGGATAAGTGCTAGCGACAGCATCTTGCCTGACAATTTACTTTTTCTCAATTCTTCCTGTCTCTGAGGAAGTGGAATTTTTGCATTATCACGTCTGTGCCGTAGTTCCCACAAGAATGAAAAGGAGAATGTTTAAAATGTAGAAGCAAGTTTCTTACATTACCAGGCAAGCCCTCCAGATCAAGCAAAGTAGGTATCCAATGAGATTAATTATATTTTGTCTCGGTAACAGAAATCTAATCTGTGTTGATTAGTGGTAAAAATTATGTGTTTTATTTATATTTTTTCAATAGTTTGGAAGACTATAATAGGCAAAAGGCCATTTCTTGCAGCTCAGAATCAGTTATTATATTCTTGATTCACTCCATTTTTTTAAGACCTAGAGTAATCAGAACTAATCAAACTCCTGATTATGAGTCAATAAAAAATTACAAAAGTAGTCAAAGACTGATATTTTAACATGTGTTTCACCATTTCATTTTATGATCTCAGTATCTAACTCCATTTTATTCCAGGACTCTGAGAGTCCACAATTTCAAACATCACTGTTTCAGACCAGGAAAAGGTACTACTGTTAAGATAAGAGCTGAGACACTCATGTATTCACAGGACATCAGAGATCAAGCTCTCCAACAAAATTTCATACAATTGCACAACAGTTAAGCCACAGCTTGCAACTGTTGCAATAAAATTCTTTGCTGTATGGCTATTTTGGCATGTTCCTATATGAGATCCACTCTTTAGATTTATTTTCATGTGCAGAAGGGCATCCACAGTCTTTGACATTTGGAAACATTTCCTCATTGAACGCAAAATGACTTTTGTCTTTTGTGACATGTAGCCTTTTATGACAGCATTTTATGTGGGATTGTAAGAGCCTTGATACTTCGCAAATCAGTGATGATGGTATCACTCAGTTGCCATTTACTTACAGTGAATTTTACCCACTGCTGTATTTAATTGCTTTGTTGATTTATGGGGATTGATTTTTCTCTTAAAAACTGGCAGTTTCCAAACATATGACCCTGAGATTAGCCCAGTTGTTTAGACCATGGTGCTAATAAAACCAAGGTTATAGGTTTAATCCCCATATGGACCACTCACTTAAGAATTGGACTTGATGATCCTTGTGGGTCCCTTCCAACTCAGGATATTCTGGGATAAAGGGTATTCGGGACATGTGTATACAGGAAAAGCTTGGCTGTATCTAGTAGGATCCTCGAGGTACCAGGGCTGTACTGTGTTCAAGGCAAGCATTTTTTTTAAGCTGTGTGTTGCCCTTTGGCTTCCTGACAGCAAGTAACACCTACGATCATTTTCCAGCTGTCACTTCCATGGTAACATAAAAAAGATTGTGGATAAATTATAAGACCAATCAGTAAATTCTTCACTCTGTCGAGTGCTCTTGCTATTCCTTTCCTGAGAATCCCATTTTTTTTTTTGGTTCAGCAGACTGGTGTTAGTGCTCAAAATTCCGTATCTCTCTTGTTACGTATTTCAGGCAGACATTACTACAAAGATTGTTAGGAATGGCTCCAGGAGCTGGTTGTAGGCTGTTTATCAGAGATCAGGAGACACAAGTGGCCTCTGGAAGCCTGTTTGCTATCGACACTCCTCCAACCTCTCACTCGCTAATGGTGAGAATCTTAAAATGGAGGTTTCTCATTGAGTTTTAAAAAAAATCGACAGCAAAGCACATCATTAAACTAAAAAAGTGTATAAGTCAGAGAGCAGTAAAAAACCCCCATTACCTAGTCATTATGCCACAATTTCCTTGAGAATTTTGTTATAATTTCAGAAATCTCTCAAGAGTGATTTTTCATACATTATTTAACTCTTACTTTTTTCTTCTTTTTCTTTCTCTGCATTACGTTCAACTATGTTTAATAGCATTACAACCAGCTGGAGAGCTGGTACAAAGATGCTCTCTCTGACTGATATAACAAGCACAGCAATCAAGTAATAGGTTTTGGACAAAAAGATACATAAGAAAAGTACAGAAGAAAAGTTGTCATTCTCTAAAAAAAACGACCACTGAAGAAACACAAACTTAAAGCCGTGTTTTTGGGTTTTGTTCTTTTCTTTATTATTATTTTTACTTTTGTAAGTCATTGCACTTAGTCAATAATTCCTTAAATCACATAATGTACCTTTTATATCAAAGGGAGAAAGTGTCCATTTTGTGTTCAGGTTATTACTCAGGCTGAGCCATGACCTTTCTCAAATGAACTTCCTCTTCTGAATTTCAATCTGAAAAGTAAACATCCAAATGAAAAAATGACTAACAATCTACGCACAAATAAAACATTTCGGTTAACAGAGAGCACCCCCAGAGAGGGTTCCCTAAGACATATTATTCAATGTTTAATTTAAAGGTCATCTCCCGGATTTAATGAATTATCTTAATCATAATCCATAACAGAATTGACCCCAAACTCCTCAAAAATATGTAATAAGCAGAAGTTAAGAAAGGGAAAACAATACTAAACAAAAAATTATATATTTTGTGGGCATCCCAGAAGTTTAAATTACTTCTTTTAAAAAGTTTGAATCAGTCTGGTAGAGAAACACATGGAGAAATTTAAGACATGAACCAAAAGTAAATAAGAAAGAATTAATAATCATAAAAGACAGCTTGGTTTACCAACTCAAAAATCCACTCACGGAGGCCTTGTAACACATGAGACAAGGGGGATTATCTGTCGACTCTGATGTCATTTGGGTCACTTTCATTATGGGGAGTTGAGGGTTCAGCATCAAAACATGCCTTTTGAACACCACAGTGTCATAAATGTCAAATCAATGAAACCATTTAAGTCAGTGAGTGATGCAGGAAGCCAGCTCCCATTGCAGAAATGAACACTAACCAGTAAACACCATCAACGAATCACTGATGTTTTCTGTGAAGTATCTCCTTCCACTCCATGTATTCTTTTTATTATATTATTTTTTTATATTCCTTTTTTTTTTTTCCCCCTGTAGCCGCTTTCTTTTTCTCCTACAGCCATAAGAAAAAGTCCTAGTTGCTTCACTACCAGTGAGCAAGGGTTCTCGGTAAGTGAAGAATCTGGAGCAAGAAATTTAGTGCCTCTATCTGAACATTAACAGAATAGAGACTTAAACCAAAACAAGATAAAAGAACAAATTACAACAACCTCCTGGACACAAATGAGTAATTTTGATTTTAATAATCTCTTATATCTAAAAAATTATAATGGTTTTTATCTCAGTCATTCATAGTCTGATGGAATAATCATGAAAACCTTATTTCAAGTGATTAAAAGGTACGGGATTACTTCTGTGCTGTTGGAAATGTGAAGAAATATCTACTACATTGTTGTCTGCAGCTTTGTTTATTAGATGCCTACTATTATCCATACAATCATAACAAAAGCAAAAAAAGCAAGTTTTATCTTTTTTCCTTTTTTTCTTCTTTTTTTTTTTTCCCGGATTTTTTTTATGTTTTTTTTTTCATGTTAAAGGCATGCAGTGTGTTTTCTGAAAAGCCATTCTTCATAGGTTCCTAGGAAGCTAGGAGAAAGTGTAAAAGTTGAGGTGTAAAGATTACAGGGCAGAGAAAAAACACAAATAAATGGATTAAATGATAAACTTTGCTACTTGGAGGGCAAGGGTAAATATTTGTTCTTAAATTATTAAACCATTACCTCAAGCTGAAAAGTTATCCCTTACTACCTCATAATTTTTTAAGGTGGCTATAAAATTATTAGCAGTAATGAAGTACAAGTTAAATGATTGATTTTGCCAATCGCTGGGAATGTACCAGACCTTGTGTTATGTAACATTGATTGCAGGTCATCCGTAAGCTTCATTAATCATATACAAGCCATTCTTTCATGAGGAAAAATGATGAATTACTGTCTGGGGAAGCCTAACATTAACCTCACTAATTCCATGGAAGTGCAGGATATATTGTAAGCTTTCTTTTCCCCCCCATAAACATGTTGGAGACTGTAATCTGTAATCCTGAATGGCACTTTAATCCATGTAAGCAGATATTTACTTCCCTTGGAGCCACTCTTATTTTAGTGGCTGATGCCTGTTTGTGTCTAATTACAATATAGTTTTCCTACTGCGCATATGATGATAAAACTCTGTATATATAAAGAAGAGAGCAGGGAATTAACTTCACCCAATTTCAGCCAACTAAAATTTGGGCCAATAAACAAACCACAAAAAGTGAAGGCAGGTACTGTGTATTGTTATATATAGGCAACTAAACTGCTATAGAAGTCATGTTATATAAAATGGATTGAGCGCAATCTTAAAAAGAATTAGTTCAGGCTCCAACTAACCTTCTTTTGGGAAGCAATTTCAGAATTTTTCTTCACTCTGGCCTAGAGACTGCACATCAACACTGAAGCTATTTATGTCTATACCAACAGTGTGTAGTATTGTAAAACTCTCCCCTCTCTTCTAATATTTACCCATGATATATTTATAACATCAATATTACCCCCCACAATTTATTAGGCAAAACAAACAGAGATCTAAATCTTTTAATCTGTTCTCATGAAATGGGATCTTTTTCCCTTGATTATCCTCAGGATAATCTTAATCACTGATGTCAAGGAACTTTCACAAATTCCAGTGGAGGTCTCACAAGAGGTAAACACATCTCCGCTTCTACCATAAAGTACCATAGGTGACAAGTCATTTGCTGCTTGTCTCTTGTCTTAAAAAAAGTAGGTACTTGAAAATAATTATGCTGCCGGTGTCTTGAAACAACCACCTTGCTGTGCTGAGTTGTCTGTCATCCTTGTACTTTATGTCTTTCTGCTTCACCGACTTTAAATTTTTTGCTTGGTGCTTTTCTTCTACTTAAGATTGTTGTGCTTTTGTTAAAGGTTTTCGTGTGTGTTTTGTACAATGATTAGCATAAAATGGGTATGCCTACTCCAGCCCTATGGTGATAGTTCTGGTAATAATAACAGCAGTCTGAACATATGCATGCTCATCTTCTCAAGATGAGCCATAACAGTGTCAACTTTTTTTCTCTTCATCTAATGGCACTGTGGAGTTATCACTAGCAGTAGCTGTGAGTCACTACAGTTATATGCTCTCTGTGGTACTTAATACACACTTAAAAGGGCATTTCATTTTCCATAGTCCCTAGATAACTAATCTACTCCAGCCTATGTCTGCAACCAGAACGCGCTGCAAAAAATATTTGCATTCTGAAAGACAAGTAGTTCCTTTTTTACTGAATTAAAAAAAAACACGATTTCACTGGCACGTGTGGTCATTTCTTAATGTGAATAAACCCAGTCTTATTTCAAGGACTGGAAAAGGGATTACTCACTTTTCTGAAACATACACACATACTGAGACAATTTATTTCCCCATGTAAATAAAAGGGAGTGCTGTATTCAGACCTACACGTGTAAGTATTAGCTTTATCTTATCACCATAACCATTTTTAGATTGATGGTGAAAGGCATTGCCTCCAGTGATTGCTCATGCAGTAGAATGCACGTTATATTGCCAGCTGACATTTAACAGCATCTAATATGCATTCAGCCACTATTGGAAAATTTTTACGTAACACTTTCTAGATTTTGCTTTAACGTACAGATTGCAGAAGAGATATGCAGTGTACTGAACAGTAATCTCCATGGCAGTTCCATTCACTTTAGAGAGAAAACGCTGACATTTGCTTACATTTCTTGAGCAGGAGAAATGATTGTAGCTAAGATAACAGCTGAACCTACAATGCTGTCTTTTAACTTTAGCTTGAATTGTAGAGAACTAAACAAAATGGATGATATTGAAACTAAAAGTAATTTTTTAGTAACCATTGTCAGGAATCACAGTTGCCATTTAAACTTATATAAAGTTTAATGTTCTAGAAATTTCTGATTATGTGATTCACATAGAGACCTAGGGCCAAAATTGAAATGAAGGAGAATCCCAGGGAAAAAAGCCTGAGAAGGTATTTGTTTGTAATAAACTGAATGCCCCTTTTCAAAGCAAACAGATCAATGTAATTAATAGATTCACCTGAGATTAAGCATGCTTGGGTTTTGAGCTGAGACTATTCAAAGCACTTTGTGGGATTGAGATGCATATTGGTTATTGAAATTAAATCCCTTAGATTACTTTGAAAATTCTCTGCCTTGAATTCCTTCAGCCCACATGGGAGGCTGACTGGTTTCAATTACAAGAGGGCTCATGCACAAAGTGATGCAGGTGAAAGGAGGACTGCAGGCACCAAAGAATTATTAATGATACTAATGAATTTAGATCTACTGGGCCCATGGACCATACAACAAAATTGGGCAATTAGAAAGTGAAGACATAGCCGGACAGGTGATGATTCTCCTTTCAATGAAAAATCTATCCCAGGATTTCTTAGTTATCTTGCGTTACCTCCTTAAAGCTTTGAGAACAATTGCTTAGAGAACAATTAGAAATTCAGAAGTTTTATCTGAGTATAATATCTTATTAGTTTTTACAATATATTACCTTGAATGTTTTGTGTTTATGTTAGCTTATTTCCTGGACTTACTGATCCAGTTAGAAGCACTTCATCATCAAAACATATTAGTAGCTTCAATTTTGTTTTCTCTTAAGCTAACTAAAATCTAGTATTGCAATCAATTAAAGGTGGATTTAGTCTGTAATTTTACAATTAAATATGTTAAAAATTTTATGATAGAAAGCAGAAACATTTTAAAGCTATGCAGACAAAGATCAAGAAGATTCTAAAAAAGAATCATCTGCAGGTGAATATGGAACATACATGCATCCTATTGTAGAGTACAAAACCGTACATGTGCTGGCAGGTTATCACACAACCACTGCACTCTTGTAATAAAAACAGGGTTTAAATAATTATTTTCCTATACTCTAAGGGAAGCCTAATGATTCTCAGCTGTTAACAATAATAGCTTAATTCCTGCATATTTGCATAAAACTGCTACATTGTGTGCCACAGAGAGGATCTGTAAGGTACTTCTTGTTTTACGAGATTAATCTCAGGTGCATTCGGCTGAAGTTTGATTTAGGGACTGGGAAGGGAGCTTTTATTAGAAGAGAACCAAACAGAATGAAGGTCTTGGGTTATTGATAGTATGCTGAGTAATGGCAACAGAGAATTACGCAACTCAAACTGAGAGTTTATTTCCTGCTTTTTGACCTTTAGTCTGCTTCATCATATATTTTCATATTTTTGGGTTAACAGTTTTGACTGATTGTAGTATTCCAAATTCTGCACAACCTGTACAGCAGCTCTGGACACAGAGAAGGATTGTCTGTTCTATTATTTGATAATCCTTATACAAATTTTATTAGTATGCAAAAATTAATGACTAAAATCTCCCATTTTTACCAGACCTTTATGAGGGAACAGTAAAATAACCTTTTTGAATAATCTTTAAGGAAAACAGCAGGACAGCGTACAGGAAATAGTAGCAAACCACAATATTTTCTTGAGTAAAACACTTCCTCTTGCCTCAGTATCATTTAGTTTCCTACTGTTTTATCTTCATGTTACTAACTTCCTATTATCTTATATTAAAATGTTTATTATAAATATGATAAGAAATATATAGAGGAAGAAAAGTACTCTTCCTCTTGTACCTACAACCTGAGAATATAAGCTCTGAGATCTGTATGCCTGATGTTTGATTCACTTTTTTTCTTTTCACAGGATGTAAGTTACATGTAGGTTTGAATATCATAATGGTCAGTTAAACACTGAATTTGATTCTTTAGTGGCTGGAAGAAGTTGGACAAAAACTCCAGAAGGGAAAAATAAAATTCTGTGAAACACTTTATAACAATCCATAAAGAGTTAAATAAGGCAACACCTTCTGCTCTTCTGGGATTTTTTGAGGGTTTTTTTGTTTCCTTTTTACAAAATTAGGGAAATTTTGGCTCATCTAGAAACCTTTTTCTGAAATATTTGTTTTAGAGATTTGAGGGAAGTGAGATGCAAAAGTATTTTGAAATTTAACAAGTCATGAATTTGAAATTTAAAGTTATGAATGTGGTGGTGCTCACATAATCGTGTTCCAAATTCAAATCTTGTTAATGACTTTTTTCCCCCTCAAAAGGGAACAAGGCCAGCCAAAAATAAAAAATAATTCCCCCTTCCATTAACTGTGGCATTTCTGAAACAGAAGAGTACAAATAAAATGCTGTCACTATCATAAAGGCTTATGAAGGGTCCACAAAGTATGATGAGGAAGTGTGTGATACAGAAAGCTTAGATGCAGAGTAGTTACTTAGGACCAGCCTTTTCTCAGGGTTAGTATTTCAGGGACAAAAAGGTGTGGCTTTTCTCCCTCCAAGGGACTTTCTGTTAAGCCCGTGAAGGAATCTAATATTATTATCCCCATTGCTAAAATAAGAGTCCAGTTCATATAACTAGTGCTAATCAGATCAATGACCATTCTTTAACCAGATCAAAGGATTGGCTTCTTGAAGAACTTCTTGGCCAGCTGACTGGAGAAGCAAGGAGAAGTATGTCCGTGGAAGAGCTGACTCCCAATAAGCAGCAGCAGTAGCATTCCCCACCTCAGAGCTTTCCTCCCCTAGGGACACAGTAAAGCCTTTGGTAAAGTCTTTGGTAAAGCCCCCTTGATTTACCAAAGACACTTTCACCTTTTCTTCCTGAAAGTAGTTTAAATACAACTTCCGGTTATATAGGATGTCCCACTCTGTCCCATTTTAATTCTCACAATGAAGAGTGCAATAACTCCCAGTACAGTGTGATGTGTCTTACTGTGGTATGAAGCTCAGAACCAGCTGAACCAACAGAGATGTTGAATAAACAGCAGCAATTTAATCTCTGTAGTTTTTGAAAAAATTGACAGGCAGAAAATATTTTCAAGTCTGTTAAGGTCTTTGGCATGAAAGAAAATACAGTTTCTCCTGATAATTCCAATTCCTTCTTTTGTCATCCAAGTAAATACCCTGACAGTCCTGGTGGCAATATGTGCTTCTAATTGGTCTATTTCCTGCCTCCATTTCTTTGCCTGTGCTGCTTATTGCAGATCCTTCCAGATCTTTTGGGCTTCTCTGACACTGCTACAGACCAGTTGGGGTCTTGCCCCTGAGATCCTTTCAGGAATAGACAAAAAACCTGATTTAGACTCTGAGAAGCAGTGGTAAAAAGCAAGAAGTAATTTTATGAACAAATTACCTACAGAATTCATAGAGAATTTCTAGACTAAATACTGCTCAGACTAAAAAGCTAATAACACTCTTGTCTTCCTCACTTTCTTCCCTCTCTCTTTTCCCAAGGCAACGATAGGTAATATTAACTATAGCTCTGTCAGACACACACTCTTCTGACACACTTATTGTTAATCTAAAACCAAATGCAAAAATCCCTTAAATAGTTGTCAGTAGCTCAAACCTTTGGTCTCCATCTTCAAACTGACTGGTTTATTTCATAACCTTTTATGATTCTCATTGCCTTTGGGAGTCTATACCTGCTTAGCCTTTGGTTAAATGAATTCATCTCTCAGTATCTCCTAAGATATTACTTCATTCTGAAAAAATAAATATTAACCATTTTTTTGACCTGTAAATGGCCAGCAGCTTACCTGAATTTACTTCCTGTCTTTAACAGCTCATAAATGATGTTATAGTGATGAAGTTAAAATAAAACCTTCAAAATAAAAGATTAAATGGCTATTCACCACTTATTTTTCTGAACTTGAGGTACTATGAACAAAAATAGTCTTGCACACTAAAACTGCTTGAGTGCACATCAGCTGCTTCTCAGTTTAGTCTTGTTTTCAATACTAAAGCTGATTTCCTTCCTCTCCCCCACCCACCCATTCACATTCCTTTCTACTTCAGTTCTGGAATGTGTGGTCTGTGGCCAGCTGACAACTCTTTTTTTTTGAATAAATTTGAGGATATTTAAACAAGGCATTTTAAAGATCTATGGGTCATGAGCAGGCAGAGCTGCTGGAATGAGCAGAGAGTAGCTTGAATGTTTGAATGATTTCTCTTTCCCACCCTGCATTTCCCACCCATGTCTTTGTTGCCAAATCAACTATTACTGACATATCCAAGGGCTTTAACAACTTCTGTAGTGGCAGCTACGAATGCCAGGAGATACATGCACATCTTAGGAGTCAAACAGTGCCAATAATCTGTTTAATTCTAGTCTATACTAATTTTTCAAATATTTTACATCTGCGTCTTTAAGTATTGTTCTTCTACTGCTTAACCAATGCAAAATGAAACTAATTTATATATTTCTTGGAAAGTTGCAGTTTTTGTCACTGATAAGCAAAGTGGACCAACTGCAGTATACCACAGAAGGAAAGTGGTGGATCCAGGCAGACATTCTTGATAAGCGAGCTAGAATTTTCATCGGACTATAATGCAAACACTGGATCAAAATTAAGTAATATATTACCATTTTTGCAGTATAGGACAAGTTGTAGGTTATACAAGTCTTGCAACCAATTACTAAATGAAAGAATAAAGCATGATAAAGTGAAACAGCTAAAATAAAGTATTACTATCCACTTCTAAAACCAATTGATACACATGAAAAGAAGTTTGGGTTAGGTGGCAGATAACATATAAAATAATGGTTTTCAGAATGCTAAAGGAGAGTAGTTTAACTGGTTGCTACCCCTATAGGTGGCTGACACTGGATTGGTAGAAGTAAAACTCTGTGAATCTTCTACAGCTAGAGAGCAACGTGTTTAAAAAAATCAAACAGAACAAATCACACCCCTCCCCCCAGTCATTAGCCTCAATCATATAACTTGCGTAGAAAGACCCATTGACAAATATCCATCTGGTCTATCTCAACTCTGCTGGAAACTTTTACCTGGGCGTCAGAAAAATCCTTAGCTTTCCAAAATTGTTACCAGAAGCCTTGATCCTGCTTCTGCTAAGATCAATGAGAACTTTGACATGCAAACTGGAAGAAGGATTAGCATTAAAATCACAAAGTATGTAACAGAAGTAACTATTTTATATATTTTTGCTAGTAAATTGCAAAGCACTTAATAGGAACATGATCTGTAAGAGAATTGAGCAACAGTTACAGAAAACTCTGTGGCATGGTTTCCTAGTAAGTCCGGGATAGATTGCAGCTCTTTCAAATCTTATTGTGGTTTTAATACATTCAACTGTAAAACATCTGAATGTGTGTCCCTCAGAGTAATTTCTGCAAAGAATTAACAAAGCAAAGCAATTCCATCCTTCTTTAACAAGTCCCTTAACCTGTTACAGGAAGACTTTGATGTGGAACTTCACACACCTAAATTGACTAATTATTTCTTGGAGAAGTATTTTCTTCATAATATCCTAAAGCAGAATATCTCTTCTTTGAAGCTGGTGTATTTACTGAGTGTTATAATTTCTGGATTTATGGTATTTTATATTCTAGTGTTGATAGTCTGGCCTGGAAAACGGACATTGGTCTGATACAATGGCATATGCATCCTCTGGGTGGTATGGAAAGTAGGGGACAAGTTGGAGAAGACAGCTTAGTCTGACCATTTTTGATTTCCTAGTGATTCTGCAACTGCATGAACTCCAGCTGATCAGCAGTCCCATATTTCTTTTGGAATATTTTTTTTTTCTTACAGTAACAGTTAACTACTTCTAGCTGGTACCACAAAGCTTTCTCTTTTTATATCCTGCACAAACTCAAGGAATTCTAGTGGCTAGTAGGTAAAATAGGGAAGGGTAATGTGAGCTGAGGTTCCAATGGCTAGAATTTGGTCTTGCTGGTGTTTTGGAATAATCTTGATTTCCATTTCTTTAAAAGGTTACTCTGTTAAAAAAAAAAAAAAGATGAAAAATTGGATCCTCAAAAACAACTCTTTTTAATGTAATCTATTCTAAAATGATCATCTCTGTGTACCTAATGGATTTATGAAGCTACTTACCAGTAGAGTAAAACAAGGGTAAGTTGTCTGATATTGTTTGTATTAGTAAGTAAATGGGACAGGGACATCACAAATCTCCCTTATCCTACCTGGCACAGTGCTGATGAAGTCTCTGGATATTAGCATGGGAGACCATGTGTGTTGCAATTACAGTGCATTTGTGATTTATAAGTTTAAATATTCAGTAATCCCATTTTATTATAAACACCCCATGTATTATAAATATATTATTTCTTCAGGCCAATTTAGATTCTCAGAAATCATTCATTTTTTTGAGAAGGAGCAAATAAGTAAAAAGATAGGCAAAGGACAAGCTTTTCTTGCTGATTTACTTCCAGTCCTTGTTGTAAGTAGAATGACAAGGAACATTTGTTTTAATTCCCATCGAGGGCCCTGTGAGCACTCGCTTCCATTTGCTTCTCTGGCTTTCACAGTGTAGACTTCTTTCTTCTGTTCTCTAAAAGAAATTTCTGGTAACCACAGAACACCAGGCTGCCTTGGGACATTAGGCAGATAGGAACTTAACAAAGTTGCTGCCTGAATCTTAAATGTGCTAGGGCTGTCTGGGCCTCTCTGAGTTAGTTCTCGGATAATCCTGTGAAGAAATTCTTATGAACAGGAGTATCCAACTTGCATAACCAGCCTGCAGAATTTTGATACTTGACACAAATCCTCTGCTCTACTGATGAGTGTTGTGTGTGTTGGGTGTACACCTGTTGTACACAAGGCCACTATTTTAAAATAACATAAAACCAACTTTTATTCAAATCGTGTGAGGTAAGGTAGAAACTGATTGTTCATGTTATGTAGATTAAAGGGGAAAAGCCTTTATTTTTGATTTGGTCTCTTTCCTCCAAATGATCACAGAAAACATTAAAGGGAGAAGTAATGCTTCACCACTCTTAATGATTTTAGCCTTGTTACTGTAACTACTTCAGGAACATTGAGGGAACTTATGCAAGTTTTAAAATGTATTAGTCTTATTTTATTCCACTTACTTTTAAATTGAGTGCTGTATTAATTTTAAACTTTACTCTTTAATCCATTCCTAGGTGGTGTGGGGAAATACACTACGACCTGCAGAAGTGTATTAAATTCTGAAACTCTCTTGGTAGACTTAAAGAAAATCCTTTAGATATGCTGGATGTTTTGATTCATGTTGGGAAATAGGCTGAAAAAACCCAGGAGGACAACCTGGTGCTGTTTTATGCTTTGCATTTCAGCTCAACTCTGCTGAAGCACAGGGTGTCCAGCTGGGGCCATCCTGCCCTTGCCAGAGCAGACCCTGCCTTTCAACCTCACTCTCTCTGAAGACATTTCTCTGCTCTGGAGTTTATTCCATGTCAGGCTATTGGTATATCAGCAAAATCACCATTGTCTTGATTTCCAGTACTTTTGTGAGGATGCCCACTGTACAAGAGGAAAAATAACACATTGAAGTTGTGCCCTTTAAAAGTGGTAGAATTTTTTTACTATGAAAATAAAAACAAGAAAATTGGCTTCAAAACACATTCCTAATGCTTAAAGCATTCTCTGAAATATAGAAGTACTTAGACTGAGGGGGGAAATGAGCAGTAGATGAAGAGATTATTAAAAATATGTATGATTTTTTAAGGTCGACCGTTAATGTACCAGAACTTAGCCATACAACCATCTAAAAGTTTTATCACCTGTGACAATATTTGAACTTATTCACGATCAGTATGCAGAGCCAACCATTACTTTACTTAGGTATTCAATAATGATAAATATCAAACAAAACTGTTTTCTATCTATGACGGCCTGATAAGGAAGTATTGTTTACTTACTCCATTCAAAGAAGTTTGGATCACTTGACTCATTTTAGAACATACTTTACTGTACCACACTGAAACCCTGGACAGGGGGTTTGCATGAAATTGGTCCAAATATTGACAGAAGCAACATGCCTTTGAAGACCTGTTTGAAATGTGAAAAGTTAGACCTCTACAAACTGAAGACTGTAGCAAAACTGTAAAATTGCAACTCAATTTCAGTCCAGCAGTTCCGATTGAGATGAGCTTATGTATCCTTGTAGTACAATGTCTCTGAAATTGAAAATACAAGAAAGCTGCTCTCTGACTGATGTGTTTCGGTATAATGACTCTTTCAAACTTTCTATGAAACTTCCAGATCAGGCCTCAGTCACTCAATGTTTTTTCAGTTTATTTTTTGCTTACACTCGATATCCTGCAAAGGATAATACTGATTTTTTTTTTTTTTTTGGCGGGGGTGAGGTGGTTTTTCTTTGTTGTGTTGTGTGTTGTGGTATTTTGCAGGGAGGGTTTGTTTGTGGTTTGTTATTGTTTTTTTTTTGGGGGGGGTGTTGTGTTTGTTTTGTTTAAGGAAACTGCAGGTTTAATACAACCATCATAGAACTTGTCTTCCTGCTGTATATGCGCGAAGTTCACCTACATCCAGGAGCACTTAGACTGTGGTACCTTTTGGAATGACATAATGAAATGGTTTCTGAAAACCATGTGATACCATTTGCATGGCCTATGATGAAAAACAGGCAAGTGGGTGATCCTCCTAGTAAGCCTTAATACAGCTGTGTATCTTCAGAAAAAGATAGCTAGGATGTTCTTTTCCTGTAGTAGGAGAAACCATTGAACACTACTTTTATTTTGTTTTACTTTAAGTGGAGTGAAGGATTAGATCAATTTGGCAGCCGTGCTAAGGATTTTATGTGTGTTGTGGTAACAACTTAAAAATTCAGGCTGTAAGATATCATTAAAATTGGGATTAATCAGGATTAACACACATTGGGGGGTGGGGAATGCATTATTAAGTCTCCTTGTCACTTTCACAGATTTCAGGGCTGTGTTTCACATGAAAATAAATACCTCATGACTCCTGTGAGTTTTGATAAATACATTGTTATTGATCCAACACAGACATTCTTTTTACAAGAACAACATTGAAAATTAGTTTGTATTTACCAAAGCAGTACATCCTTGGGTTATTTTGGGTTTGTTTTTAATTTGCTTGTCCCCTGACCCTCTCACTTATTTCCTCTGGCAATAGCTATTCCTAGCCTATAAATGTGCTCTGAACACAGAGGAACTCTGCTGTTAACTATGATTTCAGAAGTGTAAATCTATGATAATAAATAGCCTGAAGTCAAGAAAGACTAGATGTTAAGCCTTTTTTTCTCACGGACAGTAGTAATAGCAGTTTGATATAATATATACAAACTAGAGGAATATTTTTTTGGTAAATATTCTTTTTTGCTTTTCCTGTTTCCTAGTGACACAGTTGGAAGCAGGAAACTCTTTCTGAGTTTTGAGCTGCAGTAGTCCAAAGGATATCCTTGTCTCTCTCCACCTCTATAAATAAAGTGGGAGAACTTTTACCCTGCCTCTAAAAATCAGTATGTGTAACTTCTAGGTTGTTTACAAGAAGAGTCAGAGCCATTTGTAACTATTTGATTTATTTGCAACTAATGAAAATTGAAGTATTATACATCCAGTGTTACTTTCTGTGGCTTCTGACAAATATTAGATCTCTCCCCAACCACACACAGAGTCTGGGCATCTAATTATTTACTTCAGTTCTATAATTCTAACTGCAAGGGAAGTATCACAGGAATATCAGAGTTTGGGTTAAAAGAAAAATCTTATTTTATAGTTGAACAATTTTTGAGCCATTTTCTTTCCTCTTCCACTTGGTAAATTTTCCAGAGTATATCATATTTAATGTAACCAAATATTTGTTTTGATAGTATGAGCTGAAATAGCATTTGCCTACCTTGTTCAGTAAAGCACAATGAAGTATCTATACATCAGTCTAATTTCAGTTTAAGCTTTCAGGGGCTTTTCTGGTGTGTTTTTTTGGTTTTGCTTTTGTTTTTTTTCTTCCAACATTTATTTCTATAACATCTGCTTAATCTCTCAAGCCAGAGTGCTGCAAGCCTGTACCAAAGTTACCAGAAATGTGTAGTTTCAAGGAGGAGCAGTATCAGCTCGTGTGTAGCTGCCTGAATATCAGGTTTCTGATTCCTAGAGGAAAATGTCAGAATGGTCAGACAAGGAATCACAAGAATGAGAAGAGGATGTAAAACTTCATACAAAAACTCAAGAAGTTCAATCCATTTACTTTATCATCTTTACGCTAAAGATATTTTTTTCAATCTATAACAAATATTTCTTCAGTTCCGAGCAAAGGAAATTCTCATAGAGACAAGGTGCAGATTATATAGAAATGGCAGTAATTAAGCTGATTTTAGTAAAGACTACAGTAGTTTTCCATTACCAAAAATCCATATCCAAGTTTGATATCTATTTTTATGAATGGTTATCTCTTTTTTATTTCTATGTAGGAAATACTTCAGGAAACTCTTAGAGTTTCTTTTCTGCAGAAGACCAGGCTGTCAGGGCATCAGTGAAGTCCCTGATTACTACCAATTGTTCTGCTATTTTGGTAAGATTTGGTGAAAGCCTGGCTATGCAAGTTCAGTGGAAATACTGTCACTACTTTAAACTATACCATAACTTTGAAATATTTTATTGGCCTAGGTGATTTAAATACCTAGTAGTAATTCTGGATTATGAATTGGGATTGTAAATTATTATTTTTGAAATTATGGTATAGTTAGGAGATGAAAGCAGAGTTTTGCTCATCTGTAAACAGGGAATCAGAAGGCTGCATTGAGCTGTGCTTGTTCACCAGCTGTACATGATCCAGGACAATCATTCAATGCATTTGAGACAGAAAGTGTGAGCAGTAGCATCACTGGATGGAGGTGCCTGATTTTTGCAGTTTCTCTGGAAATTCAGAGCTTTTCTGTTACTCGACATAGCAGCAGTTATGGAGACAATGGCACTCAGGTTACCATAGGCTGGAAATTTCTGAAGTAAAATTTTCCATCATTCTTCCTGTTGAGGCATGATTGGACCTTTTCAGTCAGCAAAGACAAACCTGGGTCCATCAACACAGCACAAGTGTTGTCCCTGGAGGGAGTAAGGCTCACGCTGGTACTTTGGCCATTCAGCAGGTGATACAATGCCACGTGTTGAGATAGGATGGAGGAGCACACCTCTGAATCACGGACTAATGAACTACCCCTTTTCAAAATAGGAAACTGATTCAGCCAAATTAGTTCTCAAATCAGCTTCTCTGAAACCTTGGGCATTGCTGTTGACTGAGAAATAAAGTAGAAGACTACTTCAGGAAAGGAGATGTATCAGCTATCAATAAAAGTACTTCTGGTAGGTACACTAAGAATTGTAGATAATACTGAAGGAAAGTTAGAAGCACCTTTAATTAATGTATTTCTATCCTTTTCCCCAGCACAATGTCTAAGAGATTCAGCAATGCTATTAGAGTCATGAACTTCATGTAGTAAAATCCATGGTGCCATGGTGTTCCTGAAGGTGGCTTTGTATCCCAGAATAAGGTTTACAGAAAAGACTGATCTGCACAATGGAGCACAAAAGCCAGCTGATCAGAAAGACTGGAAAAAGTTGTAGTTTAACTTTTCTCTGACATCTTGTATTCCTTTGCTCTAGATCTGTAATAAAATTCTCAAACCCATGCAAAAAACCCCCCAAACAATACAAAACACAATCAGCAAGAAGTAAACAAACAAAACCAAAAAGTGTAAAGTTGTAAAAGCAATTGATTTTGGATGCAGAAGGTTTTTATATGCTTGTGGAAACAAAACCCCACCTTGCTCTGAACAGTCCAGCTACTCGTTTGTGTGGGCCTCTCATATCGACACTGTTTCTGGGAAGAAAGAGCTAACTTTGGCTGGGCTAAAGGCAAAAGAGCAATTGAGTACTCACTTCTGTACCCTCAGCTGAAGGTAGGGCCTGGGAATGGGAAGATTTATCTTAAAGAGAGCTGGGAGGTCACATTTGCTTTGTTTCCAGACTGCTGAATATAAAACTATTCTGATAATATGTATACAACTTCTTTCTAGTGCTCTTTCTTCTTGCAGCAGAAGTAGCTATATCCCAAGCAAAAACAATGTTTCATCCTGTCAGACTCGGGTGGAAAGGGGAGGGGAGGATAAAACATGAAAACAATTAAAAATGTTTATTTTTAATAGTGTCTGGCAGTAGTCAGAGGTTTTAAAACTATAAATAAACAAAGGTCATAGTCAACGATGAGAAACATATGCCATACACATGTTTTTGAAAATGTAGATAAAGAAAACAGATAACAAATAGCATTATGTAGATGGCTCTTCACCTGAGTCTCGTCAAAACTGCCATTACAATATAGAATCAGAAAAATGTAAAATTGAGGTGTCTGTGTCCTGTCCCTTGAGCTACCTCTGTTCTACTGGATTTCATGTCGTCTTCTCCTTTCTTCCAGTTTGGGGACAGGACTTACTGTGCCTGGAGAAATCGTGCGCACCATGGTGGGTCCAGGTCTTTGCACCAGCCTGTAGCTGTAACAAGTGCAGGATCCAAAACCCCACTCGCATGTGGAGAGGGGTAAAGTTGATCCATGACTAAAAAATGCAGAAGCTCTGGCAAAGAAGGCGAACCTAAATTTCTGGTATTTGGCAGAAGCTGAGAGCAACTTAAGGAACTACCAAGACCAGGTGGCTAATCCAACCATGGTGCATGGTCAGCAGCCCTGCTCTGTTGCAGGGATGGGCGCAGGAATACAGCTCCAATTATCACGGCTATTTATGTGCACTTGCTTTTGGGCAGTCCTGCTTTGGAATGCTGTTTGTAAAAGGTTTCATACTTTTCTATTAAGCTTCTTAAAGGGCCATTATACATTCACAAAAATCTATATCCATCTGGTAAGGAATGTCTCCTGACTCAATTAACACCACATACACACCAATTGCTGACATTCTGGAGTGTGATCAGTATTCCAACTGTGCTTACATATTAAGAAAGAAGGTTAGGAAATAGAATAGGAAAACACTTCATATTGCAAGAAAAGAATAAAAAATAATAGCTTGAGAAGGATTTTTTAAAAAGTGTTTTCACAACAGGCTTTTTGGGTATTAGCATTTCTGAGTTTTAAGGAAACAGCTACATTCTCAGCATCTAGTCCTGATACCACAATATTCAGAAGTAGGTGGGGCTCTTTAAAAGTGATAATGTATTTGTGAATCATTTCTGCTATAATTAGCAGCAATTAAGATTTGAAAATATATATGATTTTTATTTTCTGCTCCTGTAATTCCACTTCTTTTAAGTGTTTTCTTTGTTGACATTTACTGCTATTGCTGTATACAGTACTGTAGTTACATAGCACTTCAATTTAACACTGAAAGTTTTTCCTTCTATGAGTACCAAGATGAATGACATAAAAGGACACAATGCCTCTTAAAAAACATGGTGGCAACTAAGAATGCGTGGAAGGTGTAAAAGCAAACTCCAGAATTACTGACAAATCTAAAAGACATTGGAAACAGAGGAAAGAAGGCATCTACCTCATAGAAGAGAAGGTCAGTTTCTAAAATACTTTTAAGTTAGAGGAAGACATGAACTCCCCAAAGAATTTGAAAGAAATAATAGGTAATAGTGACTAACACAATTTCAAGTGGCTTGAAGTAGGAAATTAAATGCAAGTGGGAATATGGAGACCGAAAATAAAAAATGCAAACTTCTGCTTGTAAGGCAACAGGGAGAGAAATGTGAGTTGACAGAAGGAATTTAGGAAAAAGATGGAAGTGTGTTACAATTTAGTTGGACTGAAGGATTATTGATATTAGCAGAATTGTTGCATAGCTGTTAGCAGTAACTGGATTTGTCAGGACTTCATGTTAGGACTGTTACCAATGGACGTTCTGCCTTGGCCACAAAATATGACTTCACTTGAATCCTCTACAAAATTGGTTCAAGCCATTGTATAGTTTATTTTTTAAAATGTCTATTCATGTACATACAAAAGTTCTCATTTAGTCTTTTAATTTTTTTCCCCTGTGTTTTCAATTGGCCATTTAAATACAATATTGTAAGTAATTAGAATCAAGAGCTATTCATAGAATCCTTGCTATACGACTACTGTTGGCATTCTGATCGGATTTCACATAAGTGAGTGATAGGGACAAAATGTAACAGGCAATGCAACATTTTTCTGTCTTAAGTATCTTTTGTATAATGAGATTCTTATTTTAATCATTGTCTTTCAGAGCATAAATTTTTCCTTTCTTTTTCCTTTTTTTTTTTTTCGTTTTGCTACAAGGGAATAAACTTGCAAGCAGTGAAATACAAGTTAGGTTAATAAGTCTTTTTAATTCACTGCATGAATGACAGCAAGTAATCCACTGGCTTGCTGAATATCCTTGCCATTAAGTTGATTAAGAAGGGAAAAAATAGGGCAAAAACTACTTTTATTTTGCACCATTCAGATATTGTCACAAGATGGTACAGTCATACAGAAATATACATTGAAAAACTGGTTTAACCTCGTTGGAGTATCAGTAAGATTGCTGGGGGGCTGGAGCACCTGATATATAAAGGAGAGAGCAGGTTTTTTTCTGCCTGAAGAAGAGGAGGCAAAGGGAGGATCTTAATGCTGTCTTCGATTATGTCATGGGTAGTTGAAGAGCAGATGGCAGCTAGACTTTTTTTTTTCAGAGGTATTCAGCAAAAGAAGAGGGAATAGGTATGCAGCAAGGGAAATTATTCTAAGAGCAAAGGAAAAAAAAGTACTTTGCAGCAAGGATAGCCAAAAACTAAAAGGAAATCCACTTCTGCATAGTGATTAAAAATGTCACTGGACAAGCCCTGAGCAATCAAAAGTACTTTTGAAGCTGTTTTAATTTGAAACTTGAATCAAGTCATGTCCAGAGCTTCTGTTGGACAGAAATCATTCTGGCATTATCTGACCATGCTACGACCCCAGACTCCATTAATGACTACTATAGAGTGTGTTTAAAGTCCATTAATAAAATTACAGAACCATAGAATCATAGAATGGTTAGGGTTGGAAGGGACCTTAAAGATCACCCCTCTGCCATAGGCAAAAATACATGTTGCTTTTGCTGTTTATATCTGACCCTTGTTATCTTCCTGACCTTAGAATATCCACTTACCATTTTGTCTCTTCTGCAGTGAAGAGAGTGATTAACCTGCCACCTCTAAAAGCACAAAGGAGGGTATTAAGAGATCTTCATAATTCAGGAAGGTGTGGAAAAGACTCATTTGACCTTCGTAGTGGAGGGAGATGAAAGAGAGAAAAGTTATTTTTCTATGACAGGAAAATAAAATTTGAAGTATCTCTCTACCTGAAAAATACTCTGTTTTCAGGGTGTTCAGTTTTTCTGCGTTTTTCTCTCCCTTTTTTCCTGATGTAAGGTAAATCAGTCCTGGTAAATCAGTCAGAATTCTCACGTGTCTTAGGAATGAAAAACACTGAGAAACACTGGCATGTGTACATCAACATCCAAAAATATGTCCTCCCAGTGTATGTCAGAACCACATGTGTGAGAAAGAGGGCTGGCTCTCCTGCAGGAATAGATGCCTGGGTCTGTGGGACAGAAGGCAGCTGCCACCCGCTCTGTACTTTCTGCTCTGACTTCTTCAGGAAGCATTTCAATTTTCAGTGCAGTTTTGCAGTCTGAACCTTACCCCTTGTGAGACCTCAGAAGGCACAAAGTTAAGAAAAAGCTGCTTTTCCTTTGGCCGACCATGCAAAAGTGTTGTTATTCTGCTACTGCGCAAGTAAATAAAACAGCATGAAGAGATGAAGGCTAGAACATTAAAATATAAGTTCCATTAATAGTGTTCGTAAACAATTTCAATCTGTTCTCTGAGGCAGCTGAGGGACTTGGCAACAGTTAAAGTTGTATTTGGTGGTCATCAGAAATTTACACTGACCTCTACTCCCCTGTAGGTAGGAGTTTTTCGGAGGGGGGGGACACTTTGTATTATTTGGCAATAACTCTGAAGTATTCATTGGAGGAAAACTTGGCTCAGCATTGAGAAATAGCAAACGCTAGGATTTTTCCCTTCAAACATTATTTATTTCCCTGTTGATAGTTTTGTGATGATTATTTCACTCCCCACTGATATCTTGTTATTATTTGTATATAATTTCAGAGCAATATTCTCAGGTGCTAACAGAATTTTACGTTGTCTCTGCTACAGAGCAAATAAAGCCACCTTTTTTTTTATAGGAGGCCTCTAACTTCAAGGACCTCCTTATTTCAATGAAAAGTTCAATGCTACCTTTTGGAAACCTGTTGCCCTGCAAGGACTGAAGTGTTGAAATCCTTGATTTGAGCAAGATTTCAAAATCTTGATTTCAGACACAATGCATAAACGTGAATATGATGCAAAAATGTAAGCAGAAGGAAAGCAATGCAACGATATTTGAACGTTTCTTACATTATAATTTTCTAACATAAAAACAATACAGACATGTTTCTGATTGTGCTGATGCAGAATAGCAGAAATGGAAATCCTGTTTTGTCAGTTCTTTCTAACACAGCATTGTTCCCCTGGTACATGATTCCCTGCTCTGATTACTCTGGTCCTGAATGACTCAGTTTCCGCATTTCCTTAAAAGATTACTCAGTGTGTTAAATAACTTTGGGATCGTTTTGCTGAGAGTCTGTTTCTGCACTCAGTTTTATCCAATTATCCTAGTGATTGGTAGCAATTATTAATAACTTTGCTTTTACTGTTTTATTGTCTGTGTTTTGATATCACCAGTGTCATATATGAGGTCTCTACGGACCAGGACTATCCCACCTCTAATACTGATGTTTTAGTTCACTATGTGTGACCATGAAAATTCTTGGGACCTTTCCAAATGAATGTTGCACAGCATATTTTTATACATTCTGCTTTTTTTCCTCTATCACCTTTCAAATAAGATCTTTTTATAAAATTCCAAGTGTCCCAATGGAAACCTGCTCTGGATCATTTTTCTCCCAGTTACTTTACCTATCCTTTTTCTAGGCCAGATAATTTCTAGGCTTGTTTTTTTAATCATTGCATTGCAAAGGCTGACAGACATAACATGGTGCTATGCTGATGTGATGAGTAGCATGTGGTATGGTCATGATGGGATAAAAGTGTTGGGAGACTGAGGTGCTGGAGGAAATGGGCTAAATGATTCATTGTTTTACTACTGTCAGTAAAGAGTCAATGTTCAAGGAATTAAAGGGCTGATAGAGTGCCAACTTCTAGAGAAGAAATAAAACAAAAGCTATGACCAAAACCTGTTTGTGGTTATTAAAGTTTCCATGGCTCTGTTCCAATACTAACATGCAATTTTGAAATCCTGACAAAATTCAAATTCACTTATTTACATTCTGCCTCCCCATATTTCCTATTATTGTATAACACATTCTTGTACTTAATTGCTGTGCAATGTCCTGTGATGCTAACCAGGTGCTGCTGCTGTTTCGTGCTTGGAAACACGATCTAAATTAAATATTCAACAAATCACCTCTATCTCTAACCTGTGATTCGTTTTTACATTGTTCATATTCATTCAGGCTAATACCCTTTTAGGATTGTATTCCTAAATTAACTGACATTCCTTTTTAACACTTACTCATTCAGCCACAGAATAAAATTTCCCTCCGAAGTACTGCTATAAGGTCATGGTGTGTGCATACATAGACAGACCTACTAAAACATTTTTAAGACTTTTGATGATTGGGAATAAAAATATAGAGAAAATAGTCACATCTAGTAATTTTCTTACTTCCTTGATCTAAGAAAATTTATCCCTCAGTTCCATGATTAATAACTAAAGCAAGAATTTAACTGTAAATAAATATTAAAATTAGAAAATATTTCATGTTTCAAGTGAATTTCTGATCTTGCTTCTGTCACCTAGGAAGTGACTTGGCATTCTAGGACTCTTCAAGAGTTTCTTAAGATCTGTTTGGCTTTATGTGAAAAAGTAGATCAACACACAACACATTCTGCTTGCTGACCAAACTGTAAGGAGAGATATCCTAAAGTGTGTCCCTTTTAATATACATGTGCAATAACCATGGTCTATATTTAGAAAGATTTACAAGAAATTGAAGGGTCCAAGGTCAACTATGAACTAAAAACGCTCACTCAATTCTATTTAACAGCACAGAAACCTAAATTCTCCAAGTATCTTTGACTTCAACATACACGATAAACTCCTCATTCTCTTTGCACACACCAAAACCCAGCTAAGGAGCTCACGACTTCTCATATGCTAATCTGTTGTGTAAAGCATCCAAGGGTACCCAAGCTGTAAGTTTGTCTAAAACTGGTAGTTTTGGAACCCAAACACAGTGCAATGTTGGCTGCTTTTCAATTCAAAACGGCACAACATTTTTTCTTCCCATCTTACAAGGGAGTCTGGGATTATACTGCCTTTCCGATACATGGGAAATACAGTTGTTTGTATATCAAGAGTGGATTGAAGTTGCATCTTCCAAAGTATGGGAAAATGGCTAGTTACTGCATCAAATGTTCTGCTGTGCTGGGCTGGTGACAACTGAAGCAGCACTGAGCTCTGTAGGTGGTCAGATCTTTTTTTCAGTTGGGCCTCTTTAGATCGGGAGATCTCAGGGCAGGAATGATCATCTGTGCTTTTAAATCATCATAAAAATTGGACTTTCTTCATATTTGTAGACAGTGAAGAAAAAGGAAGATAGCTGAGCTTTTTGTTCCTTTATTTGTAATAAGGCAAGGAAAAAAGATACATTGGGAAGCGTAGGGGAATTCACTCTTATTTTTCACCTCTAATGTTTTGAATAACTTCTACCTTTACTGTAGAATTTGATAGATGGCTTCAATGTGGCTGTAAACCTTGTTCCTTAATAAAACAATATTTTTAAAAAACTTGCAGTACTGGTGAGTTAAGAAAAAATGTTAAAATTCTGCTAGCATATATTTAAGGGCTGAGTTTGATTGAAAAATTCCATTCCTCCTCAGTAAGGTTAACACTGAACGAAATCTATGCTACATCCCAATAAACGTGTATTCTTCACTAGTGCTTTCAAGAACAGTATTGATGAGACAGAATTTTTCAAAGCTAAAGAAGCATTTTCAAATCTAAATACTACATAGGGCTTCTTTATGATAAGGACCATCATGCAACCTTAGCGATGTTGAGTGGTCTCATGAAATACAGTCCATTTTGCTGCCTGCCGGTAAGCCTTACAAAGCTTACTGCTTTGTGAAAGAGCAGAGGTTGTAATATTTATGATTCTTTAAATCAACAACTGTACAGAATAAGATTGTTCCTGAGAAAGTTCCTATTAGCCTTGAATTTCACAAGGACGCTACCCCTTCTATCACTTATTAATAACATAGTGCCTAAAGGCTCCAATTAGGTATTAGAACACAGTGATAACAGGCGTTGTAAATGTGCAAGACAAATCTTCCCTAAAGGACTATAATACAATATTGTTTTATAAAACCCAAGTAATTTCTTAAAATAGCTTTATAGCTATGGCAGACTATTACTAACTTTGGCCTAGATCCTGCAATGAAAACATGCGTTGTGAGTCTCCATTGCGTAAGAGAAGGCAAGGAACCTGCCCTTTCAGTAAAAGGCCATTGAAAATGGAAGTTGCTGTTACAAGTTAGATTTTTTTAGTTCACTTTCAGGAAAAAAAAAAATAGGGTAGCTTGCAGCTGGTGTTGAAAATCTACCCTAAGAGTTCCTAGTCATATCACAAAATACTACTGAGAATGCTCCAAAGCCAAAGAGTGCCATAAATGACAGACAAATACAAGTAGAAATGTGCTTGCTGACCTGGATGATGAAGTCAGTCTTTCACTACTGATCGAACCTTTGATTTAGGTCACCACAGCACTATCTGAGGTGTCTGATGTCAGCTAACTGCATGGACCCTCACCGGTGGCAGTGGCTGGACTGTCTGTCTCTTGGTCTACACTGACCTTTGCCCTGAAGCTTCTTTCCCATCACCATAGGTGCAAACAGCACTTCGCACACAGGTTTCTGAGGCGCGGTAGCTAAGGTGGCTGTTTTCAAAACTAGACTCCCGACCCTTAACATTTTTCCAGCTCCCGATCTTCTGCCCTGTGCCCGGGCTGGCCGCGCCGCTTTAGGGCTGCAGCGCGTCCTTAGCGCATCTGTCCCGTTTTGCCCCCAGCTCGCGGACTCCCACGACGGGCTGACAGCACCGCGGGCTGACAGCGCTGCGGGCAGCGCAGGTAGCGGCGGGCAGGGCGCTCCCGGGGGCTGCGGCTGCCGGACCCCCGGGGGAGGCGCGCCCGGTGAGCTCCGACGGGAGGGGGGGCCCCGCTGC
>VZRE01002874.1:257829-271167 GCA_013396775.1 Cephalopterus ornatus
CCATGCGCGGCGCGGCAGCCGGCGGGTCGCTCGCTGGCTCAGCATGCGCGGGCTGTGCCCCCGCCTGTGCCTGCTGGCCGCCGCGCTGGGGCTCTGCGGGGGCAGCAGGAACTGCCCCGACCTCATCGTGGACCGCTGCCTCTGCGCCGCCGAGCGCTCCAAGGGGCCCGGCCGCCCGGCCCTCCGCATCAAAGTGGTCTGCAGCGGCGGCGACTTGGTGGAAACTTTGCAGCCCGCCGTGCTGCCCAACCGCACCGTGTCCCTGTGAGTACGGCCCGCGGGGCAGCGCGCACCTGGCGCGGGGCGGGGGGTGCCCCGGCGGAGCGGGGTGCGGGGGAGACGCGGGGCTCGAGGGCACTCCGCGGCGTGGCCGTGCCCGCCGCTCCGGAGCGGGCAGAACCGCTCCGTGCACATCACAGATTACAGCCGTGACCCGGCTTTTAAAAAGTCTATGAGAGTTTGGGGTTGTATTTTCTTTTTTTCCTTTTTNTTTTTTTTTTTTTTTTTTTTTTTTTTTTTTTTTTTTTGTTCTCAGTTTGGAAACTCCTGCTGGCGTTTGGGTCGGGCTGGGGAAGCTGGGCTTTCCCTGATGTAGATTGCATGCTGCTGCATGCTGTGGTTTGGGAAATGTCAGTGGTTGCAGAACTGATGGAGCTCTCTGGTGCACCTTTCCTCCAGCAGCGGGACGGGCTCAAACTCTTCGGGCAATAAATAAATGATATCAGTAACGCTGAACTGCCTTCTGGAGTGCGGTGTCGTTAACTGCTTTTTGCTTCTCTCTTGTCTCCTCTAAATAAAGTTTGGAATTTCATGTCTCCTTTTTAAACATGAGTTTCTGTACAACCATTTGAAGCTATCAAATCTCCAATATCATTCTGAGTTGTCGGGTAATTTAAAATGACTCATGGTTTGGTGTTCTCTTTTTTTTTTTTTTTCCTCCCTCCCCCCCCGGCTAGGAAATAGCTTATGATGTTTTGTTGCCTGTTGCACATAGCTGAACTTGAATAAATGGTATGTATTGTAAGTAAGGTAGTAGAACTTTCTGTAAGTGTGTCATCAAGTACAGCTGAAAGTAATGTCCCTGTGAAGCACCCAAGCAGTAATAGCTCTGTGACATTTACCCTTTAGATCATACACATATCAACAGACCTTTTACTGTTGAATTTAGTTCTGTTGACAATTCCTGCTGTGAACATCTCCACTGTTCACTGCATTTTCTTTAAGTCAACACTTTTAGGAGTCAACTGGTAAAGATAGTAATTTATAACATCTGGGGAGCCTGTGCTTGTAAATGTACAGATGTGCTGTATATGCTCCAGTTCAGTTTTAGCTATACTGTTGAGTGACTTGATGCTGATTAGGTGTATGCTGAATATTCATTTGGGAAATTTTTGCTTATATACAAGACACAATAATTAGACTTCCTGCTAAGTTTTAATACGCTGGTTTAAAGTAAAATTATAAAATTACTTATCACTGTAATTTTTGACCTAGGTGATAAATTAACTGTTACTTCTATAGTTTATATAACTGGCAATGTAGTTAGATCTTGTACTCACCAAAATTATAAAATCTTGGGCAGGCGGGAATTATTTTTTCCTATTGGTTAAAGATCTCTGGAAACTCACACTTGGCATGTCTGCAAAGGTTTTTCCTCTTAAACGGTGATTTACAGAGTCTTATTTAGGTTTTAAGAAACTTTTACTGAGGTAAGCACCAGTCGATGAATCCAGCTGACCATAAGATCAACAGAAGTATGTATTCACTGTAGTGAAAAGAAGTTGAATTGGAAACAGAAGTGAGAAAAGATGAACAAGGGAGGTGGTGTATTTGAAGTGGTAGGTGGGAGGCTTTGCTCACTTATACATATGATTTAAGGCACCAGTAGCAGACTTTGTACTATAACCCTAAACACATGAATTTCAGGCAGCATTTGCTCAAAATTCATTAGAATGGTACTGTGTTAGTTTTTTTTAAAACTTAATCACAAATAGGCATTGACCTGAGAGCTGATTAGCTGGCCTTAGTTGATATAAAACATACAAACAATTTTTTTTTTTTTTTGTATTTCACATGGACAAGTATGGTACCACATATCACCTAAACTTATCCCTTTCTGCATACAGTCTCTATTCTCATTTTGTTGTTTGTTTTGTTTTGTTTTTTTTTTTTCAATAACTAAATTTAAGGCTAAATATTGATGGTCAAAAGTAAAAAAGGTTAAAATCTATGTTAGGAACATAGTAGTTTTCAGCAGCTGGAACATACAGGGGAAAATTTGATTGAATGTGTCAAAGATTTTCCAGGAGAAACTAATTTTGATTAATTTACACCTGGAGATTTGGCCAGCTGCAGAAAATAATGATAAAGAGCTCAAATATTAGCACTGTTAGATTTGTGGCTGCATGGGAAATGTGGGCAAAAGAGAATACTGTAGTAGACACTGCCTGCTTCCATTCAGTTTTATGGGCCCACAGAGAGAAAGAGAGCTATAACATGTGGAACATAACCTTTTGGATTGCTTTAACAATTAAAAAATAAAGAGGTGAATAAAATGTATAGTCAGATGCAGTAACACTGTAATGAAACAATGTAACAAACAGTTTGGGGGGTTTGAGGCAGATCACTTAGTCTTTTTGTATATATATTTATTATATAGGGATGCTGGTTCCCCAGTGCTATGTTCTTTTGGAAAGCAAGATTGAAGCCAAACTCTGTTAACTGTTCTGCAAAGATGAAAGAGGAATTACTTCTGCTCTATCTCATAAGCCATTAAGAGATGAAACTGTGGATATGTACCATTTCATTTACATGCTCAGAAATGTTACTTACCAGCAAATCTAGAAGTTATGATTTGTTAGTTTAATGTTTTTTTCACCTAATTGACCATAGACCTTGGCTGGGTTTGGGACCTTGGGTGAGTCTGACAATTTAGGCTCTTTATGGTATATGTGTACTGGAACTGTTGCTGCTAAAAATACTTCTGACACAGTCACACCCAGTAACTAAAAACTAGTGTGAAGTCACTGAAAAAATGCTTATTCCTGACAGGTTCGGACCAATTATTTCCAGCTTATGAGGTGGGAAAGTCTGCAGAGTTTCTTTGAAATCATATGAACACTAGAGCTATTCAGTACTGTCTGAATGCTCCCAATCACAAACAATCATAATAGAAATAAAAGCAAAATATAAGCTGATAAAGCAACTATTCCCTCCTCTCTATTTTATATTAAAACCTGAAACAAACAACCCCCCCTTGTTCTGGACTCTGTTTCACTGTCTTGATTTCATCCTTTACTGCTTTGGAAACAGGAGTCATGTGCTCGATGTGGATCAAAAGAAAAAACTTAGCTGTTGCTTCACAAAGTATTTGCGTGTATCTTGTTAAAAGGTATTCTAGTCCTTGTGGATTTGCAACATGTATTTCTGTGCCTTGTATAGTGGGAGAGGGGTGGAGAAAGGGAATTACTTTTTTTTTTTTTTTTTTTTTTCCATGAAGAATACAGCTGTTGAATCACTAATTTATGGGATCTGCTCTCACCACTTCACTCTCAGTTGGTGTGGAAGTGTGGACCCAACAAGGAGAACTCATATCACTTCAAGATAATGTAGTTTTCTCGTTTTAGATTTTATGGCTGAATACTTAGGAATTCTTCTATTGAATCAATATTTTACTTTTTTTTCAACAGTGTGGTTGGGTTGTTAAAGTATAACTGTAGAGAATAAGATTATTTGCAATCTTCTTTCTCTTCGATGCTAACAGAAATTTTAGTTGTTAAACTTTTGACTGAGTTGCTGAAATTTGGGTTATGTGGCAAAATTTTGTTGCTGCTTCTTTCAGTGTGAAAATTCTGCAGTTTGAAATCTCAGGAATCAGCAGATTAGATTCTCTACTAAGTTATTCTCTGTAATCTGGACAGTATATTGGTACGTTACTTTATATACTTACTTTTTTCCTGTCAAATGGTGTTAAGAGCTTTATACTTTTAGTCCTGGAAGTTCTCTGTTCAATACGTGTTTTCATATCGCTGGGCAGGATATATTTTGAAGTTATAAATGCCATCAGTTTCTGAGAGTAGCAAACACTGTTTTTTCCTCCCTCCATTCAAAAGAAAGAGCAACATTTATACTGAAGGTTGATATTTTTACAAATTATATCCACAGATACACCTATGGAAGTCTATTTTAACTGTCATCATAGAAATGAAGAAAACTTATGCTAGTGTATGGGTTATAGCAATTCTGTGTCATATAGGATTCTTAATACTTTTTATAGCTATGCCTTTCTTCTGACTTTGAATTAGAGGTTGTCTCAAATTTCTCAGATTCTCAATTTCAGAGTGAGGCTACATGACTCCAGTGGTAATCCATAGCCATAATATGTACGAAGTGGTATTCGTCTTCAAAGCACTTCACAAACATTAAGTAGTCTTCTGAAACCAGCATTGCCCTGCTTTTCTCTGTCCCAAAATTACTTTTATGTCACATTCATTTATATCATGTCTACTGGAATTTATTCAAAGTTATTATATTACCGTATTTGTTTCATGTCAAATCTTGTCTTTTACACTCCGATATTCAGTTTAGGGTATATCAATATGGCTTATTTTGATATAAGCGTCTTGTTGTAAAAATAGATCACAAAAATGTTCTTTATGTTCCAAAGAGCTTGACGTTTAAGCTAGCCAAAGCAAACAAAGCAAAACTAGAAGGAAGACTGAACAAAAAAATATTATTCAAAAGTTTTATTTCCACATCTTAAAACTCACATATTTTTCTTCATTGATGTGAGACCTAACAAAGCATTGCTAATTTGTAAATAACAGCATTATTAAAGAAGGTAGGCTGATTCTTGTTATAAAGGTTTTCACAAACATTTTCACCTTGGTTAGCTTACTGTGTTCACTCAAAGAATAAGAAACAGGTTTCCTGCTCCATAATTTATGTGTGTATACATATTTATACGTGCTTTCTCTGAAACTCAAAAAAAAAAAAAAAAACCACCAAAAAACCAAAAACAGTTTGTGAAAGAAATTCCTAATATAAAGGGAACCTACATGAAATACCCCGAAGACCTGTAACGTCTGGGAAAGACAGTTGAGGAGAGCAAAATGAAGAGAAGAGAAAGGTGCTAGAGATGAAAAGTCTTCAAATATTAGTCTAATCTTCTTTGATATTTCATGTTATATATATTCATCTAGAGTGGTCATAATATACCATAACTGAAAATATTTTATTTTTCTTCATTATTTTAACAAGGAAATACCTGCACCTGAATTCTCTTCACTGCTTGTGAGTAGCAGGAACTATTAGTATTATGACAACTTCCAAATGATTAGTATTTTGGATGGAACTTGTGCATTGGCATTATTGGAAATTGTAACCCAAGAGGAGTGTGAAAAAATTCTGCTAAAGAAAACAGAACTCTCATAGCAAAAAATGTGTCCAAAATAGAATAAATGCTGCTTTAATAGTTACCTTATACATAACTTTTTAAAGTTATATGAGTAATGCTGACATTTCTTTTTCTCTTTATTATTATTATTATTAAACTGTAAATGCCATAATTTATAACAATGCCATATGTCCTCCTTATGCTTTTATGTCCTCAGTGTAATTTTTTTGAGGGAAAGCAGTTCATGTAAGAGAATGAGAGATGAGAATATCTGAAAACAGATAAAATTATTTCACAGTATTGAACAGTTCATTAATTTGGTAATTTAATGTAGAAATCAAGTCCTTTTTTTGTCACGTACTAGGAAATTTGCAATAGTGTGATCTTACACTTAGTTTCAGTCCAGAGGTAAAAATAAACTGGTGAGGATATCCAGGAGGAGAAAAATGCATGTGGGAAAGGAGATTTATTGTATAAGTCCGTATAATCTGATGCCTATTGAGAAGTCCTAAATGAAGCTGGGGTTTTATGATATGGTATAATTTGTCAGTTGAGTAGCTACTGACCTTGTTTGCCTTAAACAGGAAGAGATTTAGTATATGTTGTTGGCTTTTTTTTTTTTTTTTTTTTTTTGGTAGGTTGGCCTAATATTCATAAAATCCATTTAATTTTACCTGTCAAAAGATATGTGCAACAGAAATTTGTTTCTGAAGCGTATGTATTTTCATCTCATGCAGTGAGGTGCTTTATATGAAGCCGCATGAGTCAATGCCCCTCAGGACCAAAGTACTGTCAGTCCTTAAAATGTATTGTTATTTAAAGATTTGAGCATGTGGCCTTTTTTTTTTTTATTTTATTTTTTTTATTTTTGAAGGCATTCTGGAGTATTTTCTCAAAGCACATTTGGCTTTCCTTGTCCTCTTCTAAATATCCTGACAGTGTAATAAGATATTAGGTGAGGTGAAAAGTAGGGAGTGGTGGAGTGGTGGGGAGAGGGGTGAAGGGGAAAGGTCTGGAAGGAAAAGGTCTGAAGACTGTTATTAAAATGAAGCTCCAAAGATGTAATATTTTATGTACATTCTCCTTTTTCTGCATCTTCAGAGGTTTAAAATCAATCATTTAAATAATGGTTTTGATGCTTTACAACAATAGTGTCGTATTAACCCCTGTGACTCTGGAACTCTGTAATACAGAGCTGGCATAAGTCTGAAAGTTACAGGGCAGAATATCTTTACCAAGGCAGAGCTTCTGCCCTGACAGCCAGTAGGAAACATCCATTCCTATATCTGCAGCTTACCCTTTGTTCGTGCACATCTGAGTCAGAGCTTGGTGCCAGCTTGGTTTTCACTACTCAATAATATTGATGTAGGTTTTCAGGAATTTCTATTTATGCCATTTGACTTAGATTTTTGAGCAAAAACTGCCTATTGATTCTAAACCTCCTTCCTTTGCATGTTTCTGATAGAATAGCCAAACCATCACAACAATAGAACCGTACAAAACATGAAAAGGTTGGGTATTTGCTTCCCCAGTCAACTGTGATTAACTTTGATCAATCACAAGTTTGCTGTCTAATTCTAGACTTCTTAAATATAATTTGGCTAAAAACTCTGTATATTTATAATATTAACTTTTTTTCCCATCTACTTTGGCAGTTATGTAATACGGAGAACACAATTTAGGCTTTTTTCTTATTTTTGCGGAAACGTGCCATTCTTCAGCCTTCTCTTAAAATCAGTGCCAACTGTGTTTTCATGCCTGGGACTGATTTGAGAGTATTCTGAAGGTATGGCTAGTCATGAAAGCTCTGCTTTTGCAATTTCTATTATAGTCTTGCAGAGATGTTGACAGTTTCTTTTCTGTACTTAGTTGGATATCATCTTATCTGAACAGCAGTTTGTTCTGCCAATAACACAAGCACACAGCAGTTTATGGGTATTCTGCTCAAAGACCTATAAATCTTTGCAAAAACCTGAGTTATTCCCAGGTCATATAGAATCTGGATTTGCCGATAGCTATGCATAAGTAAGCAAATTCTTTTGTACTTTTATTTTAAGCTTTCCTTTGGTCAGTGGCTGTATTCTGAAATGGTTGTTCATCAAAACTCATAAAAAGTGTAAAGGCCTGTATTTTCAGCATATATACTGTAGGCTTCGTATAACACACAATGAAATTGAATGGATTTTCTATGTTATTAAGGTATCATTATGATTTTCAAGTAACCTGGTAAGTCGAGGCCTCCAAATTATGAACATTTATGATTGTCCTTGTTTATTGAAGTATTACTATGATTTCTTCATTCTAATAGCAATCTAGACAGTGTCTTTTCATAAAACCTTTCTCTTTATGTTATGGGATAGCCAGTCCCAGAGAGCACAGGTTTTATAGACGAAAGTATTAATTGGGATGGTAACGGTTTACGTGTACTGTGACTTGAAAAAAGAACAAATTGCATCATAGAATGGAAAATAAGGTTAAAACTGGTAAGTACCAAATCAAGCCCAGAAAATTTGAAGAAAAACATAATGGAAGAATTGAACACAATATTATGGTGTATTAGTAGTTCCCTGGCAACATTTATTTTTATATTTGCATTACAAATTAATGTGCATGGTATGAATTTCTTTGAGAGCAGAGGGGTTGAAGAAGATCATAATATGCTTGTGAACAACTTTATTAACAGACTAGGTTTTGTAGAATTTCCTCAGAAAGTATACTGAAATGTTAGGAAAGGTTCCTCTAATCGAATGTGCTAAAAATCTGGCAAAACAGGAAACCTACAAGGATTTAAGAGAGAGGGAGAAGAAAAACAAAAGTTACTACCAATTTTGAGGAATCAAATTTACCAGCACTTCTAAGTAACTGAATTTTTATACATTAACATGTGTCCTATCAGGGAAACTTTGCACTACTAAGAAAAATGCTTAGTTCTTTGTCTTCCATGGAGCATCCTTTGTGCTTTATTATGCCCATCTGCTGTTATTCAGAGAACCTTTCAGTTCTGCACTTTCCTTTTTATTATTATTATTACTGTTTTTATTATTATTACATTGATACTTCTGCCTGTTTTCTTCTTCTCATCTGCATCTTACTTTTGTTCACTGCTTACATGTACTGCACGCTGCTAATGCATTTCTAAAAAAGTAAAAATCCTGCCTCCCTCCTCCTCAGCTCTGCTTTTGGTCCTCTGGTATGCTCTACTTCTCTGCCAGCCTCTGCACTTTCACTGCTGTGTGCTGCAGGCTCTGCTTTCAGCTCACGGTCTCCACCACTTCTTTAGTCTTGCATGACTTTCCAGTTCCTTCTATTTTCTAAAACCCTCCATTACATCTTCCCTCATCACCTTTGATCCTTGACTCATTTTATCCTTCTTCTCTGAACTTGCTGAGTGGAACTGAAATAAGTGAGGGCATGGGTCCTTAGAGAGATCTGAATTAAGTCCTGGAGTTCAGCGGTGCCTGGAATTGGGGCCAGGCAGATGGAGTTGATCCTATTACACAACTTAGAAACAAGAAAAATCTTTTGAATCTCTAGCTCTGCCTCCTTAGATTTTATCATTAAAACTGCAGCCAGTGGAGTAGAGAGGTCTGAATGTGGTTGTGTCAAGCAGTAATTTTATATTGACCCACCAGATATGTTGCTGATGATCAGAGGGAACAGCCGCAATGATCAGAGTTGTTTTCCATCCCTATTGTTTAGAAGGAAAGACAAAAAGTTTAATTTCCAGTTTTCTCTACACCTTTGTGGCAACATTCAAACAACATTGCAACTGTCCTTCCAAAACCGTGAAATGTGTATAACGCAAATAATTATAGTGATAAAGAGGGAATCTTAATGTGTGCTATAATTTTCCATGCAGTTCTTGAGCCAAAAAAGTAAAGTTTTCAATATGTAAGCAAATCCAAGCTTAAGGGACTGCCTTAATTTCTCCTGTGACATTGTCTAGTATTATTTACATTGTAAGTTTATCATATAGCTCTATTTTAAATTAATTCAGATTAGTGAACTGTTCTCAGCTATGGCTGTGGCAGTTGACTATCTGTAAAAGACACAATTTTCCATCCATACTACATATGCAATGCAGGAAAGGAAAAACAGTCAAAATGCATAAACGGAAACCTGCTTTCCATTGGAAGAAAATGGTGTGTAAGTCCCTCTTTAATGAATGTCATCATTATTAGGCTTTTGTATTGACCATATGTTTGTGAGCTGTGTTGTACCAATATTTTCATCATTAGACTTTTGTTTTACTGTAGTCCCTGATGGAGTCATACATCATCTCACCTATAGCAAGGTAATTGTCTGTAAAGGGGCAATAGCAAAATTTGGTCACGTTATGCTTCGGCAACTCTTCAAAGTGTGCTACCATGATTTTTAAAGGAGTTTGAATTACATAGTTCTCAGAAACGGGAGTCAAGCTGTGGGAGTTATGACACCAGGCGTTCAGGTAGCTGTTAAACTGCTGGTGCATGTGAGAATAATATCTGTAGTTTGTTTCTTTACAGGGAGTTCCCCCCCCCATGTTTTGTAAACAATAGGTACACAAAATTAATCTGCTCTTTCTCTTGGTTATATCCTGTAAGAACCTTGTGGAGGGAAGTTCCATACTTTTTTCCTTGAATGCTGGGAGACTCATAAGAGTATGAAGTTCATCCAGTGCGAGCAGTAAGCCATCTTTAAGGTTGTGGGATTTTTTTTTTAAATGTGAATCATCCTTTCCTTTCCTTTCTTTAGCAACAGAGCTGATACGGTTACATTAAGTTCTTAGGATTTGAGAACTTGTTTTTTGTGGACCCCAAGTAGACCTGAGGAAGAGTAGAAGAGGACAACATTTGAGATATGAACATCAGAAAGTGGCTTGATGCCAATCATAGATGTTTGGTGTTCATCTATTTGTGTGATTTAACATATATTAAATGAATGCCATTTGCTGTTCATGTTAAATTAAGAGTTACCTGGCATATACTTGCTAGTACTCATGAAGCTGTAGCAGGTATTCTAGTTCTGATGTCTTTGTTTCTTCTTCTGTTTAAACTAATGAGATTTTCAGAAAGAGAGAATTTTCGAACATTTTTGTCTTTCCTTCTATTTACTTTATTAAAACTAATATTTACTATAATAAAAAGATGAATAAGGAAATTTCTGAGACTTAAAATGTGGAGAAAAAACATATTAATGGTAATTTATTGCTGTACTATTCATAATTTTCTCCACTTTCTGCACAATTACATGTTATGAATAACAATGTAAAGAGTCAGCAATATAGATTGATGAAGCAAAAAATAACCATAAGAGCTAAATAAATGTAATAAATTATAATCTTCTGCATTTAGAGCAAATGAAGTTACTGCTTCATTTGTAAAGGACTTCATGCTTATTGATTATCATTATAAACCTGTTTCTAATAAATTATTACTTTTGAAAATATTCTCATTGTTTTGTGCCTGTATTTAATAACTAGTCTATTAGCAAATTGGTCCATAAAATAATCTTCATAACAATTTTACACACTTAAACAGTAACTTGCTGACTAGGATGACATCTTTTTTTTAATAAGTAATACAGCAGTATTGCTAATTGGACAAAATTACTTCAAATGAAAATATCCTCCATATTTTTTCATATATTGTTAATAAGACTGAAGGAGTTGGTTGGCTGAATCTCCCTGTACTAAAATGCTGTTGAGTTTTTGTTTTCTATAGATACCTTTGAAGAAATCAGGTCAACTATTTGGTATTGTTATTATGACTGCTTTACAAATGGAATACTTGGTTACCAAGCTATTTGGTAATGAAGAGGGATTAGATGCCAAGCCTGAGTTTGGAAAAGATTAGAGCAAATAATTTTTTAATGCTAGCTTTCCAGAGTACTTCTTTAGCTGAAGCAGAGTGATTGTTTTAAACAAATAAAATCCCTCAAGTAATCATTTATTAAACAGCACTGAAGTCAAGTTGGTTTGTTTTTTTTTTCTGTGAAAGTTTCTGTCAAAATTGAATTATATGTTGAGCCACTCATTCCATGTGATTAGTTAGTCTATAAGCCTTTTCAGTTGGCTGGTGTTTCTTTTTTAAAATTGGAATAGCTGTTAAAGCTTTGGAAGAAGCTTTATGCTGAAGAACTGGGGCAGCTGGATTTCCCGTCTGTTTTTACTTGCTGCTTTGCATGAATCTTCAGATACTAATATTGTTTTGGAATAAGTAAAGATATGATAAATAGACTTTATAAATGTTAATGTTTACACAGCTTCTCATTTTCTGCAGTCTGGATGTCAATAAAAATACACGTGGCTGTCCTGGACCAGGCGAAGCAGCCATGATGTATCCCAGTATCATGTCTCCAGATTAAAAGTTATTAAAGCAGGTGCCTAGGGTAGAGTAATAGTTGTGATATTTCCCACAAGGATCTTCTAGTCTCCATTGCAACTCAGTCGTAGTTCCTGTGCATTCAGTTTACCAAAATGGTGTGCTTTTCCACAGTCTGATCCATGCCCACCTCCAGATTCCGTACCAGTTCCCTGCGTTTGGAGCATCCCATGGCAAGAAGTACCCCAGCTCAGCTGTGTGCTGGCAAGGAACCATCCCCCTTTTGTTTATTTCTCAGATCCAGTCAGTCAGGGCTGACATGGTTATCAAACTTGGGAGAATGGACCAGGTTCTGTCTTCAGTGGGGGAACTCATCTTTCTGCTTTTCTCTTACCATTACTCACTGTCAGTGAGCTGAAAAGTAAGGGAGTGATGAAATTTCAAGAAGTAGAATTAATTTATACTACTAATAGTATGCTTTTCTCTGGTTTCAACATTGTGTTTAACTTCGCAAAAAGAGAACAGTGATAAAGCTTTTTTTTTAATAACAAAAATCATTACATTTAACTCAATCCATGGGAAAATGCTTTGGTCTTCTAGGAAAAATAAAAGAAGCTGTACTCCTGTTTTTAACATTTTGGATTAATGAAAAATGAATAAAAGTTTGAAGTCAGCTTTCTCATTGGTTGGCCTAGTTTTCTTGTGGCAGATTGATAGATTTTCCTGCTTCCCTCTATATTCCTGAACAATAAAAGCATCTTCAATTTTCCTTGTGTGTTGAGGCCAATATTTTGTGCTTCATTTTGTTGTTGGCACTGTGGATAGTAGAGAGGGAGAGGGTCTGACCAAGAAAAAAATGTGTTAAATTACAATAACAGCATACCAGTGAAAAAAAGGTTTTGGAGGAGGTAAATGGCTTTAAAAGATACATAGTGCTGATCAGTGGTTCTTTTTAATTTTTTTTTCAGCTGTTAACAATAGTTTTCATTGGTTTTTGAGGCTGGCAGTGTATTTGTTCAGGAAGACTGCGGCATGGCTCTGCTGGTTGGTACCACTTTGCTCAAGATTAGCTTCACTTTTGTCTTTCACTGTATTCTATAGTTACAGTATGCTGATAGAAGCTGAGTAGATTTTGATATTTACTGAATATTGGTCACCACTCTTCATCTGAGACAGGAAGTTAATGAGTAAAAGAAACTAGAAGTGGAAAAATTCTCATTTTGAGCCTTAATTTTTTGATTGGGGGGGAAACAAAGGTAAAAACATTGACAACATTATTTTTAACTGGATTGCACTTTTTAGCCAATCCGGAAGTCTGTCTGTAATGCTCCCTCCTTGATATAGTCTCTCCTCATTATATTCTGTGGAATCAGCATAAGGCTGATCCTCTCTGAATATGTAGCCATAAAACCTGTGATTCATCCCTTCTCTGGGCTTAGGGCAGGCTGCTATGCTTTCACCTTTTATTTGTTACTTTGTTCTGCACCATTTTCTTGATTTTTGAGCACTACTGCTGACTGCCATACTGTTTGTTTTCAGTGTGCTTTCTTGGGGAAAGGGTGTTTTGATTTTTTTTTTTTTTTTTTTTTTTTTTTTTTTTTTTTTACCTTTATTTTATGGGAGTCCCTTTCCAGAGACTGG
>VZRE01002874.1:271175-395811 GCA_013396775.1 Cephalopterus ornatus
TTTAACCTGTAAATTATGGGAGCCACCTTCCAGGAACTGAGCAGTGGGAGAGAACTCTTCTTGATCCCTCAGTAGGAAAGCCTTTGCCAATTTTGATCATTCAGGGTGCGTAATGTCTGCTAGATTAACCCTGACAGAGACAGACCGTATCGACTGCATCGGTACTTAAATGCTTAAAATTCAGATAATTTCCTCCCTGTGTGTATGGTTTGAGGATTTACAGACCACACAGAGGAGATCCTGCCCAGTCATCAGACACAGATCTGTTCTGCCAGGTACTTTATACAGGTCTGGAGAAATGTGTCTGTTGCTGACAGTAAGTCAGAGTCGAAGGCTATTCTGCAATAGTGGAGGATACTGTGGGATCTTGATGGGTTCCTCAGTCCTGAGGGAGGATGTGGTTATAGGGAAGTGTCAGCTTACTTTGAGTTTGCAAGTGTTATGTTAAAATAGTATGATTTTTGTTTGGTTTTGCGTAGTATTGTAATAGAAGTTATTCTGAAGAGACATATAGATCGCTGAACAAGTAATATTTTATTAAGATTAATTTGCCAATGTTTAAAAGAATACTGAATAGGGGTGGGGGTGAAAATATGAGTTGATGTTTTTTCGTCCTCTGCTTTTCTGTGATTTTCTGTAAGTTTAAGTGATTAAGAAGAAGATTCCTATAAAATCAGGATTGAATTCAGCATCAGTAAATGCTAAGTGAAAAAGGATGTGTGGAACATCTTAACTTACGCTTTGGTTCGCTCTGAACGAGGCAGTCTGGAGGTATGATACACCCAGTGAAAATGAAAACTCAGCAGTAGCCGACATGTGTAACAGAATGAAACATCTTGTTCCGACTGTGTAAACCCACAGTAGTGCACCTGCATCTTGGACGCTGATCTTGACACAGTTCTGATTTTTTCCTTGTCAAAAAGGGCATAACAGGACAAGGAAAGGTATAGAAATCCACAGGGTTGTGGGAAAGCTTGTGTGTGAGGAATCATGAGTAGCTGAGGGGCTTTTATCCTGAAGATGTCTGAAGTGTGTTAAAAGTAAATAGGGAATGTTATTCACTATTTTCCATATTATAGCACTGAGGAGGTGACAAATTATTGGATTGGAATTTCATAAGAAATAAAAAGTAGGCTAGCTGCAGAGCTTCTTACTGTAGTTTTTGTATTCATGTATCTTCTCTTGACCACTATCAAAGACAAGTGAGCTGAAAGGATTCCAGTCTGACCTGCTCCTGATGACTTCTTGCTATTCAGTATATTTATTCGCGATCCAGATGGAAAACACAAAGTTCTCAGAAGACAGTCGGGTGAAATGATTACAGCCTGGGTCAGCTCTGTAGAGTAACATGGATCGCTTGGTGAGCTGGACTCAATACTTCAGCATTCATTTTAACATGGTCAAGAATGTTGTCATATATCCAGAATAAAGAAAGTAGTTTATTCTTGCATGTTCCAGAAAACAGTTCCAAAATTGTGTCACTGAAAAGCAGTTAATTATAATGGTGCATAATCAGTTAAACATCTGTTCCTGGTGTGATATTACTAAAAGTGCAGTGATAATATCCAAAAGCAGGGAATAAAAAGCAGAATTAAGGAATGTTACTTTTGTTTGCTACTACTGAGAAAAAAAAATACTAGAAAAAAGATGTTATCAGTGTATTTTATAGTTTCAAGCATGATTTAAGAACTACAGAATCTGTGCTGTATTCTTGAATGTGTTTTCATAAATCTCTTTTAGTTGTTTGAGGTTTAAGAGGTTATTTGATCATGTCCCAGAGGTAGGTATATAGAAGAAAGATGTCTGATGTCAAAGATATTTTGATTTGGGAAAATAATGAGATACAGTAATTGCATTCAGAATCAGAATGTCAGTGAAAGTCTAAGCGGGAGTAATTAACCTTTGGAAGACATAGGAACTGTAATGGATACTTCCTACCTTCTTAAATTAAAACTGAACAATGTTCAACACCGAACTGTTCAACAGGTTAGTGGCTTGACATGGTTATTACTCAGACGGGTTCTTAGCTTGATGCAGTGTGATCACATTGGTCTCTTCTAGGCATTGAAATAAAGGAACTGGTGAAAAGCTACTACTAGTATGTATTCCCATGTACTTATATGAATACTACCAAAACCGTGATTTAAGTTTTGAGTATGGACACAGAATATTAAGAGAATCTATGCAATGTTTCTTTCAGTACAGGAGAAGCTGCCAATCTAGTATAACACTTGTAAACATGTGACTCATTGTTTTTAATACAGAAGTAGTATCAAAATAGTGTTGTTGACTGTACAGTAGTACACTGTGTATTTGGAAATACTCAGCACTGGATAGTCTCCAAGTGTCTTTTGGCTTGACACTGGCAAACATGTTCACCAGGTGTACTACATCTGTGAATAGTTCTGCTTTGAATTCTGCCAAATACTCCGACTCTAATTTAACTCTTGAGATGTCAAACCCAGTGATTTTAATGCTGTTTGTTTATTATTTGATCATACCCTACTAATTCAGTTTCTCCATCAAATTTAATCCATGCCACTTTACCTAAAAACTATTGACAACAAAAATGTATTAGCATAAGAAATTTCAGTTTAAAAATGATCAAACTGTGTCTGCCTTCTTCTGTAATGAACTATATTTCTGTTTTCTCTGTCTGTTGCTGCCAGTAGAATTTTTTTATTGGGTGGTGGGTGTTGGCAGAGGGGATGCTACTAAAACCCGGTATAGCCCTTAAGTCAGTGTATAGCAGCTTTATTGCAGAGATGAAAGTCATGAAGAGCTTTGTGATTTGAATGTTACCATCCTTTGATCTTTGAGTTATTCATTAAGCTTAATGTTTTAGTACCTACTGTTTTTAAGGTCTTCTTCTGTACCCTTTATTTTATATTTTAAAAAAAAAATTATTTCTGTAATTTGGCATTGTTTCTTTCCTCTACTAGGAAATGCGACCTTTTGGCCATTTTAAAAAGATTTCCTCTTAGACTTTCTTAGTACTATTAAAAATAATTTATGCAACAATGAAAGTAGTTTGTTATAATTTATAAACACAGGCTGAACCAGTTGGATGTCTGCTCTTTTCACATCGCTTTCACTCAGGTTTAAAACTAGTTGGAGAACCTACAGCTACATCTTGTGTGTGTGAAATTAGTGTTTTTTACTTACTGAGATGACAACTGTTAGAAAGACCATATTTATCACACTGAGGATTCACTGGTAAATTTTTATATAATCTAGGATTACTTTTGTATTATTGATGGATGAGCTCTTACATAACAGGTATGAGTATATATATTGTATTATACCAAAAGTCTAATGCCACAGGAGTAATCCAAGGTATTAGAGGAAAGGAGAAATCTTCATGCTGATAGTTCTTTAATCATGAATGTTTTCTAGATAATTAAATTACTGCTGCTTCAGCTTGGAAAGTAAAGACATAGGGAGGGGGTTCCACAGTGCAGCTAGCTTTCAGCTTTCTACTGTGTTAAACCACTACTAATAATTTGGAATTAAATTGAGACACAATGCATATGCTGGGGGAGAAGTTATGTTTAAAACAAAAAAATAAAACCCCCACAAAACACTTAAAATCCTTGAAACCAGCAAGCTTTTTCCTCCTAGTAACTTAAAACTGGCTTTCCTAGACAATGTGCAAACCATTATAAAAGTATTCAAGAGCAAAGTCCTTTGCCAGAATTCAGTAGCAGGATCTTGAAATGTTTTTATGGTATCCATGCTGCAGGCATTAAAGAAAGCTGCTGTTCCCTTCCTCTGTTCAGAGCTCTTCACTTCATCTGTAGCGTCTCCAGATGCTATGCTGATACACTGGTTTTGGTAAAAATTATTGCTGCCCATTTCTGCAAACAGGTACCATTTTCACAGAAAAAGCCTTTCTAAGTCACGTCAGTTTAATGGCACCATTAACGAGGTCTGTGTGGAAAGGGTTTATGGTACAGCATGTATGATCAAAGATTGCAAGACTTACTTAATACACTGTGTATTTACACAGCATTTTGATGGAGTATGTATCAAAATGTTATTGTCTATAAATCTTGACAACAGCCAAGCTGAGAAAATACAAACTGACAATAGTAGCTGGCACATGAGTAGCGAAAGTTATACTCTGGGGATTTCTCAAAAAAAAAAGGGATATTGAATGACTTAAAGCAAGCTTTTCCTGAATTTAATTCTTCCCTGGACACATAAATTGTATATTTAAGCACTTATATTATGAGCCTTGTGAGAGTGATAGCTGCAGTTTTTGGGACTTTTGTCAAGAACAGAGAGTGCACAACATGTTCTGTGATCTTTCAAGGTGACTAAGTTCTTATTTTACTTTAATGAATATAGAATATCATACCAGTCTGATAGAAATACATCAATAGGTCCTTTAGTGGAGGATAATAACATAGTACTCGATTCATTTTAATCATGTTTGTGAGAGGTAAATTCCCATTTTCTATAGTGAGAAATTAGCTCCATGTAATTGGTTCAGAATTCAAAGTCAAGATCTGTTTTTTAAAAGAATGTTCATTACTTTTCTATTTTTAAAAATACTCAAAATATAAATTTTAAGTTAATCATAAGAAATCTTTTGTGTAGTTTGTGACAAAAATGTGATACTACAGTATTTACTTTCTGGTTTAAGTGCCCTAGACAATGTGCATGTTGACCTAATTTTAGCATTTACCAGAGTCTGTAGTCTTGTTTAAAGCTAAATTTATACTTCTGTCTGTAATATTTGTTGTTCTGAGAGTGTAGCTGAAAACAAGTTCAATTTTGTTTTATTTATGATACAAATGATTTGTGGAATCAAAGTTCGTGTTGTATTTTGATAGCTAACTCTATCATTTTTGTGCTGGTAAGATATATGTTGATGTTATTAATAAATGACTTTAAATATTGAGGACAGTTAAAAACCCCCACAAAGCAAAGCACCTTACCGAGTCAGACTGTTGGTCCTCTAGACATATATCTCTGAATTCTGTCATTTGAAAAGTGTGAATTTTGGTTGCAGGATTATTATTTTTGAGATGATAGGAAAAAAAATGCGAGAGAGCAGTGGTGACGCATAGCTTGTAGGAAAGCAGTAAACAGCTAGATATCATACCGATTCGGGTGACCACTGTCAGTACAGTGAAACACCATCCTTCAAGTAAACAATGGATACCTCTTTAGTTGCAGAGGTAAGGCTCAATGATCCATGTGCACTTGCTTTCAGTCCTACTGCATTTTTATATCTACCTACTGTGTTATTGCGCTTTTCTCCCATTGCAGTAATACAAAGGAGAGTAATTGTGCTGGATTTCCTGCACATGCTGTATGGGAAATGACCAAAGAATTTATTCTTTTCTATGCATAAGAAGTCACAGATAATGTGATAAAATGGCAATAGCTCCTGATGCTAAACAAAAGCATCACTGCATTGCTTTTCCAGGCCTCACAAATGACTGATTTGTGGGGCTTGTGGCAGAGATGTGAGAGGGAGGGGTTTGGGGGAGGTCAGTTGCCATAGGTTTTCAGTGTTTCCAACAAGTTGCAGAAGCTCAAGCACAGAAGCTCAGTAATCTGTAAGTAGATTAATTGAGCATCTCCTGTGCTTTTTGGCTCTACTTTCATCTGACTTCCCCTGGGATGGGGATGATGGTGACCAGAAGGAAGTATTTCCCTCATCACAATGTAAAATACTTAAACTGCTGCGATGACACTTGAGGACAAGAATGTACAGTGCCTTGATTTGCCTGGAAGTTTTGTCTGAGGTAAAGCTGACTGTTCAGCTGGGATTTCCAGGTACCTGTCAGGCAGCAGGAGGGCAGCAGGTGCCTGGCAGCCCAGGGCATTTGTACAGGACTCCAACACAGGCAGGGCTTTGGATTCATGGGGCACAGGAGCTGATGATGAGGACAGAGTGTCCATCCTAGAGAGGTTTTGTTTGTAACTCTGGAGTATTAAATGCTGCTGTAGAACTCCATTTTACATTCTCTGGGGATGAGGGGAATGTGTGCTTGTATTTAATTTCAGACTAGCTCTAGTCTGGTCTCACAGGCTGAATGCTCCTCTCCTTCTGAAAGGCATTAGATGCATTCCTGGAGCAGAGCTTGAACTTGATTTCACCCACAAGAAATCCCATCAGCATGCTCAAAGGCAGCGTTGTGCCACAAACCAAAGAACAGAAGTGGGAACAAGCAGGATTCCGTTCAAAGCACGCTCATGTCCTGAACTCAAGAAGACACTAGCACAGGGACTCCATGGTGATTGCGGAAAGACCAGAAGTGGTGGTGGAGATTTTGATACAAATCAAATGCAATGAGTTTTCAAAAAACAATTCTCAGACAAATAGGAAAAAATACTCCCACCAAATTCCCCCACTAACTGTATGGAAGTGATGACATGGGGAGGTCTGGGTTAAACCACTTCTTATTTCTGATGTGTCTTCCATAGTAAAAAGACCTTTGAGTTCTCTTTGGGAGCAAAGGGAGTAGGCAGATCTTCATAGCTTTGGCCAACTCACAGCCCTGTTACACTTATTTGAAAATTACTTGACATGGTTTTATATATTAGTTCAGAAATTCAGCGGGATTCTGTTACCTACATTCCTCAGTGTTCTTGTGTGTTGGGTCTGGCTGAGATGGAGTTCATTTTCCCACAGCAGCTCTCGCAGTGCTGTGCTTTGCATTGGTAGCTACAAAGGTGTTGATAACAAACCAGTGTTTTTATTACTGCTGGGCAGTGCTGGCACAGCATGAACATTGCCTCTCAGCATTCTCTCCACTAGTAGACCGAGGGTGGACAAGATCCTGGGAAGGGACACAAGTAGGCCAGCTGACCCAAACTGACCAAAGGGATATTCCATACCATGTGACGTCAGCTCAGATAAAAAACCTAAGGCAAGGAGAAGGAAGGGGGGCATTTGTTGTTTGCAATGTTTGCTTTCCAGAACAACTACTATGTGTGCTGAAGCCCTGCTTCCCAGGAAGTTACTGAATATCACTTGCTGATGGGAAGTAGAGAATAAACCTTTTTTTTTTTTCTCTTCACTTGTGCACTTGCAGACTTGCTCTTTTGCTTTAGTAAACTGCCTTATCACAACCTACTAGTCATTTTTCATCTTGTTTTCTCTCCCCTGTCTAGCTGGGAAGGTTTGGTGGGCACCTGGCATCCAGCCAGGGTCAATCCACCATGTCTTGGGTAGCCCGTGTAGTATTTTTGTCCATCTCTGGCTTATGCTATGACACAACAGAGCTCATGGAGGTGAATTAATTACACACCTTACAGTGCCTGGGATTAAATCATTTTGTATATATGGGGATCACTTGTGAAATACTCACTGAAAGTTTATCAAATATAATATGAAGTAGGGGCACTGAGGTGCATTCAGGAGCATTTAAAAAAATCAGCTAACCTATTTTGATTTGCTGGTATTATGGATAGTGCATTTTGGAATGATTAAGGTATTTAAAAAGGGAGGAACTATTTTCAAATTGCTTTGCTTTGTGTCTTGCAATAATATTATTTCCTATTACTTCAGCTGATGACTAGAACATAATTTAAAAACTGTGTGGGTATAAAGGAACAGCAAAACAAGAGACAGGTTCCTCACAGCTGTTATGTAAGACCTCTGTAAATCTTCTGACTTTGATACTTAATAGATTCTTAGGACAGATTATTCATACTATCTTGATCTACTACTGTGACTTTGAATTTTAACATGTTAGATAGATGATACATGGAGCTCTTGAACTGACAAATACAGGTAAAAAATCCTTCTACTGAAAAAAAGGGATTATTGTAAGCAACATTATGTCATCAGATAATTCAAGTCTTATACTGCGCCAAGTCAGAATTCAGAGGGTTAGGTTTGTCCTTGTTTGCTTAAGTCATGGGGACATGTGGCTCAGACTTGAGTTTCGAAAGTGAACTATTGCCATTCTGCTGTCCCTGTGGGGTACCTTTGATGTAGGCCCTTTACCTTTAAGGTTGAATGTTCTAAATGAATAACCTTTAAATAAATACATTAATTTTTATGTTGTTAAAGCTACTTTTCTTGCAAAGTTTCATTAGCTCCGAAGGGGAGCTGATAAATTTGTTTCTAAAAGAATTGTATTTCATAGAAGATGGTAGGAAAGTACCTTTTATTAATTATTATTAATTTTCTTTCATGTTTTCTTCTTTTCTGCTGGAATGGTTTTATTTGTAGCTTATCTAACACTTCTAGATGGTTTTCTAGCTGTAGCTGGCACCAGCCAGTCTGGTCTGCTACTTACAACAAGCTAATGCTAAAAGTAAGTAAGGCAGCCACAGGGGTGCTTAGTAATTGTACATTAGAATATGTGTAACACTTAAGAAAAATACTTGTGCACTGCTGTCTTTTGTGCAGTTCTTATCCAGTTCATGTGTTGGTGGCTAGTTATTCTCATCTTCTGAAGAATTTGGGATCACATCCCATTTTTTTAAGGTTTCGGGTCCTCCTTGGTCAGCTTTGATGTCTGTTCCTGCCTGTCTTAATCCAAACTGGAAAAAGTAACTTCCTTCTCTGTGGCCACTCTCTTCATTGAAGTGTTGATCTGGCAGTAGAGATTCTGATGAGAAAATAATCATAAGGGAAGTAACAGTGATGTCTTCAGATGGTAAGTTATGAATTAAAAATAACAGGTGTAGTTCCCAATGTCACTTAAGGATAAGAATGTGATGGATGTGAACAAATATGCTCTGGTGATTCAACTGGTTTTGCATGAAAAGTTGTCATTATTGTTTATTTATAAAGCACCATGAAGATGTGCTGGGTTTCATAAATAATCTGAGAAGTTGAAGGGAAGGCCAAAGATGCTAAAACTATAAAGCATTTTTAAGTACTGCTTCAGTTCTGCAGTTCTTACTAAAGAATTAAAATCACAACTTTTTTATGTGGATTTATATGTGGTAGCTGCTGGATTACTATATTGGATCAACATGGTTGTGTGTTTACCTCTGCCATTTTATTCCATGAATAAGTTGATTGGTACAATGTATTCAGTAGACTTTGACAGCAATTCAGTAATATCAAGTCTTCAAATCCATGTTAATTGCAGCAATAATATTTTGAAAGTCAGGAGACCAGAAAAAATTATTCCCAGAAGGAAGCCAACAGTTCCAATGAGTTAACCTTCAAAGAAAGATTTCAGGTATAAAGAAGTAAGAAACCTCTTCGATGCTGATAAATCAAAATTATCTGGAATTTTATTTTTATGTAGTTGTAAGAACATGGATTTTAACCGTCTATGTTAGGAGAGAAGAGAATTAAATGAAGAATGTATTTTAATACTTTAATAGTGCTGGTTTTTTTAAACACAAGTCATTATCATATATCATTATTTTTGATACTTTTATTAGATACTTATGCATTGAACCAAGAAAAAGTAAAATTTTTATTTTATTTCTCAGGAGAGAAGAGGTAGGACCAAATGTTATCCTTGGCAGGCATAAGGATCGGCAGAATTTAGTCCACACTTGGTATTTTCAAACTGTTCACATTTTGCACTCGTATCTACTGAGTGCTGATGAAATATCACTATTTGCCTGTTAGCAAATAGTGCACTCTTGGTTTAAAACCCATGATTTTTACTTCAACTTCTTTTAACATACAAATTTTGTAATGTAACAATATTTCTCTTTTTAAAAAATAACAACTGGTCTCAATTTAAATAATTTTGCTGAACCGGTTAATTTGGAAAGACCAAGCTTCCGTTTTTTCTTTTCTGTGCTGCAATAATATTTTTGAGTTTGAACAAAAAACCCTTAATCTGATAAATTTTTATACTTGGACTGTATAAAACCTACTTATAGCCAGCCCTTCATACCTCTTTTTGACACAAATGAATGTTGAAAAACTTAATACTCTGAACTTCAGTGAGTGACTAAAGACATTATCCCCAGTAAGTGAAGAGGGAATAACCTGGATGCATTGGCATAAAGAGAAAACAAGACAGGATATAATGAGCAGTAAACTTAAGAGGGAGCTTTTAGCGAAATTGGAAGGGAGGTGAAGGAAGTAAAATTTAAGTATGGCACAAGTGTTACCTATGAAAAATACTATTTTCAAAAGTGTTTACCACTGCAGTATAAAAAATAAAAGAAAGTTAAATACTCTGAGACAAAGTTCTTTGATTGAAATAGAAGTACCTAAATGAAGCAGTGAATTTAGTTGATGTGCAAGCCAAATTGCTATACTTATATAAACTATATCTGAATGCTGGGACTGACACTGTCAGAGCAAATAATATAAAGTTTTAAAAGGAAATTTGGAAAAAGGAATTTACAATGAGAAAATACGTTTACCCTGGAGCAGATTGAAAGTGCTGCAGGCATACATTAATTAATGCTTTGGAGTAATAAGCTTACCGGGGATGGACATGAAGTAATGTGGGACTTTTTTCTTTAAAGTGTGCAGTACTTCACATGGTCAGAAACAGGTTTGTCAATGTACAATAAAATATATCAATCAGTAAGATAATTCCTGTATTTTGCTACCAAAACCAATCAGAAATGTATTTTAAATGTAAGGAAAATGCAAAAAAACCCTCATGAATGCTGATGGAAGTAGTTAGCTTATGCTGCTGGTTTTGTTTTGTTAATTTGCTAAGTGTTGACATATTAAGCAAAGTTCATACCCTTTTTATTTATTGGTGCGTGTCAGCTGCTGTTTATAATGCTACATGTGCTCAGGACAATATATGCAGGGAAATATTTGTTTATTTTTTTTTGGCTAGTTCAGGTCAGCTGCACATTTTGTTATTTTACTTTTTTTCTTCCCTCCACTTCCCTTAAGTCAGGAACCATAGCTTCCTGCAATGTGGCTTTCGGATATTCTCTGAGGAAATTGAATTTCTGGGTTCCAAAGCTGCCCATCTCAAGTTCAAGAGCTCTTCTTTCGTCATGAAAACATATTTATGAAACCGTATAGCTTAGGAAAATTTTAATCAGCTTTATGAAAGTTCTTTCTCTTTAAAACTAGTAGTAAAGCTGAAGAAATTTAAAGATAAAGGCACATCACTGAAGTTTAGAAAACTGTCTTGAATGTTCATAATAACAGTGTAGGATTTAGGAATTTGTGTTCCTTTTATTATAGAATCTAATCCACCCCTAAATATAGAAAATACTTTGCCTAGTTTGCAGACTTGACATTCCAAAGCAGTATGGCCAAGAGCTCCACCTTTATTTTGAGCTTATGGAACTGTTAGGAGCTCGGGAGCCTTCTCTGGGAACAGAGTGAATGTTGAAAAGAATCATGTCCAGTTGGAATGCAAACTTACTGTATTTTTTAAAGTTATGCTGCACGTTAGAAAGTAAGGTACTGGAATTTTCACTTCTTTAAGCTATAATTCATTGGGGAATGAGTGAGGGTAGTGATGGTTTGCAGTTGATTTTTGCTGCTCATTCTTTCTGAACTATGCAGCTGCAAAATTATGCAATATAAAGTATGCAGCTAGAAATTTTACACGTCCTATGAATATTATATGCCTTGGGCTAATACAGCTTATAAAATCTGGTGGCAAGCTTAAAGAAATATAAATGAAATAGTATCAAGTGTGCTGCATAAGCTTGTTGATACAGACAATGTCATTTAGCTTATAAAGCTAAATAAGAGCTCTGTTACTCTTGCATGCCTCTCAAAGCCCACAATAATTTCGTATATACCTTTTAAAACAATTGTGTAATAAATTGGTACCTAAATCGTGTAACTGCTGACTAGTAAATGGTTAGCTGATGATTTACAGATGGGAGTGAGATGATCCAGTTTGCAGACCAAGGAGCTTTTTATAGTTCTGGTGTATTATTTGAATAAAATTGCAACCATGGATGCTTTAGAAGAAGACTGCTCAAGTAGTTAAGTGAGATACCTCTTGTTAGGTTGCTAAATCTGTTCTTTATTTGACTGTGGTGAATATGCTGAAACTTTCTGGGACATTCATTAAAACATCTCTTGGGCATTTCTGAAGAGAATACTGAAATCTTAAAAAGTGTGAGAAAGTGATAAAAAATTAGTTCACTTTTATAATTTAAGTCTAATCCTGTTATTTGCCTCACTGCCTCTATCCTGGGTCTTCTTCCCTTGGCTTCTTGTGGCTGTTGCCTGTAGTCTAGGACCTCACTTCCACATTTCACTGCAGATGCTGAGCTAAGCTTTTTCTGATGAAGGTTTCTGAAGCATATACATTGATATTCTGCATCAGTAAAATGGGTACTCTCTGAGAATATTTTAGCTCCGAGTGAGGAGTTTAATGTGGTAAGCAATTGCCTAGAAACATGAAAAAAGATTCCTGAACTGATCTAGATTTCAATGAGACTCAAGTATTAAACCAGTATAATTTAACGTGATTTTGAAGTATCAGGCTCAGATGTGGAGGCAGTCTTGTTGTAGTTTTTAAACCTCTTTTAAAATTATTCTTTTTGTTTTGCAAATGTACAAAAGGAGAAATAATACCTAAGATGAAAGAGATGTCTGAAACAAAAAACCAGCAAAGTCCAGTGTACAGAGCAGCCCTGTGATTGTTGCTCTGTAGTCACATGCAAGAGAGTGTTGTAACTTCTCTTACTTGCTCTTTAATAATGTCACAAGTTTTAAAAATACATAAAATAGAGATAAATTGAAGAAAAAAACCCTCATTCTGAAAAGCACTGATCTGTTATAGACAGAATCAGTGTTTGTGGTGAAATCTATAAAATCTTGAAGATGCTTCTATTGCTGGGTCAGGTGGTGTTAACTGCATCCTCAATGGTTTTATGTTCTTTTGTCATTCTCCAAATGAGGTTGGTAGTTGACTCTTTTTTTCATTTCAACTCTAAGGTATTTCGGGAAGTTGTTAGGCATTAATTTTGCTATTTTATTAATATTATTCTCCTTCTCCCCTCTTTCTTGATAGTTGAACAGATGTTATAGCTATGCAAGTATCTGATTGCAGGCTCTAGTGCTAGCAGTAGGTGTTTCAAATTCTGAAATCAACTTTAGAAATAGTCTTTAAAACGTTTACAAGAGTACCGTCTTATTTTGGAGTACAATCCATAATTGGAAATGTGATTTCATCTACTTTAAGATAAATTTGCGATCACAAGAACTGTAGTAACAGTGATTTATCACACTGTAAAAGATTGGTGCAAGCTCAAAGACTTACCCGAGAGTGAATGTTTTCATGAGACTTACTGCCAAGGCAGGTACAGGGGAGGTTTTGTTTTTAATACCACAGATGATTTAGTTGATCAGAGTGAGAGCAGACTGGCAATTTATAATTGACAGACTAAGTTAAGTCTTTCTATCAGGCAGTATTAGGTGTGGAGGAAAGGTCAGTGAATGCCACCACAGTTTTTCATTGCTTTTGGTAGCCAAGTACCTACATAAAAGTCAATGTTAAAATTTCACCAAGTGACAACTGACTTAACTCTTCCTGCACCAATTCCAAATGTAGCCGCTGCCATGAACTGTTACACCCATTAAATGAAAGTACTCATCATTAGCTGAGTTCAGCTGTCATCCTAATCTACAAGAATGGCTGTAAATTTTCAAAACTTGTGCCCTTGAAATATCTATAGAGATTATATGTAAAGAAATTTTGACAGTCAAAATCTTCCTTTCAAACCCAGGTACTTAAAGCACTCTGTAAAGGTGTCACGGAGTCCAGCAATCTTTTTGATTTATTCTCTACACTGAAGAGAGAGCTTAGAATACAGCAGACATCTGACACCTTGATGGAGTTCTGGAGATCTGTTCTGAGGCAGGCAGGATTTGTTTGCTGATGCCTTTAAGTTTATGGTGAACTCTGGATCAACAGCCAGATTTTCTTGTACTGGATTTTAAGTCTTTTGGCACACCATGTCTGCTAAGTCGAAGTGATTTCAGGCTTTACAGCATGAATTTGCAAAGTCAATACTCTGTGTACCATATTCCCATCCTTTAAATCTTGTCTGATAAACCCTGTCATGCTATTGCTGAATTTCTATCAAATGAAGATGGGATGGTAGGGTTTTTCTGAAATGTAACTGTTTAATGGAATCTGTAAAATGAATATATTGTATGTATGATGGCTGTCATACATAGTTATTTAATAAGAAGCTCGGGTTGAAATTAGCTTTGCCTAAGCAATGCTAGAGTTGTCTTTAGCTTTCCTGAGTTGACTAATGCATCTCAGCTAATTCTTGCTCACAGTTTTTGTTCTCATGGTAGTTCTCAGCTCTGCAATTCTCATTCATCCTAATGCTCAGGTTGAAATCAGTGAAGTGAGAGAGTCGCTTTGCTCAGAGTTGTAGCCTGAAACTCCGGAAATTTGATTTTTTTGCCAACTCACCCAGAAGTCCAAAACCACATGAATAATTCTCTTTCTGGTACTTTGGTTGACCTTCTGTGGAATAATAATACTTAGGGAAATGGGTGTAATTTTAAGGGTAAAGAATACTCAGATGTGCTTTATAAAAAAAGATCAACAGAGCTTCCAGTGGTAGGGACCTAATCAAGCTCATCTCGCTTTTTGCTTCTACTGGATCACTCTGGATTTTGCCTTTGATATTAAAGCCTGTGTGAAAGTTAAATATTTTTGTTTGCATTATTCCTTTGCTTCTGATCTAACTGTTCTTGATACGTATTTTATTTTGCACTGGAAGCTAAGGGAGCTTGAGATCCTGTGTTTATTCATGTTCTATGCTCTTATCCAGAAAGATTATTGCAAAATAAATATATTCTTAGTTCTATTCTGCTACAACCAGTGAGAGGAGGCTTTGCAATGAAAAATAACCCTTGACACTTAGCATAATTCATAAGGCAGTTTGCCATTTTAAATGTCTGAAAATCTGTTCCCTTAAAGAAGCTTAAAAAAATTCTGTTAGCCAAGGAAAATGCCTTCAGAGTAGGAAATGATGTATTTTTATATCCTCTAGTATGCATATTAGAGTAATAAAAAAGGACACAGTAGATACTGCCTTTTACTTTTCTACATTTCCCTTTTGGTCCTGGCTATATGAAGCTAGTTTAGTGTGGTATTTTGAGGTTTAAAAAATGTTCAGTACACACAGTATGATAATGGTCTTCAGATGCTCATGTATCACAATAGATGGCTGTTCTGTCATTCGTTACTGTAGATGTAAGAAACATCAAAAGCAGTTTAAAATTCCAGTTATCTTGGCTTTGCTGAATCCCAAGATAATGTCTAAATATCTACACAGTAGTGTTTGAAAGGTAACACATCCCCTCTGTAGGAGTGATTAATCTGATAAAGGAAACATTTCTGAGTGGTACATTTCCAACATCAATAACTCTGAAGTGACAGAAGTTTATAAATAGAGTCTTTGTAAACAGAAGTGTGAAAATATAGGAAACATACCTTTCTATTTATTTGTTAGAGAAATTTAAAATCATGCTTGTATCTAGTATTGGATTATTCAGCAGCAGTCACATAGCTTTTAGCTAAGAAGTGCTTCAGAACTGACAGTCTGAGTATTTTGCTGTGAGAAGAGCCCTCAGGGAGCCATGGACACTCAAAATGAAGCTGCCTGATGAGATTCTCAAATTACTATTCTCCTTCTGACTTATTGCTACCTGAAGAAAGCTCTGGGTGAGTGTGAACGCCCTGTGGATGTGGGCTCAGTCATCAGCAGCTCCTGGCATTTTCCCAGTCCTAGATACACGGGGGCTGTGTCGAGTCCTGCCGTGCTGCTCTCGTGCTTGGGGAATCCTGACTTCTTTCCCTTCTCAAAAGTAGTTGACAATCCCAAAGATTTGTTCTGAGCTCCAGAGGAAACGAATGGAGTGTACTGCAGGGGTAGCTGCTGTGCCCTCCTGCAGCAGGGGAGTACGGGGCTCCTGCCATGTCAGGCAAATTCTTATGCTTTGGGATTCCGAGGTCTGTTGCAGTAGAGTACTTAGAGTTTCAGAGTTTGAGGGGGAGGAAGGAAGCATTGCAGGAGTCATGACTCAGGGTATTTTTTTGGGGGGAAAAAAAAAAGCTGTTTTTCTAAGGATTCCTCTGGTGTGCCTAGACGGCACGCTTGGGTCACAGGGGGTTTTTTGTCTTTTTTTTTTTTTTATATCCACATTACCTGTGAACTTCTTGTTTTAAAGAAAATTGACAACCAGGCTTCTCAGAGATGGAGATTTTTAAAATGTGCCAAATCCCTCAAAAAGTAATTCTAGAGTTGTCATCTTGAAATAAGATGCTATTTGTAGGTATAGAAACATTTTTTAAATGAATGGAAAAGCCAATCAGAGCATGACACAGTAGGTAATATTGCTGTAGGTAGACAACTGATGTGGATGTGTTAAGCTTGGCTTCAGGTGTATTCCTCTTATGGGATTGTGTGCTCGTCTTGCCATGAAATGCTTTAAGGTAATGTTCTATTATACTAGATAAATATTCAAATTGGTTAGACCAGAATCATACATGATTAAGACATTGAGCTATTCTTATTAATATTATCCCTAGTCTATACTGAATATAATTGGTTTTACTCAGGAGCAATTAGTTCATGATTGCTTGTCTTACCTGAAGGATTTGGAATGAGAATGTTTCTTTTTAGTCTAAAAGTGCCTAATTTAAAGATTACAATGAAAACATAAATTTGAAGTACATGTTGGTGCTTGTGTTACAGTCTTGAAAGAGTTTATTTTTGGAAATGAAATTCCTGCTTCCACCTAATCTTTAATACACAAAGCTTTCAGAAAGCTTGGAAGAGGAGGACTTCTCTTATCTTTTAACTATGCTGTGGCACTTATTGAGGCTAATTTGTGGCATCAATTTCTGTATTTCTGTAAATGCCTTTCTGATGTTCTATAAGAACTTCGGAGTCTGATGGAAGGTCAGTAAACAAATTTTAGAGAAAGAGTCCTAACAAGAAAGGAATACCAAAGTTAGCTAAATTCAATGGAGGAAACACAGCAGAAATGGCTATTTAAATGAAGCTCGAAGGAAAATCATTGCATTTACCCTCTCTTTAGTCTTTGTAATAACATAGAGGCGAAAACTGATCGAAACAGCACTGAAATATTCAGGTTTAATGTTACAATCCTTATTTGATAATCTAGAGAGCGTATGTTACAGACCTTTTTTTGTTATCATCTGGCTGGCACTTGGCAGCCTTTAGGGTATGTTACATGGTTTCAATCTAAATTCAGTAATGGACTTATTTGTACTAGCTACTTGCTGCCTTAAATGCTATACATTAGCTATCTCCTATGCTAACAGAGTAAGCACAAAATGATGACCTGGTAAGAGTCACTTGTGCATATAAACAGTAAAGAAGTAACAACTATGTGTGTTGCCTGTAGTACAGTTATAAATGAGAAAATATAATTTTAATGGAAAAGAAGCAGATGGCTACCCGTGCTGATTTTGGCTGTTACAAGAATTGTCTGTTGTGCTCTGTACTTTCTTGCATTTTCTTGTCTTTTGTGGATAATGCGTCATCCATACTGGTACATGCCACTGTCCGTTACTCTAACAGAGGCTTACCCAAAGAGTCCATGTCTAAGCTACTTATTTCAGGCATTACTTAAGGACATGATCTTTTTTTGTTGTTCTACTTCGAAAAGGTCGTGCTGCTTCCCTAAAGAACAAAAGTTGTGTATCACTTGTGGACCAGTTTAGTAAATAGCTCATTAATTGTATGTTCATCAGAAATCAATCTTTAACTCACTTTAGTACTCATAGCTATATTCTCTGACTCTGCTTTTGTTTCTTTTGTGAGTTTTATTTCTTCTGTTCTTTCTAAAGATAATCTCTGTTTTTAAAAAATAAATAAGTGCAACTGGTCTAACTTATCCTTTCATGTAATTTCAGGCATCCCTGAAAGGTGTTATCACTCTTATTATTTATTCAAGGATCTGAAGGCACTTCTGAAAAAACAATAAATTATTCTGTCATCATTATTTTAGGAAAACTTTTAAAACCACTAAAAGAAATGAATTGGGAAACCACTAGGAATAACAGAGTTTCATTTAGCATAGCTGTGATTGCTTCAGGACATGATTCCCTGCAAAGGCTTTGGAGTTCCTTGTGAATATTGCTGCCAGAGTTTATTATTTTTAAAGCAACACATTCAGCTACAGTTATTGTACAGTTAAATGTTTGCGGAGCCATTTGGCAGAAATGCACACCGTGGGGTAAAGCTGAATGTTTGCAATCAAGTATCAAACAAAAGGTGGTTGAATGAGTTGAACATTGACTAATGTGAAAGAAACAGACACAAAGCCAGGTAGGAAAAAGTTATTTGTGTAATGGAAATGGAATCAAATCTTAGGTGTCTTTGTATTATTTATACCAGTGTTTTGAACAGTTGTGCTGAAAGCTTTATTTCAAAGATTGTGGCTATAGCTAAAATGGAAAGAACATCAAATATTGAACAACACAGCCTTGGTAAGACAGTTTAAAGTACCTGAGCTGATAGATAGCATGTGAGACTGAGATTAAAAAAAGACAAATCACAAGTGAGACTGTCTTTGACCAATTTAGCTTGGAAGCTGAGAGGTAGATGGACTGAGATGATTGCTGTGTTACATTCATTACATGGGTGAAAATGCCTTCACAAACGTCTTAGGAGAATCTTGTCTTTTAGCCCATTTTCTTAAGGTAACCACATTGCCCTTCAGGAGTGTGAAATCTCTGAGACGTAAAACATGAGGACGTTGCTTAGGCTTAAAATTAGTACCTTTAGCTAAGTAGATAGAATTTTCTACTTATAATAGTTAATTCTGTGTACTGGTTTGGCACACCTCAGTATAATTTCAAATTGGAAATAAAAAGATGGCTGAAAGTTAAATTATTTCTAGAGGAAATAAGTAAATTTTTTTCAGTATGTATATTCAGCAAAATTATAGTAACATAGGGAATTTTTGAAGTAAACACTTTAATAATATTAATTAGTGCTGGAAACAATGGATATTCTATAAAGATTATTTACAATAACTGTTATTTTCCAATAGTTCTCCAATTTGACTTAGGTGGGCAGTTATAGAACTGGAATTTGTTATGACAGAGGTTGCTTTTGTGGTCTCACTTGTGACATATGGATCCTGAAAGAAACTATTTTAAAGGAAGGCATTGTCACAGATGTAAAACACATTCAGCCTGTAGGCTACAAATTGGTGACTTTGATATATTACCCCTAATACAAATGTTCTTGCTCCAGTTAGGTACCCATGTTGGGTTAAGCAGGAGATTTAGGAAAATCTCAAGGTCTGCATCCTCATGCTTAGGGTTCCTCAGTCTGACACTTGTTGTGACAATTCTTTTGCCATGAATGTCTGGTCTCTGCAGTAGGTATAGAGCAGAGTGCCTGTGTGCTGTCTGAAGTAAAATTTTTAAGGGATTGTTCCATCTGTTGAAGTCCACTTTAGAAATAGTGCTCAAGACCAAAATAATCCACAATGGCTAATGTCTCAGTTATAAAGAGTGTCATCATTTCACCACTCCAAGCAGTTCTGTCATGAAACTGCATCTGCTTTGGGCAGGAGGTGGGACTCGATGACCTCTGGAGGTCCCTCCCTATCTAGGCGATTTGTAGATATAAATCGTCTGTGATCCTGCATTTCCTACCTCAACTGGACACTAACCCAAATCTGTTTTTTAAATCATTTTTCAGCCTTAAAGCACCACCAAAAAGAACTGTAAACTGGTATAATGGACTGCATGTATCACGTGGGGTTCACTTTCCTTAAATAAGAATAATCACCAACTGTTTAACATTTTGGGCTCTCCCCCTGCCAAAGCATGTATCAGTAGTTGTCTGAAGTACTTTAGAAAAATTTCATTGTAACTCCCTATTAGCAGCTAAAACTCTGTTCTCTCAGTCTTTGAAACCAAATGGAAGACTAGGAGGAGCCTTCTGACATGCAGGCCTACAGACTGAGGCAAAATAGAACGAACAATTTAGATTTCATAACCTAGCTCTTTAAAATATATCCTTATGAGAAAAGAGTTTCTTTTCACATTCAGCTAGGAGTTACTTAACGTTATCAGATCAGTCTTTTTTTTCAAGATTTCAGTTTTCATATATATTACCCAAAGGATCCAGAATGAGTTCTGTATTTTATTGAATTACCAGAAGATAAACCTCATAATTTTAAAAAAATACCGCTGCAGATAGCTCTTTCACAAAACGCAATTGCAGTCCCAGCAGAACCTATGAGCTAAGCTATAACCATTATAAAAACAAATCCATTTTGGGAAAAATCAAAATAATTACTCAGATGAAAACTTCTCAGTATTTTTCTGGATTTATATTCAGCAATTGTTACTTCTTAACTGTTGTAGTAACTGGGATACATGAGCATTTTAAAGACAATTCTGAGCATTGTTTTCAGAAATAATATGGAAACTTTATAGTGCTGTTTTAGAAATATCTGCAAGATTAGCAAAACCAGGGAAAGCAAAATGGGCGTTTCAGGATTTAAAAGAAGAGCAGTTGGCTGAATATGAGTAGTGCTGAAAAGATCTTTTGAAGGAAACAAAAGGTAACATAAGAACTGTAATAAACAAGGAATGGTGACTCAGGAAATATTACTTCTTTTCCGAAATGATTTTAGAAGTAAGTTATATTAAAATCCAAATTAGGAAAGGTGAGTTATTTCTTATAAAAATTTTAATGAAGTTTTAATAATTTATTTGGCAATCTTGTTAAAATTCTTGAACATAAGAATTCAAAATTTTTTTGTAGAATAAAGCCTCCTGACTGTATTGTAAGTAATATAAATACTGGGTTTGGCCCACCTGCGATAGCTGCAAGGCAGTTTGGGATGCTGGTGATTATTTGGCTGAGCAGTAGAGTATAAACCCAGGAGAGAGGAAGGGTTTATGCTGACCTTGTCATGAAACACAGTGGCAAATCATTGCAGTAACCATTTTGAAATGGGTAAGCTAAACAAACTGCTTAATCTCAGTGAAATGAGTGCAAAAATTCATCTCCTATAGAATAAAGATGTTTCTCAGCTTTTGTCTGTCTAATTGGTGCTAAGCATGCTGAAATGCTCAAATCTGCGCATTGTTCTCTCAGCTGCTCTGCTTCTCCTGGTGTTTGCACCATTGCTGTTTGTGAATTGTATAAAAGTGTGAATAAGAAACCAACAAAGATAAGAATGTGATCTCCACACGATATCAACTGAGTTGAATAAAAACACATCTAAAGCTAATTCTCCCATAAACAATCACTTCATTAAATCAATTTGCGTATTACACAGTCTTAGTGGGAAAGAACTTTGTGTTTTTTTTCATATTCTGTATCAGTCTCATTTTTCCCACTAAAAATGGATTTTAAATATATATTCATTGAATGAAGGATGTGCAATGAGTCCAAGGCAAAACCAAGGCATGCAGGCCCATGCTGTCACCAATTGCCTACATATGCTTTTAGAAATGGTGTTTTATTGCAAGTTGAGACATAAGGATTTCCTTTTCATTGTAGAGGGAGCTTTGAACAATTCCTCTTTTTCTCCAAAGAAAATGCTGACAATAGAATCTTTGATCTTCAAAAACTAATGCACATGATGAATTTAATTCATGTAAATAATTTTTCTAGATTCAGTAGGGCCCATTACAGAAAGTTAAACACACATAACTATCCCTCATGTAAAGACCATGCACATGGTAGGTGTAGTGACGTAGTCCAAAAGTTCGCTTAGATAAAATTATGTCTTCAAAAGAAAACACTGTCTTATCAAAAGATCATGTGTTTGTGGGTTTTTTGAAATTACATTTGAAAAAGTTATCTGCACTCAAGTTCAAAACTTATAAAAGCAGGATTTATCCAGATGGTTTAATGATGTTATGAGTATGTGTACATGTTGTAATAAAATAGTAATGATTCATCACATTTTTATGTACTCACATTCTCTGTTCAGTTCAATATTATGCGATTTTAGGAAATAGCACTACATAATTCTAGACTACGTACTGTTTATATTGTCAAGCCTTTTTCTACAACCATCCGCTAACGACATAAGTTTTCCAGCTACTGACTTTATTGAATACAATTGATTAAACTCTGAGCACAGAATCCTGTATGACACTGGCTGTCCACTGATCTATAGAAATAACCTTTAGACCTTAAAATTCTTGTGTAAAAAAAGTTTTGATAGGATCATCTAGTTCAGAAATTTGCTGGTGCTTGACAAAAGTCATAAAATAGACAAGTACATCTCTTTTCTGAAGTACTTACAGACCTATTAGTAATGCTTTGATTCCTACTGCTTCTTGCCCTGTTCTGTTAATTAATATCATCCTGTAGTGGAGTGGGCTTGTTTCAAAAGCTGAAAACTCTTTAACGCCCCCACTGTTAAGAAATCATATTAAAATTTCTATTTGAAAGTGACCTTGCTGCTTCCTTTTGTTAATACATTAATACCAATAAACCAGTATTAGAGAGAGAATGAGTTGTGTGTCCTGCTAGTGATGATAATATTTTGTTTTACTGTTTGAATTGTGATGTTGCTTACACAAAAAGGCTGTTGAATATGATTTTACTTAATTAAATCAGTTGGTGTGATAATTGACGCAAGAACTTTCTGGCTTTGGTATTTTGAATGTGACCTAGCAGTCTCTCATATCACCCAAGAGGAGTATTGATGAAAAGCCACCAGTATAAACAGCAAAGCCACAAAAATAAGAATTTTGCCTTATACTTTGAGTTACTGAAAGTGGGGCTGTTGAACAGTGATTTTCCACAAAAGCGGTACTGTGTTTCCATAATATGAGTGGTCAGCTGCAGTTACTCCTACATTCCATTAAATGTGTGACAAGCTATTAGCATTTCTTTGCACTTCTGGAAGGATTTTCATTTAAATAAATAATTACCTAAATGGAAATTTTTTTATGCTTATGCTTTCATTGCTTCTTTTGCTATCATCACATAGTGTCAAGATCTGGAAATAGCGGTTCTGCTGGTACTGTGCTAGTTAGAAGGATAATTAGTATGCTGTTACTGCCTTTTTGACTATAGCTGTTTGTGTTTTTTTTCCCACATGAACTTGCTATCTACAACAATAGGCAATTTTTGAATATTTTTCTGTTTTCACTAATGCTTGGGATTGGTTATGCTGCAAGTGAGTGGGTTTAACAAAAGCTGGTATATATTAAAGGTAATGATAAACCCAGCTGGAATTAGAGGTGATGAGAGACTACGTTTTATTGCTTCCTCTGGGATTTTTGTCTGATTCATTTAAGAATGCTGACCATACACTTTGTTTAGTTTGAAAAGGCAGTACAATGGGGCACAATACCCTTCAGGAAGAGAGGTGTCCCTTTAAAGCATTATATGCATCTTTAGTATTCTGATAACTTATCTTTATGCCTTTTAAAATTTTGATATTCTCAAAGTCAGACAGAGAAGCAAGCACTCTGAATTACTGTACACAAATACTGATATATAATGAATTGATAAATACTTCTCATATCTTTACAATTTCTTCCTCCTTTCTGTTTGGGTATCAAACTATATAGATGTCCACCACACCCCATTCATCTCGTGAGCTGTCGGTACTGTCTTCAGTCCTTTTTCTCTTTTCACTTGTTCAATCAATTTTGTTATTGTTCTATGACTTCTCTCTCAGTTTATCTGTATAGTTCTAACATTAATCTGTTAAAGTCCTAGGGTGTAGCTCAGCTGTGGTTTTCAATTTGGAGTGGGAAAAGTGCTGGTACTACCTGTATTTTATGATAGCTCCATTTTTCTACATGTGTGGCACAAAAAGAAGGAGTCCTTTTTTTTTTTTTTTTGACTCCTGCCATGTTTGTGGTTCAAGCTACTTCTTAATTTGTTCCTGTGATGCAGCTCTCAATGAATTATGGATGTTGTGGGAATAAATAATATTCTGGTTTACTGAGAAGGATTTTGAAATCTTAAAGGAAAGGTTTAAAAAAAGTTAAAGGTTTAATAAAACTTAATTTTTTGTTTTACACTGTAGCATTACAATATAAATTATTCTGGTCTTATTCTGATAGCATATAGAAACTAAATACATTTTCCCTACCACTGTGTCCAAGGATTTCACAGGATGTCTGCTCACACTCACTTTGTATCTAACTGCATGTAAAGAGAACAAACAACTTAAACTGCAATATGTCAATTATTGTCAGGCTTCCATGAAAAATTATTAATTCATACTTAAATTGGTATTTTAAAAGAAAAGATATTCCCATTTGTCTGATCTTAGGATGTAAGAGAAACTGCAGAACTTGAAACACAATTTCTGAACACAGCCCCAACACAGTGGTTGCAGATATACAGTCTTAGTGGACCAAGCTTTCTATCTTTTGGCAAATTATCTTGGTTCTAACACACTTTTTACTTGAGAAATGGAAAACCAAATAGGAACTAGGAGGAAATGCACAGCAGGGGCAGGTGTGGTTTGTCTTCTGGCTGGTGTTTCCTGTAGCACTTCAGTGTCCCTTTAGCTGGGTTCAGTTAGTAGGGCTTAAAGGAAGGATTTTGGAGGGATTAATTTTCTAGACACGGTCTATCAGCTAGACACAGGACTGGGTCATGTCTGGTCTGTACCAGCTCCTGGGCTTTTTAGCAGAAGATCAATTGAAAGTTGACATTGTACTAATTTTTTCATGACATTTGGGTGGGGGTTTTTTGCTTGTGGTTTTTGTGTATTTTCCCCTGTGAGTTTTATCAGAGGAAATACATATTTTCAGTAATGGGTCACACACTTCCTTCTGTGTTCACTATGCATTTGGGAATCTTAATGCCTTGTCTTGGATTTGGTTATCTGAGCTGTACTTTCTCTGTGGATGCGCTGCTGTGTGAGCTCACAGGCTTGAGGCTTTACTGGTGGATGCAGCACCATCCTACTGAAGAAGCTTCAACTGTGGAATTTGTTTACTCTAATATCAAGTGAACCCAAGTCCACTGACTTTAGAGGCATGATAAAACGATTTCTTTTCTCTGCTTGAGGGGTTGTAGGAAGTTGAAGTTTGTTTGCATTATGATTGAGAGTTTTTTATTTGATACTTTTAAAATACTTCAGTAAATTCTCTTATACTGGGCATGTTTTATGCTTGAATGACACTTTGTTGCACAGGACTGCATAATTCTGTACTATGAATGGTTTCACAAAACCAAAAATCCTAGCATCAATTTAAGCAAACTGTGATTTGTGACTTGTTTAATTCAAACGGAAGAAAGAAAATTTGAGATAATACTTTTATCCTTTTAGAACAATTCATTCTTTTAGGTACGTCTGTGCTGCTACAGAAAGAGGTCCAGGAGAGAGTGGAAGCAATGGCTCATTTACTGCCCGTGTTTCTCCACTGGCAAGATTTTGGTCCTTGTGTATAGGTGAGGTTTGTTGGTTTGTTCCCAGTGCAGGATGGATGAAATAGTGTGCAGCCTGTGTTGCAGCACACCAGAGTTGTACATTGGCATCATGAAACTCCACACATGGATTACATGCTTTGGGATGTCAGTGCATGTCAAGAGAGGGTGTTTGAATGATATCCCTTCAGAGCATGCGTGAGTAGTGTTGGAAGGCTCCACAGGGCCAGGAAAGGACAAACCTACTGTAGAGTTAATATCTTCTGAATAGGCTCCCTGGGGTAAACTCTTCCCCGAAGTGTTTTGGGAGAAGGGGCAGCAGAGACATAAGATTGAAAGGGTCAACTGAAATGAGCAAATGGTTCATAATGTGTCCGATCAGCAGAGTGGTTCTGACTTGTGATTTACTCTCCAGCACTGTTTTAGTTGTATCCCATGAGAGCTGGGGCTGAAAGGACCTTGATTTGAATTTTCAGTTTACTAGGGATTGAATCATTAATATATTGTGCAATGACAGTTTGCAAACTGAACTTTAAAATAAATACTTGTTAGAAAGCTTCTCTGGGAAACACTTTCTCTTAACAACAACTGTATGTCTTTATTTAGGAACATCTCTCTATAAGCAGGTGACTGCATTCAAGGGAAAAGAGAGACCATATTTCGGCCATACTTCATACATTTCATGTCCATTCTGTTACTTGTCTGAAGAAATAATGTACAGAATTATTCAGTGTAGTTTCAGAATCTGTAAGAGCCACAATTTGTCATGGCGTTGATTACTTGAAAAGATTTTTCATCATCTCTAGTTAAATCTCATTTCTGAGTTAGTATACTGAACGTTGTAATCAAAACTTTCCTCTCTTCTATCCTCATTCCCACAGCAAATGTCCTCAGAAGAGAAGAATGTTATGAGTTGTATCAAAAGTTTACAAAGTGATTCATTACTGTATGACAAATAATGTGATTTATGTTTGCCAGAGAGGTTATTTGTTGTATTCACAAAATTGATCTTCAGTGCAAACCAAATCCTTCTTGATAAAAGCCTGTTGCAAGTTCTTGCACATCACTAAAGCTAATTAAAAGCAGGTGGATTCTTCCGATGTAGCTGTACCAACCAGCTGAATAAAATGTACATAACTTGTATTGTTATAGAGGATGTTCTTTTCCCTATGGACCTTATTGGAATGCTAGGATTCTCTAAAGCTGTGATTGTGAACAGAAAAAGAATTGTATTTTAACTATGATACCCATATTGTTTTGTTTATAAAACCTGAATTTTAGTTGGCACTGTAGAGAATAGGAGACCCTGAAGGAAACTTAATTTTTGAAACCTGGTCTCTGTGAAAGTCTAGTGTAAAGATTTGAAAGTTTTTATTTAGAAACTCAAATCTACATAGCTAAGTTCTGGTTTGTTTTTAATTTTGTGGTGTCATATTTTTCAAGTGTCAGTTTATCTTTCATAAAAATAAATGAGATTACAGTATTGAAGAAGATGAACTGTGTTTACTAATTTATGAACTGTGTTCCATTTATGAACTAAATGTTCTGCTTAATCTTGTGATTTATTACTAGTTTGATAGTTCTCTTGAATTTCTAGGAGTTTGTTTTATGTGGGTTAATGATACTGATTTCAATGTACACATGAAGGGCTGTACAGTAGACGTGGAGTAGAGTAGGAGACCAGCTGACTTGTGATGCATTTTGATGGAGTTGCCAGCAACGTTCAGACTGCCATCTTTTTCTGGGCAGAATGAATAGAAGGCTGGAAAAACAAATTGGCACTATGAAAATTTTTCAAAGACAGAACTAGTTGTATCTCAGCCAGATGAGAGTTCTGAAGTGCATGTATTTTTTCAAATCAGTCTATGCAGAGTGGTCCAAATATAATATTTGTGCCTAATGTCATTGTAACTGAGACCAAAGATGGTCTCTCTGTAACACAGCATATTAAAAAAAATGACCCAGTATGAAATGGAATTTATGATGTTAGTCTTTCCAAGCCCAGCGAATTTTAATTTTGGGTCTTCAATTTTTCTTGACTGACTCAAGTTCTGTGCAGCTTCAAAAGAGATGATAAATTTAAAAAGCAGAATAAAGTAATAGAACATTGAGAATAAAACAATGGAACATTTCATTTTCTAGTTTAGGTATTTTAAATTTTAAACCAGTCTTATATCACGTCACTGCTGAAATGTATTCCTGTGATGGTAAAAAAGAGTTAGTAGATTAGATAAATATTTATTGTCACACCTCTGATTTTTAATCTGAGAAGTAGAAGGAGGATCTTGAGAGATACAGAGTTTCTTAGTTGATGGAAATAGACTGTGTGTATATTGGAGCATATTTAATTTTTGTTGTTAACATAGGCTTCTGTGTGCTTTCAGATGCATGGGTGTGTGGATCATGGTCGATACCTAAGTGGTACTTGTGGTTTATACTGTTTGGTTCTGGGTGAAGAGTAATGTTGCTACACAAGTGTATTCATTAGCAACATAGTGTGGTAACACACAGGTCAGGTCTGAGCTCCTCTGTTCTCCATGTGGATGGCCCACAGTGGGCCATCAACTCACATCAAAATACACATTTATATATGAATTTTAGAAATAACTTGCAAAAAAAAATCTCTAAATCTTACCAATGTTGAAGTATTTTATCTTTCCTACATCAATAATTATTTTCTCTTTCCCTATGAATCAATGTTACATGTTGTTATGTTTGCACCTAAACTCGAGATTTTATGTATTAGATATAAGCTGGGGCAAAGCACTTACTGTTCATATACAATGGGGAATACTAACAGCAAGAAAAGTTAAGATAGTCTTGTTTAACAGCTTGTTTTAAAACTTTACAAAAAATAAAAGATTGGATTAAAAGGTCTCAACTTTGCTAGTTAAGAGCATAAAATTTCTTTTGAAATTTTTTTGGTTTACTTTCTATCCTACTGCAAGCTATGTATCTTATTTTGAAATGTAATTTTGTGCACTAGAGAAGTATAATGTATTGTAAATGTTACATTAAAAGACTCATTTCTCAAGCAGTTGGAATTAGATTTTTTTGGAGACAAATGTTTCTTCTGCACATTGCATTATCATTAGGTCTGTTTAAAAAACAATTTCTTGAGCTTCTGAAACGAATTGCTTTTCTTTTGAATATTGAAAGGTTTTTAAGTAACATCTTCAGAAAGAGTGCATGTTTGCATTGTATTGCTTCTGAAATAGCTGGGAATATAAAGTGGTGGAAAATCACTAAACTAGGAAGAACCACTTGTGAAATCAACAGTTGTTTAACATGAAGAGGAGGAATAGGCAACTTCTTCAATAGCCTGAATGCAGGGCCAGTTTTCATGTGTATGTGATGATGGTGGTGCTTGATGGGCCAGGCATAGCTTAATTACTGAATTTCTACTATGCAGAGGTTGCAACAGGAAAACACTTTTAGACTTGTCTGTTTTTGTTTGTCTGTCCTGTAGAAAATCAAATACTTCTCTGTGTACATCAGCCACTGATGGTATGATTTCTTGTACCTCCCTGCGAAGAGACTTTATTGTCCTTTAATCTTGAAGAGTTTTTAACTTGTCTTTTGCTTTATCAGCCTTTTTGCAGACTGGGAAGCCCAACAAGTAACTTTGTGGTAATTTATAACCTACTAGTGAATTGTGGGCATTTAGCAGTGTTAGAATTTTCAAGACTGAAGCCAGAATTCATTTGTTGACATATTTCTTGACTGTGCTTTTATTTAGCAAAGAAGAAACTATGCACTTTGGGAAATGGTAATCTTTATTTATTGCTAGGATGGGAAAATGCAAATGAAGCAGTGAATTTTGTGAGTAGTATTTTACAGAGCAGTCATTTACTATAATTACATGTTTTAAATCAGTGTAATTATCATGTTCTATTAACCAGATTATGTCCTGACTTCTTGTAGGATTCTGAGTAACAACAAGATCTTGTGGTTGAAGAATGGCTCTTTCTTCGGGCTGAGATCCCTGGAGAGACTGTGAGTAACAGATCAGCCTCATTCCACCTTCAATTAAAAAGTCTTTGTACTTTAAATATAGAAACAACATCAGATAATGAAGCTGAGATGTTCTGAACTGTATTGCACAGTAGAGTTTCTAGGCAGTCATCAGGTTAAGAAACAGCCTAAGAATGAGTGCATGGCGATGGACGTGGAAAATACAGGAAAGCACTGCCATCAATTTGGAACTAAAATAAACATCCAGTCAAGGGCTTGTACTACACTATGTACACTATCACAGTGAAGACTGGTATATGTAATGGTAACACTAATATACCTGACATGTAGTTTGGGTTATTTAACTCATTGGTCTCCAATACTTCCATTGTAATTCATAGTAATTTAATTTTTTTCTGTGTTTTAATTATAATCTCAAGAAATTGGACAGTACTTATCACTGAAGCAGATGATGACATTGATAAATCTTCATGGCCGTGTATTTCTAGCCACTATTTGGAGAGGGGAAGAGGAGCTCAGGAGCAGCTAATGAGTTAGGAAGAAAACATTTGAAAACTTAAATGGAAATAAATAAGCAGTAACAGCTATACTATAATAACACTACTTTCTGTATATATTGGTCACTCGTTTGAGAATAATCATGTGAGCAAGCCTAAAAGGCTACTTTTTATATTTATAGGCAGCTTGTGTTGCCACTACATCTAAAATGAGTAATTATGTTGTGCTTATCTTACAGTATCTCCTGCAGCTTAAGCTAAATTATTTTTACACTGCTTTGTAAGAATACCTTCATTATGTTGAGCTGTTGATATAAAGTAGTTGCTGCATTCATGAATGCATGAATATATTCTGTGTTGTATGAATATTTCCATATGCAAAGAAATTACATATCAAAATCAACTTTAGCTAATATTTTTACTACAGATGTGTGTGTAATATGCGTGCTGTTGATGGTTGTGTAATAAGGTGGGTGAGTATATGATACTGAGATGTTTGGATATTCTAACCGTGGTGGAAAAATAAACAACTTATTTCAAGGTCTGGAGGAATCCCTTAAGCACCTTGAAGGGTTTGGATAAAGCCAGCCGTCTGAACATTTGTGTGAAGGAATGCTGCGTTTTATCTGCCTATGGCTATAGTTGTATCAAATACTTTTAAAATGTCAAATATTAATATATTAAAGGGTAGGGAATATTAAGTTGTATGGAATGAAGAGTGGTGTGTTATTTACTAACTGGTTTAATTTCAGGTGTAACAGTGATATGAGGTTTGTAAAGAATTTACAAATATTTTAGACAAAATTATTTAGAACATAGGATAGGATTACAAATTTATTGCAAGCAGGGATATTAGTAAATTAAGTTCTAATGTAATGTAAGTATATCATTAGTGTTTAGAACTACAGGAAAACATTTCCTCTGGGTTTTTTTTTAAGGTTTAATTTACATTGGGAAATGATACTCAGCATGCACTTTTAAGAGCTTTATTAGTTAACTAGTGAAAGAAGTACTTCAGCCTGAGAAGACATTTTGAACAGTACTGAGAACAGGGAAAAACCAGAAAAACTGCCTTAGGTGTGTTGCCTCAAGTACCATCATGATCTAAACCTTTTTCATTTTCTTGTGCTGATTTTTCACAACATGACAGGAGTATCATCTCCTCTGTTTATAATTCTGTTTGGCTGCGGTGTTAATACAAAATCCGTAAGTGGTCCATGAATTTGAAGACTAGAGTTCAAGTGATGACATTCTCATCAAGTTCAGCTGCTGTTTCTGTTTCATAAAGAGCCACTCTGGCTCCATATGTTTCTTACCAATATCTGTGAAGTTCCCGTTTCAGCTGGAGGGTTGAGAACAGTTGGAATAGTCTACTAGGAGGTGAGTGTGAATGAAGTACAGCTGGACGAGTGCTCCTAACCCTTGGACAAAGGTTTGCCCAGCTTCCCCTTTTCCACAGAAGCTTATTCAGAGCAGTGCTTCAGGTGCTTAAAATAGAGAACTATGACAGCAACTGCTGTTGATATTCATGGCTTCTCAAAATGGACCAAGAACTTTCATTCCCTGCCTGAAAGGGGAAGCAGAGAATCTTATGAAGTACAGTAGCAGGAAAATCCAGCTTCCTTTAAAATAATGTTAAGTTTACAAGATTAGATGCTTAGGAACACTGGTGTGCTGGAGCTAAGAATTATTAGTTTAATTTGGCTTTGCAGTCCTTGTGTTCCTGTTCAGAACAAAAAATAATGTGAATACCATAGAGGCAAGAATCATGTAAGTCAATAATTCTTTTATGGATACCATGAGATCATGAGCTAGAAGAGTGTTAGCTTAAGCGGAAAATGAAATCATTCAATGTTAAATTTGAAAACCTTAGAGAATTAGAATTTCAGGTGGAACTGAATAACTGGTATATTCTGGCTCTTCCCCATTCTGGAGTGCTTAAAACCTCTTTTTGACTAGAGTGACAACTTTCCCCTTATTAGTTTGTTCTTCAATGAATGTAACAACAGGAATTGGATTACAGAAGTGTCACTCTTCCCAGGTTCTGATGATTTCTCAGCAGAATGTTACACAAGTGAGAGACCTCACTGAGAAGTTGTCTCAAACTGAGACTCCTTATTTTATGCAACTTTAATCAAGCAAATCAAGAAACATAAGTTATTTGCCCCTTGACTGTCCATTCTAAGAGTAAGACAGAATTGCTTTTTCTAAAGCTAAGATTATTGTAGAATACTAATATTATACTGTTTCTGCAGACTCTTCAGAAAATTGCAGTTTTTTTCAACCATAGCATGAGAATTACAAGGTTTCCATTTCAGATTGTCTTAAAACTGTGTTGCTGCTGTAAACAAAAGTCTGATATTAGCTTTTCAGGGGATTCGACCATCCAGCCAGGGAAAAGCATGTTTGGGGATACAGCTATTTCCTTTTTAATAATAGATCATGATATCAAAGAATATTCTGAGTTGGAAGGGACACACAAGGATCATTGGGTTCAGCTCTTGAGTGAATGTCCTGTGCGGGGATCGAACCCACGACATTGGTGTTATTAGCACCATTTTTTAACCAACTGAACTAATGGATAATACTATATTTAATAATAATTTATTAGAATAAAAAATGAAATCTGTAATGGTGTCTGTAATAAAAACTATATAATAATATCCAAAATATATGTATGAAACATTAGTATTTTTTACTGGGCAGTTTGTAAAACTGCTTTGAAAAGCACTGTCTCACAAAAGATGCATTTTCTGGTTTTTGTACGTGTGTGAACAGTGACTCATGAGTGATCTGTAGAGATGGCAGTCTCTTTTCACAGTTCAAGCTTTCTGAAACTAGGAATTGCTGCCTTGTGCTGATTTGGAAAGATTGGCTCACAAATGTGTTATGGCATCTGGATCATTATGTGCCTCTGAGCTTACACTGCAGTACTAACAAATGGCATTAAGAAGTGAATATTGTTACTTAAGTACCATGTGAGAATAAAAACTTTCTGTAAACTTAGATATTATATGGTGTCCAGTTATGTAGCCCATGATCTGGAATAAAACCAAAAGTGTAGGTAAGAATACAAATAAGCTTTTTAGAAGCAAGTATGGTAAAGGAAGTGTTTATTAAAATATGAAGAGCTTTGTGGAATTTAACCAGAAGAGATCCACAGACCATAAACTCCATAAATAAAAATACTTACCTTGAACTCATTTCTGGGATGCACCCTGTGGATGTGGCTGTCTTCACATTCAGGAGGCTGAGAATTCAGTTTGGATCTGAAGCTTGGGGCAAAGACTTGCCAGCTTGTAGTACTTTCAGTTTCAATGCCTTCCCTGTCTGGAGTCAGTGTCCTGTCTTCCCAGGAGATGCATTGATCTGAACAGGACAGCATCAGTTATCACACACATTTAATAAGTTTTTCATATGCTCTAGAGACCATAAAAGAAAGGCGTTCAAAGCTCTTAAAGAGTGAGGTAGCCCTTTCAAGTAAGTCTGAGCAATCCAAAAGCTCTCATTTAGTTAAAATATTTGGAAGGGTATAAACAACTGAAAAATTGTCTATGTAATTTGATGGTGTAGTTACTCCATAGATTGGAACAATATGTTAAATAGAAAAATCTGTAAATTAGTTTGCTTTTTAAAAGAATTATTTTTATGTATTTGGGGTTTTTTTAACTTATGGTCAGTGGGGTTAACCATTGCTATTCCCCAAGGAATCATAGACTAGTGCAGATTACCAAGTTACGAGCAGATGCCTTATCATGGCAGTATATGGCATGGATGCTGCTCCAAAGACTTCTCACTGTCTCCCAACAGTGTGCAGCTAAGCAATAGTATTAGAAACAGCTGGGGCAAGTCTTTTTGTCCTTGAGAACATTTGTCCAGCCACAGTCCGCGTGATGCTTCTGGGGACAGGGACTAAGGTTGTTGGGCCAGGTGCTCCAGCTGTGCTGGACCCAAAGTCAAGACCCAGACTAGGAAATTAAATCTGTCACCCTCATCCTGTTGTTAGCTGTCACAAAACACTATGTACCTCAGCTATTATCTACACTGCTAATTTTCTTACTTTGCAGAGCGACCACTGCATCCCAACTGCCTGGACAGCCTGTGTTCTGAGCTACCTCCCCATGTTCCCCGTAGCTGGGGCAGCCTGTCCGGGCTTCTCCGCTTCCTGGGCTTCCGGGTGCTTAATAGGATTGATTGTGTACTTGGTATTTTCTGAGGTGGATGTATGAGTCTCTGTCTCTGTTTTATAACGAAATATACTTTTTCATTAAGTTTATAGGAGCATAATTACCTCTGAGACTGTTGCTCCTTTGTCCCAGTGACTGAAACTCTTCGATGGATTCAGAAGCTATGGGGAGGGAACCAGCAAACAAAAATAAAGAAACGTACACAAACAGACCGTGATTGCGTAAGCAATGTTTTCTTGGGAAATCGGGCTGAAAGATCACTAAGCCAGATTACATGTGTTTTTCACAGTTGACCCAGAAGAAAAGCATGCCAGGCTCTAGTACTGCAGCAAGAGACTGCTTTACAGAAACTTGCTTTGTTACATTTTCCGAATATTTCTAGAAACGTTTCTAGACAAAGAAAAATAATAGTTCAGTATCTATAACAATTTAGAATTGAATTTATTTTTTATTTTTTTAACTATAGATCAGCCTTACTCAACCATGTCTTGCTTAGATTGTATGTTCTTTTATTAAGTGTTGCTGTAGTGTAAAGTTACCCACCATGTGTCAGTGCTATGCAGCCACATGTTGTCCTCAGTTGCTATTAGACAAGTTTGCCTAAAAGCTACTTTCAGTAGGTTTCAGTGTGACGTTCTGCAACTATATGTTGTGGTGTGTGACTGAAGCAATAACACATTAACTTGAGGAATGAAAAGGGCTGGAAAGATAAGCACAAAAAATTAGACCATAGTAAAGACATGTCCCTATGCAGTTGGTATAAAAATAGGATGTTTAGAAGTTCTTTAGCAAAACTCAGGTGGTGAAAGTGTAAAGTACATTTTTAAGCATGCAATTCACGTTCTCTAAATTGCTGGCTTCTTCATTTCTTTCCCTGCCCATACATTTGAAATGTATGCACACACACACACACATGAAGAAACAGATGTTCTTCCTAGGTACTGTGAAAGATTGGAAATATGCTGAAAGAAATTGTTAAACTATTTTACTTTCAACTCATGTGTATGACATCTTTGAAGTTTGAAACTTCATAAATTAGATTTAGAATTACGTGCTCTTTTTTTGGATTGTTGTAAAAATAGAGAAATAGTGGTTATTATGAACTAATAATATTTCAAAATGACAGCCAGTGTCCAGCTGTGCAACTATCCTTTTTTTTTTTTCCTCCTGAAGAACTTGCAGCTATGGAGTGTGCCCCTAACTTCATGCAAACACTTTTAACAGAAAATAGATTAATCATCTTGTAGACCTCAAATGCCATTTAGCTGTGTTCAGAGAAATGCTGTGATGTTACTCAGGGAAAGGCAATTTACAAATCTGTTTCATAGAGTTGCTTGTTGTGTAAATAGTTGTGGTATGAATAAAACTGTTTGGTTTAATCTAGTTTTTGTATTTGGAGAAATATGAAGAAAGGAAAATAAATGCAAATTCCTTTTAAGCAGCTGAAATTTTCTGACTACTTCTTGTATTTTAAATCCTGCATGGATTTAGTAAATTCTCTAGATCTAGTTGATGATGATAACAAAGAGGTTCTTTGTTTAAATTCACCTTAAATATTCTCAAGGAACAAAAGTAAAAATTCCGCAACCATTGTTTTTCCTTGTCTAGTAATACGTCTAGGAGTCCTGGGGAAATGTAAGCAGTTTTCCATGTAAAATTTCTCATTGTCTTGGCTTGTTTTAATAGTTTCCAAAAACCCTTACTACTATTTGAAGTGGTTGGTCATCTTCTGGTAGGTGAGGAAGGATGGCAATAGTTGCAGGGAATGATTTTGCTCCTGGAGCACAAGTGCTTTGTGCACTTGCTCTAAACTAAACTGAAAACAATTCATGATCCTCTTGGCAGTCATTGAACTTTGAGTTACCCTTTTGATTTCAGTGTCAGATGAAGAGATTGTCTTTTTAATTATGATGAAATAGTGTTTACGTGAGGCAGGATTGTTCCCTTTGTCACTTCTCAATGCAGATAATGTAGATAGCAGTTTTTTAATCAATAGATATGTTTGCCTGCAATACAATCAGTACAAAGACAATTATAATAACTGAGCTGAAAAAGCAAAGTTCTGAAAATTAATGAATTACTGAAGTTAAGGTACCTGTTCATTCAGAGATATGTCTATTGCAAATAATTGGTTTGAAGGGTTGGAGATACTCAGGAAATAAAGTGCTTTACAAATACAGAAAGGGTAAAGGCCCAAACAATGAACGTAGGCACTGTACAGATCAGAAAGAAGTAAGAAAATATTTGTAATAATAACGATAATAATAATAATAATAATGATTTATCACTTAAAATTAGAATAGCTTTTTGTGAAATGAATGGTTTTTGAGGCTCATTCTGGAGCATGAAAGAATCAGTTTCTACCAAGAAAATGAGTGTTAAGCTAGTAAATTGGGCTGTATTTTTCAGAGCTTAATACACACATCTGCTTAGCCATTTCTTTTTTTCATTGGTAATAAATGCCATGGTCAGTTGCTGCAAGATATTTTTTCTGGGGTTTGTACCATATCCCGGGGTTAGAAGCAGATTCCTTACTCATCCTGGAGCTCCTCCTACATCTTGTGAGGCCAGTCTTTCTTTATGGTGGCTGCAGCCCAGGATTTTGCCTCTCTTTGGTGCTTTGTCCACTGTAATTGTGATAATTTTGGTCATGTTACTCAATAATGCCAACGTCACGTTTATTATGGTACAGACAGAAGATAGAGATGTTCCCTTACATAAATGTGATCTTTAAATATCTAACTTCATATGTTTGTCAATGAAGTTGGTAACATTTAATTGAATTATTGCAAAATAATTAAATGCATATTTTAAAAAAAAGTATTTTCCATAAAATTAATTTAATTCTATAAAACACAATTTCTATTACATCATTTTAATATTTTAAAATTTTAATGGCATGGATAGATGAGAGTGGTGTGAGTCTGACACCAGACTGAAAGGAGATATAAAAATGACCCTCACAGCACCTGAATATCTTCAGTTCCTCATTGTGAAGGCTTTTCTTTTTAGTATCAAATATGAGTTCCTTATTAACATTTACAAAATTTGAATCTTGTAAATCATGCAAAATGTACAAATGTATTTATTTGTTGCAAATAAAATTTAATGTTATAATGAGAAGTTTCTCCTAGCGCTTACTTATATAATTACTTAGCTGGAATTATCTTATTATTTCTAACTGACTGTTTAAATTGAACAAATTTGTTGCTTGACAGTATTTATTAATTGATAGATTTCTTTTGTCATCATCTGATCCTGGAAAATGTTACATTTTAGGCATTGTATTCAATTAAAATACAGCTCTTTAGCTTCTACATCTTTTACTTGAAAATAATCATTCCTTCTTAATCACAAAGACGTTTGTGTAAATAGGGAATTTTATGCATGCTGTAGCAAATGCATAACAGTCACATAATATAATGTTTACAAGTTGACGTTAAAGAAGAGTCTTTTGAGAGAAGAAAATATATGAAAGAAGAGGCTTTTATTTGAGACAAATGATTTGAAATCAGGTACTGTCTTACTTTAAATTTTGTCCTTAATCTTCTTTCAGTTTTTGTCATATCACTTGGTCTCTCTCTACCTCTCTATGTTTTTCATCTGTATTGTTTCTCTAGTATCTCCAAATCTAATAATACTGAGGTAATAATACCCTAATGCTACAATGCTCTAATAATAATGCTCAGCATATCTAGAGAGAGAAAACATAAGAAAAAGTGCATTGATGTTTGTGTAATACCAGTTATTTTGCATTTTTACTGTATGCAGAGTCATTTATATGTACTCGTAGCCTGACTGGGAAGCAGAAATACATGAGCAAAAATACCTGAGTGCAGACAGAGGATACTGATGCTCTGTTGATGTATTCTGTGCAGCTCCACACATCACCAAAAATTCAGTTGTTCACTAAGTTTAGTAGTAAATGTAAACCTCAATTTTTGCAAACAGTGAGAAGGCAGGTTCTACAGCAGAAAATTGTCCTCTATCAGAAAACATTTTAGCTTTGACAACTACTGAAGTATCTCTCACTAAGTCTCACAGCAATCCAAGCACAAGGTAGGCTGAATAGCACAGGGTGTGCATGAATTTTAGACACAGAGAGAGATGACTCTCAACCTGTTGTCTTAGGTGACAAGGCTGTTTTAGTGACAGGACTGAGGCAGTTCTAGCACATCTTTGTGCCTGAGGCAATGCAGGGGATGTGGCTGTCATCCTGTTGTTATCTGCTTGATGGGCTCCATTTTAATCCAGACACAAATTTTATTTATTTTTCCAGTAATATAACCTGGTGTAATCAGATATCGCAGGAAAAAATGCAAAGAAGATGAATCCCTATATAAAACACTTGTATTAACATAATGTCATTAAAAATTGATAAGATGCTGCTAGCAATTAGGTCTACTTGTATAAATTTGTATTTTACTTTTTTTTAATGGATGGAAGTCAGCTGTAGCTGTTCTGTTGGATGCTGGGGTTTTTCTCTGTGAAAAATATTATATTAGATATATGCCAAGCAAAAGTTAATGTAATGAACCAAATCCTGACCCTGCACTAGGAATTTGAGTTTGCAGAACTGATACTCCTCTGTCTATCATCACAACCGGTACACACAAGTATATTTTCTGGGTTTAGTGTTTTACGTATAAAATGAGAGAGATCCACGGATGCCCTGACTAGTAGCTTGACGAAAATATCTATCTGGTTACATAAGTATCAAGAAGCAACAGCAGACCTAAGGAACCTTCGAAAATACCATGGAACAAAAAACAGGACTTGGAAAAACCACTGTTGGTCCTCACTGTTGGTAAAGGAATGTGGGGTGAAATGCTTTTCAAAGTAAATATCCGTCAGCTGCAGGCAGTGTTTTAATGAACTGCACAGAAGAAGGATATCTAATTTGCATAGAAATTTTGCAGAGAAACCGGAGAAGGAGAAACAGAGGCAAGATCAGCATCACAAGTCAAAATAGGCAAACTAAATTAAAAATCATATTTTCATTTTAATTTTGTGGTCCTTTATGGATGTCTTTATTCCATTCTGTGACTAACAAAAAGTTACTTTTTTAGTAATGCAAAAGGTGGGTATGTGCATTCTTTGACACATCCCCTCCAAAACCAAGTAAAAAAAACCCCTCCCCAAACTCTCTAAACTCCAGAACCCATTTTGTCCTAGTGTGCATTATCAAAAAGAGATTTAGCATTCTATCAGGAATTATTAAACTCTTGCTATTCTTAATATGCGTGACAGATACACAAGAGTTAGAAATTAAAAGGAAAATTACATTACCCTCTTTCTAATAGGCATATGTGCTGCGAGTCTTACAATCACGAAATAACTATCAAAGCACTTGTAATGTAGTCTGATAGAAAGGTAATGTATTTTTTTCCTGTAGTGGTTTATTATTTACCCGTGCAAAGTCACAATACAAACTATTAGATATCACATATATTTCAGAGGATGAGACAATGGGAAAACACCCTGTATGTCTACTTCTGTAGGGCTGCTACACTGTAATGTGCAAAAAAACCAGTAATTCTAAAAAGAGAGGATGTTTCCTTTGGGGTACTACCATGCTCTTTAAGGTAGCAGTAATCAACACTGAAAAATTGGTTAGTAAAATCAATCCCATAGTTTTGGTGCAGGGGTCCAGAACCAAGTGTGTTTCCCATGGGTTTTTTTTCTACGTTAAGCCTGGTTTTTGTTTGCCTCCTAAACCGTCACATTAATTTCTCTGCTTCTGTGGTATTTTTTTTTCCCTCTGATAGAAACAACATTGGCTACCAGGCCATGTCTTAGCTCTTAACTCCGTGCTTTATAACGAGATCCAAGACTTGGTCAGCGCTGCATTCCCTCGCAGGAGCAGCTTATTGACATGGCGGGCATTTGTGTTATTCTGAATGGACGGCTGAGATTACATTCCTGCAGTTTTGGCATGAAACTGTGGTTTCATCTTGGCCACGAAATTGCCAACTGCTGGCATGTATGTGGTACTTAAGATGTCAGAGGTTTGCCAGGCTGCATTGCTAGACTTTTGAGTGTAACTATTTGCATTTTTTTTTCCCTGACAAAACCAATTTCCGTTGGAAATGCTAGCATGGCAAAGTAAATATGTTCTGTGGAGGACACAGCAGTTTCAGGAGCATCTTTGTCATAGATGCCGGTGTTTAATTTCAGCTATTCTATAGCCAGAAAATACAGAATCTTTTTGGATTGATAAAGCTGAACTATACAACTTAGGACCAATGCAACCTCTGTACCTTTTCTATGAAGAAAGGCAGAGTGATTGGAGAAGTAGGAAAAACAGAAATGGGGTTTAAGAGCAGTTTGTATGAAGTCAGAGAGAAGCATGCGGAGAAGCAAAGCTGATAAAAATTAGTGTTAGTTTGTCAGCACCTGTGCTAATCTTGTGAAGTGAACTGTGGTGCAAGTTGATAGCTGAATCCTTTAGTTCACTATGTGGTTTTGATCCCTCAGGCTCAAAACATAGGCTATTGGTGGAATAATGTTTTCAAACTCCAGAAAATGCTGTAGTATTGTATTCAGATGCCATGTGTTCTTTAACATGTTTATTGTCAAGAAGACCAAAAAGTTTGGTACCTCATCTGGTAGTATCCATACATAAAATTTGAGAGACCTCAAGTTCTGACTAGGAGCATCTTAACATCATGGTCTTATTTGGTAGAAGTCAGTATTAGAAGAAAAGCTCTAAACTCCATCCTTCCCTCACAGAGAGTTTTCTGGGCCCAACTGAAACCTTTCTTTTTTTTTGTGTCTCCATCTCTAATTTGATTTTAATTGCCATATACTTCTCATTTGCTTACTTGTAAGAAAAAACCCCACCCCTACGTAGGTAAGTTAATGTCGGGCAGAAATGCATGTCTCTGGACTAGCCTGTGAGACCTCTGATAAAAACATGCTGTTACTGATTCATATCATGCTAGTCTATAAATGCTCCAGGGATACCCCATGACCCTGGGAGCATGCTGCCCTGAAAATTTCTGGGGTTGTCTGCGGAAAGCATAGCTTGTTCTCTGACTCTTGTACTTCACCAGTAATCTCTGAGAAGGCAAAATAAAAAAAAAAATAGAATAGAATTGAAAGGAAATAGAAAGAAGTGCTATGTTTTATGCCAATTTAGTTTAAAGGGGAAAAAAAAAATCCTCAAAATGAGTTGTCTGAAGTAGTTAGGAAAGCTGATGTAATATAACAGCTGTGGGCAGTTTTTCTCCCCACTTCTTAATATAGACAGAATTGATTAGTTGGATGCGGTATAGTGCTGCGTGTGTCAAGTAGGTACAAAATGGTTGTTCTCACGAGAAAATTGCATGCAGACTTAGCACATGATAAGCTGTCTTGTGTTAACACAAATTGCCTCGTTCTTGAAATGGAAAGTGACTGGGAGAGCTATAGAGGATGTTTGTATAGTCTGAGCTATGCATATATTCTGTGGAAAAAAAAAAAAGAATTACAAAATTCCTCTATGTGCTACTTTAGAAAGTGTTTTGCTGAGGAGAATTCAGGGAGAAACACTGTGCTGGAACAAAATGTGTATTTTTATTTGCTTGTGAGCTTGAAAAAATGGAATAAATTTTTTCTATGCAATGATAGTGAGCTTCATTTGGTAAAAATAAGCAGTTTAAGTTAAAAATAAGCCACTTGAGTTAGCATAATACAAGAAACTTGTTGAAGCATAAGTAAAATGTTTTTATCATGCTTTTATAACCCAGAAAACTGCCAAAGGGGCAATTTGAATGTCTTAAAGTCAATTAATCTCTTTCTATGAAAGAATAAGAAAGATGCTTAACCAGGAAAAAATATTGTAGCTGTAGGTGCCTCAAAAGGCCACATTTATTAAAAAGCACGCCCTCTTGGCCTGTAGCACTTTTGTTATGATGCTATAATTAATGGCCAATGAAAGAAAGTTTTACAGCTAATGGATGTACCCCAGACACGTGGTGCATTTGTTACTTTCACCAAGTGTGTTTTTTCATTTTTTTTATGTTCAATATTCACATTTGTTTGTTAATGCAGAGTAAGTTAATACTTTTTAGGAGGCCTTAAAGACATGTTTTTCATCTGAAAGGGTAGTTTAAAGTACATTGTGTTCAGAACAAAACAGTGTTTTCTGTACTGTGTCAGCAGCTAAGTTGAGAATTTGATGCTTTTTTCCCCTTTGTACTGTTAATTGCTTTTAGGTATTTCTGAGAAGTGCAAGTGCCTCACAAGGAACAATTCTCCCATTTGAGTGAGGTTTAAATACTGTATTAAGGTTTCTTACTGTGCAGAGTTATGTGAACTCACAAAATATTTAAGTATGTAAGACCAGAGTGGGTTGCAGCCAGATGAAATTTTCGGGAATAAAATAAAATTTGTTCAACTCTGCCTCTCAGCATATACACCATAAACAAGCCACTCCATTAATTGCTTTCCAGCACTCGATTAAGAACACTGAAACTTCAGTTCAAAGTAATGTCCCTAAAAATTATGTGTCCAAGGAGAAGAAATTGTAAATGTGCCACAGGTTGTTTTTTTTAAATTTTTCTTTTTATGCATTGTTGCCACCGTAACCAATAAATCCTTATCAGTCCAAATCTCACAGTATCTTTAACCATGACTGTGCCAACAAGGTATGCCAATGCAGGCACTAGTTTTTCAGTACTGGCCCTGATCAGGTTACCAGCATAAAATATCTGATATGCCCACTCTTATGCTTTTTTAGCAAAAGAGGAGGAGCAGGGAAAGCTCCTGAAGCCATGTTCTGCATCAAGCAGGAAATAAACAAGTGTTGATGGTCCTTGCAGATGCCTGGGGAAGATTCGTTTCTGGATATGCAAAAATTCATGTCATAAGCTGCAAGTTCTAACTGTAGTAAGCCCTGTCCATTGATAAACAGTATCAAACTGAACAAATGTTTTGAAGGCTGCTTCAAATTTTCATTTCTGCTTTTTCTTATCTGTGATCTAAATGTACTCATAACCTATTTTTATCAGTATGATTTTATAGTACAGTTATTCTTCGACTTAAACTAATGCTTTTCTCTTTGTAGGGTTCACCATTTATAAACAGTAAAGTAATACTCACTTTCCTTTTCTAAGCAAGCCAAAAATATGATAATCTCTTAGTGACATCATGAAAATAACCATGAAATGTATATATCCTAAAAAAAAATTATGGGCACAAAGCCTGAAATATATCTTAAACTAAGATTATTATCTACAGAGATTTATTTTGTATATAATGACAATGTACTCTCTTTATAGTCTGAAAAATGAATTTTAATCCAGTTAGTTGAATACTCAGACAAATACAATTTCAGCTTAGTTTAACATTCAGAAGTCATGTTTGTGTTGTAAAACTGTTATACAGCTGAATATAGAAAAGACCCCTCTATACAGTAAATAAATATCCTTGGGAAATTCACTGTGACTTTAGAGTTTAGGAAGTCTGTACAAAGCTGCTTTCTCTGGTCTTGTGTAACAAGCCAAGTGATGACCAAACGGTCACTTGAAGCTCAGGGAAAATTTAAAGCTTCCTGCTGGTGACATTGAATTAATTCCGACTTTTCATCCCATTTTTATTTCTCTTGTCCCTGTTTTCAGGTTGAGTGATGAGACTGCTGGATGGGTAGGGGCAGTTCTTTTCTTTTTGCCCTCTTTAGAACTTTTTTTTTAAATTCAGTCACCTGCACAGAGGGTAAGATACACACCTTTTGTTACAGGTCTTCTCTCCTGATTTCCGTGCATTCAGGTGTTTAGGTAGTGATCTGTGATGATTGCTTTGTAGTTTGTTTGTGTAAATCAAATTAAATGCCTTTGCTTCAGAACCAAATGAGACATTTCACTTACTTTTCCCAATTGACTATGTTATTGCACAACAGCTGCTCCCTGGTTTCATATAGCTATCTGCTCTTGTGTATTCAGATTCTGTCTCATTGTAAGATGAGAAAATTCATTTTAGCTAGTAGCTCTGACATAATTTCTCCTTCATTCATTCATTTCCTACTTTTCTACTTGCCTTGTTCTAATTTATGTTAAGCAATGACAATGAATGAAAACCATTTAACAAAAGCAGGAAAATGATATAAAATAGGAAGTATTAGCAGAGAGGTGAAGGACATATATGGAACATGGGAAGGCACCAAGTGTTTGTAAGGGGTCACCAGTAGCACATTTTGGAAATGGTCTTTATGCAGAACTTCTTCTTTTGTTCATACTGACATAAGGAAATGTCTGGTCTTCCCACATCTGTGTTAAGTTGCATGTTCTAAAGTCTTGTTTTCTCGTTTCAGAGAAATGAGAAATTTTCTCATTTCTTTCAAAACTCCTAAAAGTTGTCTGCTTTTAGGTGAAATACTCATTTCCTTCGCAAGTGGTTCCTATAGCATCATAAGAAAATATATTTCTGTCCCTTTTCAATGTATTTGTGCTCTTACATCATTCTGTCTGTTCTTGTGTTGAAATATTGTACCAAGACACAGGTACCTTATTTTTATGTCTAGTATTCTATACATGTATAATTATTTAAACAATTCCATAGGTGTGCATGAAGTCCTTTATTTTTACTTAATTTTGGCCCATATCCCCCATAAATCCAGAAAAACATTTTCATATGACAATTCCTCGATAAAAGAATTAGGGTTTAATGCTCACAAAAGGAGCTAAAACAGGTTTCGTTCCTTCAGCCCACCTAATGCCTCTCAGTAGCACTTGTGGCTTTTCCACACCTCCATGTTATAGAGATGCTGTTCTCTAATGCTCAACTCTTTTTTGCATGAACAGCCAATGCTTTATGAGAAAACATAGTTGGCATGCCACTGAGCAGCTCTTTCGTTAGCAAGCATTTTAGGAAAAAAGGTAGGTGCAGGCTGGGAAGCACAAGTCTAGTTGATACCTACAAAGAATGTAGAACCGTAATTTATGAAGGGTGTATAATAGACAGATGAAGTAGAGTATGTGCCAGCAATAGGCATGAACTCTTCAGGAGTCTGGGCTCATGCCAATGTATGCAAAAGCTGGTATAGGTATATCATTGTTGCTGTTGTTGCTTCAACTCACGTAATGTGCTAACCTGTGGTGTGCCACACTTGTTTTTTTTTCTTTTGCTAAATGAACCTTGCAAATTCATTTCTTTAAATACTTGATGTGTATCAGTGAGGTTGAAGTTCAATTGACTAAAAACTCCAGCCTTTTCAATGAACTGTAAAGCATTAGATGTGGGATTTTTATTTAGTTATTTAAATGCTTGCATGTTTCAGAGGTTGCATATATGTTGCTGTAGTGTGTTGTTTAAGTCACTGGTGGTATGCTATGAAGAAGTCCCATTGATTGCCCCAAATTTTTGGTATATGAGTTGCATCTAAGAGCAGATGTAGTTATTGTTTTCATTAACTGGGTTTACATAAAACTTACAACTTGCAAAATCCCTTGAAAGAGTAAACAGCATTTACACTACTTTGTGACCCACAATCAGATTTCCGTGAAATTAACATTTTCTGAAACCAAAGCTTTTCTGATGACCTTTTAAAATCATTGTGTAGTTCAACAACATTTAAAAGTTGATGTATGAATAACAAACTCTAATGAAGTGTGGTGAGCCAGCTAAAAACAGACAGGATCATATTATTGGTCTTGTTGAATGACTGAAAGAACCTTTTATACTAGTTACAGATTTTACTGTCAAACTTAGTAATGGGCTAATGTAAAAAGATTAAATTGTGAGACAGCTACTGCTGACTTTTGTACTTCAATCAGGCTGAACTAAAACTAGAAATGCTGCTTCTCTTTTTTTCAGTATCGAGATAGTACTAGATATGGGTAACTTGTATTGGTCTTGACTTCGAGAAAATCCTTTTATATACAATGCTATTTAGGTATTATTACCTCTAGCTCATAAGTCCACGTTCTGACACTACAAATAGCATGAATCATCGTATATTTCTAACTTAGCTACACATGTAGCTGTAACTGTTTATATCAGTTGCTAGGATAAATTCAGGTTAGATAAGTACGAACTGTTAGATCAGAACAATACTGCCTGTTTGGCAATATTTGTTCCAAGTGCAATTACCTTTTATTTCCCATTGAAGTTTCAAGCTCCTTTGTGAGACAGAAGGAGCATGGATTCAAAGAAATGACAAAAGAGAATGCTTCTGCATGTATGTATAATACCAGTGCCAATTTGCCAGCAGTGAGCCTGAAGGAAGGCAGCCTGCCTGCTCCACCACTCACCCAGAAAGTTAGCAGAGCAGTCAATCAGCCTAGCAAGCTATCTACATCCCCCAATGCTAAAAGGCAAAGCAATTTGTTTTTGTTCTTTACTGACATTTTGCCTTTTGCATGTCAGCTATTTTGTGCATTTTCTGTGTGTTAAATTTGGGATTGTATAAGCTTTGTTTTCTGGTTTATTCAATTGCATTTTCCTGATCATATATTTATTTCATTTTATTGTATTGCTGAAAACAAGGAATTTCTAGGTGTTATTACTATTATATTTAAGTGTACCCATTTGGTTTTATCCTACCTAACTTTATAGAAGACTTTGTCGAATTAAATGAAACATGCTAGTCTTGCTTCTTATTTTTTTCATCCTAACCACATCACAGAAAAGACTTAGGGGAACAATGCAAGAAGGGACTGACAGAACCGAATATGAGGCACTGCTGCAGGTCTGTGTCCTCTGGCCCCTCTTGCTCTCTCCTCCTCTTCTCTCAGAGATGGAGGCAATGGAAGTGATTAAAGCTTACCATGCTTTGCACTGGAAGGTTACAGTTCTGGTAAGGAAAATATCCCTATACACCACTCCTTGATGATTTGGGCTGCCAGTTTCCAGGTTCTTTTGCCTGTTATTTGCAGGTAAACTTTATCAGAGTATTTTTTTAAAAAGCTAATTAGTGATTGTCATCACAAAATTGATTGACTATTTCCACAGCCAAAGAAGTATCATTTATTTTACCCTAAAGAAACCTGCCTGAAGTGACTAAGTCTATTCTTCATATAACACAATTTTCATCAGCAATAGTACATCAGGAATCATTTGATCTGCATGATTTTTGATTAGAATAATGCTCAACAGTTCAGTTTCTACACATCTCCCATGCTTCTGGATTGCTTTGTCAGGGTTTTTTAGATAATTTGAACCTTATAAATTTGAATACCCATTCTTGGTTTGCTTGGTTGAAACATGAATACAGGTTGTAAATTACTTTTTTGAGAAAAAAGATCTAATTTACTGGACCATGGAATTCTTTCTAAATATGTTTTATATACAATCGTTGTGGCTGTATGATAGAATTGTTTATTGTATTTTCCTGGAATGGAATAGATATTGTCATTAAGGTGGTGTTGCCATCCTTCAGATGAATGAAAGATTATAGATTATTTGTGCAAAACTTTCCTTCAAAAATCTTCTAAAATGTAGACTTATTTCTCCAATTAAACACTTAGAAGGTTAAAACATTAATTCTGAGATCTTTCTTTTCTTTCCATAATCAAAAGTCTTTTCTGAAAGCTTAGTACAGATTTGTTCTAATTCCATGTTTTTAATCTCTAGTGTGAATAATTTCATCAGATCTTTTGGTTGTTGTTTGGTTCATTTTAGGTTAAGCCAGGGGTTAATTTCTTACAGAGATTCATTAAAAAGCAGCTGGGCTCTTTCTGAGGACAAATGGAAAATTGCTTTGGTCGAGATTTAAAGAAATTGAGATTCTTATCCACTGCCCTCTCCTCCCTCAACACTTATGTTAAGATTTGAAATATTCAGACTTGAAATCTGGCAGAGATTTGTCCCTCTGTTTCAGATGTGGTCTAATAGAGTTCAGTAATATATTTCCATTTGGCTGTAATGCAAGATTTTAAGCAATATATATCACATCTGTGCAAAGATTATATTAAACAGTGCAATCAATGATCTAATAACATTTACTTGGTACATCAGATGTGTGTGTATTGTACATAAACAGTGTGGAAATTCCCAATAAAAGTCATTCTCACAGTAGCTTGCTGCTTCATTAAAAAAATAAGAGAAAGGAGTTCAAAGGTATGTCCAGGGTCTGGGACTATAATTAAGTCTAAGTGAATGAAATGCATAGAGGAAAATTTGTAGCCTCATTAACTGGGGACTGGATTTTGAGAATTCTGATTACCAAGTTGTTGTACGTGATGATGGAGTTACAATATCAGTGGCTTAGTGTGCCTATAAATGAATGTCTGAAAGTTATACAATAAACTAATTATAGAACATTTAATGATAAAAGATTCTCACCTGCAATGCTAAAATCACAGTGTCAGTTAAAAGAAAGGATAATTTTTGGAAATGTAATAACAATTTAAACTAGCCAATCAGACCAAAAATAATTATTTTAAAAATTTATAAACATGAGGAAAAAACCCTAAAGAAAGAAAAATTAAAAAATAACATACATCAAATTTTGGTCTTGTGAAATGACAAAAGCTTTGGTTTCAGAGTTCTGAATGACCTGTTAGAGCTTAGCAATACAACCATTAATTGCTAAAATAATTATTTTGCTACAAGCAAGTCAGATTAGGTTATCTTAGCTGAATGAATTAAAACCTACTAAGCATAAGGTGATAGAAAAAACTGACAATTGGACTGTAGAATTATATGCTTTTTCTTGTTGATTTTACTTGTTAAAATATTGTTAAGAAGTAATGTTTTAAAGGATCACCATAGCTATGGGCTATAAAATGCCATCTTTAGGAGGCAAGACATTTTCCTTATGGTCATGTATCAAATACCCAATACTGAAAAGTATCAAATATTCTCTTTTCTTTTTCTCAGAAATCCAGATGTCATAATGAGAATTGCTCTGTTTACAGTATCCTTCAGTATATTTGTCAACTTGATTATCTTTGCCCATGTTAAATGTGGGAATAAGCATATGAGTAAATTTTGTATAATCCTATGGAACAGTTAATAATAGAATATGTAGTAAAGTAAGCTTGTACCGAGTCAAAGTTTGAGGTATTTATGGAAGAAACTTAAGTTGATGAAATTTACATTTTGTCTGTCTTCCCTGTTGCTGCTATGAGCTAAGTTGCATGCTTTTAAGACTGACTTTATTGCATATGATCAAATCTGTCCATCTTAATGTAGCTGGAAGATACTGTGAGCATGAAAATTTGTAGGCAGATTAGTAGTACCCATTAGTAATCTCTAACTAACATGTACAGATTTGGTCATTTGCTAAAAAAAATATCCTGTCTTCCTGAGGCCAATAGTGAGATAATTATCTGGGGATATAGAGAATTTTCTTGCCAAATAATTCTAGGGATTGAAAGTCAGAGAACATTAAGTATTTTACTAACCTAGGGACACTAGCATTTGATTTATTATAACAAGAATCTTGACACAATTAGAAATTAGTGTATAGGAAGGCTGCCTATTTTATCAGGGGTTTAGACATCACTGATAGAGTGCAGAGCAATACCTTTTGAGCTTCTCAGCTGCACTAAAGTGTTACAGCACTGAGCCAAACAGCACATTAACCAATATGAGGGAACCATGTGTGCTCAATCAAATTGGAGATGAAGGTGATCTTTGTAGATGCTGATATTAACACTTAAAGCACTCTGACTTAGGCCTCTGCTTTTAAAAAGGTTAGTGGAAAGGTTAAAAAATAAGCTAAAAATAGGAGCAGGAGAAATGGAGTATGGGATTAAATAAAAATCAAGATGGAGAAAGCAGGGTTGGAAAATATATATTGGTACCGCAGTGGACATGGCTTGGGAAGATGCAAATACTGGACACCTGTGACTGAGTGCTGGGTTGCTGATGCTGCAAAAGGAGAGAACCAATAAGCTGCTGAAAAAGGAGGAAAATTCTTTTTCCTGAATCTGCTCAAACCACAGGCATGTGGTCTTACTTGAGCAGGGCTGGCTGGGCCTGGCCTGGAATGCTGATGGAGACCTGCACTTAGATGTATCATTTGTGTTCCTCAGCACTAGAATAAGAGGCAGATACGGCAGAGGGAGTCACACACTCCACACAGAGGAGGAGAAGGAGGGAGTAATTCACATTACTTAAAAATTATGTGCTTCAGATATGCATTGCAGGACACTGTAGGGAGAAATTGGCAATGAGTGAATCGTCTGTGTTATATTGGAAAAAATTATTTAGGAGTGTCTTGGGGGCAAAAAATCAAGCTAAAAACTGTAATCCCTCTGCAGGGCAATCGTTACACAACTTGCTGCTTCATTGCAAAACATTTCTTTTGCACAACTGTGCCAGAGGTCTGATACATGTAACGCAGTCCTGCCTCAGTCTGATACAAGCTTGCATAGTTCTTCTGAGGGTTTGCTGATGCCTGCTCGTCTTCTGTCTAAAGTCTGTGCTTTATGCCAGGCAAAGAGAAAAATAAAGGAACCTCTGGAAAACCAAATGGGTCTTTTTGACCACGGAAGAAAATGACAAGGAAAAGAGCAGCAAAAACCCCTTCACCTTTCCAGTGAAAATAAAGTAATAGGATGGGAGATACCAACATCACTCAGCTTCTGAGATATATCCCCATTACGTCTGCTTTTAAAGAGATACGTCCACCTTTGAAATACAACAGCCTGTAGCAGATCAGGAACATAATCTGCACCAGAAAAACGGATCATAAAGAAAATAATCACTGCATTCTTAAACAGTGAATAGATCCTGTTGAAGTCGTAACTATCCTGGACTGACCTCCAGAAATCCAGAGCTGAGTCTTCTGTCTTCGAGCCTTCAGCTTAATGCAGGGAGGGCTCTTCTTTTTGCTTCCTAATACTTTTCTAACTTTTTTGCCTTATTATCCTTTGCAGCCAAGGAGCCATTTATGGTGCTCCTTACCAACAGCTTCCTGACTATGAAAAAGGTTTGTGGCTAGGGGCCATGATTTCACCCTTTGTTGGGGTAAGAAAATGTACAAATTCAGAAGTAGGAAAAGAGCAGTGGCTGTGAATATGAATTACAGCAGAAATACTGATTTGGTTTTCATCTGCTCAGACCTTTCTTATAATGGCAGGCTTTTGCAGCAACTGTGCTTTGGTGTTTAAAAAAAGGAGGTTTCTATCTCCCTTGAAAAGGAAGTCAGTTAAAAAAATAAAGTATCCTCTTTTTTTTTTTTTTGTTTCCTTTTTAAGAGTTCTGGCTATTGAACTGTAACACTGGCCACATGTGCATTAAAACTATAAAGTTCTTATGAATCTTTAATGAGGAAATGTTCATGTGCGTACAAAGTAGATGGTTTTAACAGAGGCACCTCAGTCACTCTTAATTTTGTTCTCTCACCATCCCCCAAATACCTCAAGGGCTCTGTTCTGCATTCCTTACACATTTTGCTTTCTCCGGAAAGACTCACATTCACATTAATTGGAAGGCATCACCCCCTTCTTTCCCACAAAACCCCCACATAACAAAACCAAAACTCCATTTAAAACTCATCTTGATCTCAGAAAAGCATATAAAGATGGTTTTTTTTCTTGATTATTCTCTGAGCTTTTTAATATGGATTGAGGAACAGGATTATTGTAGCTGCAAAGAGGGAAACCTTTTAGAAGAGCTGAGGTGCTATGTTGTGGTGCAGCTGGTTAGTAATGTTATAATGTTTCATATATTATTATATATGAAATAATGAATAATATATTATTTCATTATAGTTATTGGGAGGTGGGGAAGTGTGGACAGTCTCAGGGCAGGCAAAAGCAGCTTGTCTGGTTGCATCCTTGGAATTCAGTGAAATTGCAGATGAGGATCCTACCTGTTGACTCTTCATGGGACGCCACGTAGCAGCCACCTTGTTTTCATGCAGTATTGGAAATAATAAAGGTCAGTGTCATTAAAAATAGCTTATCTTGCAGGACACTATCAAAATCTACTAACCGTGACTTAGTTGTGAGGTTAGTATAATATTGATGAAGGAGTTATCCTTCCTGATTTCAGAATTATGTGGTGACTGCCATCGGCAACCACAGAGCTGTACGAAGTCCTGTCCCTTTTATTAATTTGCTTTCTTGGGAAGGTTATCCCTGCTTCCTTGTTTACATTTTGAAAAATTATTCACCTTAAAATATGATTCTATTTTTAAGAAAAAAAAGCTGAATAGAGAAATTAATGTCTTGAAATGGAACAAGAAACTTATTTTAGTTTGTGGGGGGTTTTTTGTCCTAAATAAGGCTTCCCAGTAATAAACACACTAGTGTTCATGAAGATGGATATATAATGCAATGGAATGTGAAAAAAAAACAACTCAAAACACCTCAAGTTTCTTTTACTGAGAGAGAGGGCAACAAATAGTTGTTTCACAAGTGAGCTGTTTGTCAGAGTACCACTGTGTCTCAAAACGAGCCTTGACAATGGATGTGCTTTTCTATCACTATTCTTAAATCCATATTCTGAAAGCTGTTTGAAGCCAGCTCTATACAGTCTCAAACTTAGTGCTTTCAAGGTGAATACAATATTAGGAGCAATACAGCTCATGAACTCACCGAGTTTACAGTTCTCTCATTTCTGGGACAGCAGATATATATTAAAAGATAATGGGGAAAAACAGACTAGTTTTGTTATTGTGACTATTGTGATGAAAAGACCTTCAGCCTGACCCATCTGCAGGTACCCCCTCAGCAGTTGGGACACCAGGGGTGGATTGCTTGTACCTGTGGACAGTAAGCTGAGTGCCTTTGCTTTAGGGGGGTGGGCATTAGCAAAGTAACAACCTTTGTTACTTTATATATATGCTTGCTTCTGATCAAATTACATTCTTTTTGATATCCTGCAAAAGCATCGTTGACTAACACTTAAAATCCAGGACACAAGGAGGCTCAAGTTGGGACAGGATTGTACGTCTTTGCAGAATTAAGATTAGATGTCATCCAGAAATTGCTTGCAGGAGGTTACCCTGAGCTTCTACTGGTCTTCCAGGGACTATTTCACTTCTTGCAGACATCTGAAAGTCAGGAAATACAAAGATGTGAAACTTTATTTGCCCCCAGATTGCCATTTAGCTGCATCTTTGGACCATCTTTTTCCCAAGTCTTTTCTTGTACGGTACCACAGTGAGGAGAGATGAGAGAATTTAATTTGTTTATAAGTTTATTTTGATGATATTTATGTAAAACTAGAACTGATAAGGCTTGGATTGGTTACAACTTAAAGAAATCAGTACTTTGCATGAAGTTCCAGGATTTAAGCTTTATCTGTAGGAAGAGGATAAACATGGAGCTCAGCATGTCACAACACTGACCGTGGATAAACAGCATGACACCACAAAGTAATGTATCATGCCAGATGGAATTGCTGGCAGATAACTTAATTCAGTCATCAAATTGTAACTGAGGCTAATTGTGGCAAAAGCACCAGGCCATGCAGCTGCTGCTGTCTGTGGAAATTTGTCATATGTCTGTAGGTTGCCTATTAAATATTTTGAAATGTCAGAGATTTTGATGTGTCACAAACTTTCTCAGCTGTGTGTTGTGCCAGTTTGTATGCAGTGTTTTACAAGATGTTGAAATATAGGCCATATTTCAGGAAAGACAGTATTACAACACAAAGGTCTGAGAAAGTATCTTTTTTTTTACAAAACTTCTTTTTTTTTTATTTGCCTAGTGCATATTTGGCCACCCAGAAGATAAAGTCCATACTATATAAGTAATAAAAGTAGACTCATTTACAGGTTTAAGGGGTTTTGAGGGAAATATTTATTTTTGTTGCTATGTTAGACAGAGGGTTTTTGCACAGACAGTGTCCTGTTTTTCTCACATCATCAAATGTTTGATGTCAAGCTGTCTGCAATAAGAATATAAAGCTTGTGAAACCCTTCACTGTAGCATGCTAAGGTTGTAATGATAAATATTTTCAGCTTAGTGGGTGGCTTTATATCCGATTTGGGCTTTTTGTTAGTTATGAGCCACACAGCTATGTTGGTATTAATTGGCATGATATTTAACACTGTTGTCATTGCCTTTACAAAAAGAAATTCGAACAGTTAAATGACCTAAATAATTTATCATCTCTATATATGCACATACTACAATGCAGTTTTATAAGGTGGAAATTTAAAATAACACCCTGTCTTAAAAAGATTAGCTTTGGATTTTTTTTAAGTGTACTGATGGTGCTCTGAATTCAAGGCAACAAATCAGGAATTTGTGAACAAAAGTGCACCACTGTAACAGGAAGTTATGTGTTTTCCCATTCAAGCAGATGTTTAACTGTTTAAAACATTGCAAGCAAATATGTTTTTAAAAGTTAATTGTATGAGTTTTGATTATATGAACACTAAGAACACCTGGCTAGAGCTTTCAGTTACGCATCTGTTAAAGTAATACACATAATACTATTTATAGAATGCTTTATATGTGATAGATAATGTAATATTTAAAACCCAATATGTTAATATTATCTAACAATGTCTGTAAACACCTATGAGACTGTGGTTTTATAGATAAAATACATCCACCTACCATTTCCCTTTTGCCCACCACTTCCCTTTCCCTGGTTTCCTGACAGAAGCAAGATTTCCACTGACAAAGATTGCTGTTCATTATTAAACTTGTAAATACAATTCCCAGAAATACATACACTCAAAATGTTATGATTGCTGGACTAATTTTCCTTTTTTTCTGTTGAGCATTTTCTCTCCAGGAAATTCACCAATCACAGTGCAATAAAACTCCCTCTATTTGCACTCACAGGTTAATTTATAGCAGACATCAGGGAAAATGTACACTTAAAAGCAAAACCAACCTCCTGAAAAATATTCTGAATGACTGAAGCAGCTGTGTACCACTCAGGCAAGAATGCATTGTTCAAGTGAGGAATTTTAAATTAGTCCTAGCTAGCTATATATACAGACTCACAAAAGAATGTAGCTGGGGAAGCACGTGGGAACAAGGGTGTGGAAAAGTGTGTGAGTACCACCTTTGTGCTCCCAACTGCCCTCTTTTTTCCCTCCCTGCACTCACCTTCTTATTGAAGTCCCAGGGGAGGAAAAGTCAAAGGTTTTGCTGTTTGAAAATGAGGAAAATCTGCTGGTATTACTTCACATATTTTTGAAGTTACCACTTTGGATAGATTTTACACTGCATGATCTTTTGCCCAGTATTCTGTTGTTTTACTGGCCAAATTTAATTTGGAAGTAATGGAAAAGAATCTGTCCTGAATTAGGAAAGAGAAAGAAGGGAAAGTCTCTAGACAGAATCTCAGACCTGAACAAGTGTGTGCCTGTTTTCCTACAGGTGCTAACAGAGTGATGAATGTGATGCAGATTCAATTTTTAGTTAAAGTTGCTGAAAGATTGTTCTTCTCCAGCCATACTCAGACCACAGGAAAGCATTATTTATTGAAACACTGTATATCATCTGTTCTTTTGCTGATTATGTTTTGGTTGTAGCCAATTTTCCTAGCATCATGTATTCCAAATCTGATGTAGTTGCCATGTTAACAATTAAAAATTTTCTTTACTTTTCTTCTGCCAGATCTTTAAAGAAAACTGGACTTCCAGCATTAATAAGGACTGCTGTAATGATAGATTTATTCTAAGTATTTTCTTTTATATTGCTGCTAAATATAGGTACTCCTTAATAATTCCCTTGGGGAGTGTACTTCTGTTGATGCACTGAAGAACATTGTGCTATTCACATTAATTTTCATTGGTATTAATGATGTCAATCTCAAAGAATACTTCCCACATATAATTGGAAAGTTTATTGAGATGGTCTCGGTCATGTAAGCTAGTATGTCATTAATAGTATTTTCTATGTCCAAAAAGATTGAATTTTATGCTCATTTCCTCAATTTATGGAATCTGTCATGTTACCTCGCAACTGGAGGGGGGAACCCCCCACCTTCTATTCCCTGAAGAAATAACTCTTTTTCTGTGTCAATTGAAATATTGTATGTATTCCATCCCTTGAGAAAGCTGTCTCAAAGGAAAAAAAAAGTAATTTTAGGGTAAATGATTAGTGTTTTTCAAAAATCTACATAGAAAAAAAAGGGCACCAAGAATTGCTTTAAGGTGGGTTCCCCTCTAATGAAACAGTGTAACAATTACCCTCTTCACTGGACTGGCCTCTTACCTATAATGGAAATTGTTGCTTTTAATGTAAAAGATATTCTGTTTCCTGGATTTCCAGAAAGTACTATTTCAAATGCATACTATGAATGTTTAAGTACATGGAAAAGGGTTGTTCCTGTCTTTCAGCCTTTCCTACTTTAACTGTTTTCATGAGATTTTTTTGAACTGAACTCCTCCTTTTTCCTTCTTTGAGACTCCTGTAGAACATTTTGTCGATCCCTGAAAATGCTCCTCCTTTAAATATGGCCGGCTTTTCTTTATCCGTGAGAAGGCAATCTGAGTTGCAGATCCTTTCTGCAGTACATAATAGTTTGATCAGAGCAGTGTGTGTATGTATGGCTTTGACAGCTGTGAATTCAGAAGGAGCCATCACAGTTTTGTGCAGCACAAAGCTGGAGTTTAAAATGTATGCTGGACCTGTGCCTGACTTGGGAGCACTCAGAAATGTGATTCAGAGATAATAAATTTTTAGGTGAGTGACAAGAAAGTAAATACACATAGGGATGAGTACAGTACTGCACGTAGGCTCCTCTGAGTGTCCTGGGAAGGACATTGCTGGGACAATCCAATCCAAGTTGATGGAATTGGATTTCTTTGTATGAACTACGCATTATCTCACTTATTAACCAAAATTTCTTATCACGTAGGCCCTGCTGTTCTGTTTGCCCTGGATTACAGACTGTATTGAATTCAATGAGCTGTGGGGGTCAGATGGATATTTACAGGAAAGAGGAAAGGATGTGAGAACCTATTCAAGCTCATCCTTTCTTGGAGATGATTTTGCTTCGTAGCAAGTCTTTTGGTGCTAATGAATGTTTGCCCAGGAAACCTCCCAGTGAGATTTACTTTTAAAATGTTTCACATTTTTGCCTCTATTTCATATGGAATGGAATTTCTGGTGTTTTCCAAAAATCTGTGTAAAATTTTGCAGACTTTGCAGCCTGTGAGCTGACACACAGGAGTGGAAGTGTGAAAAATACAGGAATATCCTGTATTAAAAGTACTTCAGCTGATGTAGGCAAGGTCATAGTTTGTCTTGAATACTCATGATGGTTTCACTACTTTTTTTCTCAGTTGACTCAAATGGGAGAAAAGTAAGTAGTTACTAGTTAAGGTACATAGTTGTTTTCTCTGTATGTCCATACACACTGTAGTAAAGTGGTGGAGATGCATATTTAAGTATTCTCCTAAAAAGCTTGTGTTGGAACATGCTCTTGAGAATAGTTAAAAAGATTACTTTAAAAAAAAGTAATTGCATTTATATGAAATTAGTCTTTTAAAACTCTAAAAGATGTAATGGGGAAGACAATGCAGATTATATGGTCTGTTTTATGGTCATTATTGTTTTTGCAAGTTAAAACAGTGTCAACATAAAAAACTGAGAAGTGATTTGTGACTTTTTCCCCCAGTATGTACAATTCAGGTTAGTATTTTGTTTTATATGGGTTGATATATAGTATAGTTTTACTGTATTTAGTATAGTTTTATCCACTGTATGTCAAATACCATTGCCACAGATGTCAGAACTGGGGCTTGGACAGCTGTATGGGAAACTTCAGAAGTGACCAGAGCCTCACTGAGCACTATGGGAAAGATGCACTATTACAGCAACATTGTATGACTCTGTATTTTTTTCTGGTAAACTTCAGGAAAAATATGGATCCTTGAACTTGATGGGCATGTGCTCTGTTTTAGGTCTGTGTATGTGCAGTAAATCCAATGGGTCAGGTTTCAGGACACAGACTGACCTCTGTGCAAGCCAAACACTGCTGGGTTCAGTGTGTCCCTGAAGTGTCAGCTCTCTTAGGAGCACTCTTAAAATTTTGGACAAATTAATGTTCTCGATAGTGGCACTGTCAGGCTAAAATAATTGGCTTGTTTCTTTTTTGCCTTCTGTTCTTCTCTCATCTTTATAAAATTTTTAATGACTATTTTTATTCCCTGAGCAGCCAGGGTGAAAAAAAATTTGTAGAAGTAGACCTTACATATGGTACTTAGTGTGGCAATATACCTCATCTATGTGCATTGAGGGCAGCTATCATTGAACCTAAAACAAAGTTATAAATTTATTCTGGAGCTAAACTCTATTTACAATAGCTCGAAGAGATTGAAACATTTTATTTTTTTGCCATTCACTAACACTTATCTTATTGAGGTGTTGTAGATGCCAGGTTTTCCATTGTGTCAGGAAATTGTGTATACATGAGTTGTTAAAGTAAAGAAGAAAAACTGTGGGAAATAATTCTTGATAGTATGTAATATGGAAAATATTACAAAAGTGCTATTAGACCGATTTGTGCTTCCTGACCTTTATGCAACTTTGTATCCCATTTCCTGGTAGTGACAGATATAAATTCATTATGCTCTATGGTAATATGGAATATTTCAGGCTTTTGAATTTTCGTCTTTTGACTGTGGTTAAGATTTCTTGCATCTTACTGATTTAACTCATTTAAAGTAGGCAACCTGATGCTACCTGGCTAATGCTTGTTTGTCTTCTCCTCCTAAACCATTTTCTAATTAGAAAACTCTTCCTTCACTTCCAGCTCACTCCTCTTTTTTTGAATTTAACTCCTTTCAATTTTCATAATGATTTTATGCCTGCACATTTTCAGACAACCTGAAGGGCAGTTGCTATTTTCCCTATATGGACTCAGCCTTCCAAATGAGATTGTTATGTTTGCTGCATCTTGGCTTTAATAACCTTCAGCACTTTGGTTTTCAGATAATATGAAGAACTACACCACCCAGCAGTTCATGTTTCTTTCTTTTTAAAAACTTGACTAAATAGTAGTTTCTCTGCCACCATAGAGTTTCATCTGTACCACGTATTTTAGACTTATGATTTAAAATTTGCCTTTGGTTTTTCTAAACTAAAAAATCAGTTGTATTTGAAATTTGTTCCTTCTGTAAATACAGTAAGAGATATAAAAGGTCAAGATGAGGGGAAGTGCGGCTTTCGTCACTGACTGCCACAGATGTCTTGGCTTTGTGTAAGTCGCGTTCAGCCATAGCTGAACAGCAGTTAATGGAGAATCCTTCATCAGTATTTTATTTTAATTAATAGTTATAGTACAATTCTAGATGTCTCAGTTAATGCTGTGCATGGTGGCTTTTCAGAGAGCTAATGAAATATTAGCTTTCTACTGTCTAAAATGATAAAGACATTTTAATGAGAAAATGGCATACAAAAATCATTTCACTACGTAAATGTACACTAATACAGAAAATTCCCAAGTCCACATACAAACTGAAAAACACCATGGAGTTAGAAAATAGCAGTAACACTTGTAAATATCTGTGAATAGAGTGACAGACTTGTGTCACAATATCTGTGACAACAGTAGACATTGCATTAGATGTACCATATCTCCACTTTTCATTGCCTATTGAGTTTTTGTACTGACCTAAATGTATTTATAAAAATTATTCAGCATAAGTGCTTTATATATTAATAATTATTTATAAATTATAGTAATAAACTAATATTTTTATACATGTGATTGGATCACGTTAAAAAAGAAAGAAATAAAACCCAAGTAAACTGTGTTGCCTGTGACTAAAAGTAATGCCTAAAGGTAGCAATTAATTTGGAACTCAGCTAATGTGATTAAGGCATGAAAATACTTTCTCTCAAATTATCTTTTCTGCTAAGTAATAGGCATGGGCTGATTAAATAGGAAGAAGTAAGAACATCTGTACAAATTTCAGAGGTCTGCGGGGTGTAACCCTCTCTATTGTGTGAGTCTACAAAAATGCCTGGAACCACAATACTTTGAATACTTTCAGTACTTTTTAGTAGTTTTGCTGTGAAAACACCCGCTAACTATTCAATAGATCTATGTCAAGCTTGCTGTGTAAATTTTCAGTTCTACATTGTAGAATAGCCTGGTTGGTTCTTTCAAAATAAGTAAAATTGAGAAGATGTGCATAAATAAAACTGTTCTATTCATTTGATAGTGTGGACTTCTGTTTTACACAGTTGGTTCTTGAAAATTATGTGCCGCACTCAGATGTGCTGCACTATTGTGGAGCACTCCAGAAAAGAAGACTAAGCCTTAAATTCTGCCTCCCTAGGCAGAACCACTAAAGGGACCAGCTGGGTAAATCACTTTCTGGTCCTGGTACAATTCTAATCTGCAGCTTGCTAAGGTTTCAGAGACTTACAGAGCAGAATTACTGTGTATAGGTACACGACTTCAGATTGCTGAGCTCATAGAGATGAGACATTGTCAATGAAAACATTTCAGTTTAAGAGTTTCTTGCCAATCAGTATTTAACCTTTAGTCTCTCTTAACTAGATGAAGTTCAAAATCTGTTTTGATGTTACTGGTATGTTTGACCAGAACAATTCTACTACTTTCACTATTTACACCAAACTTAGAGGTGTATAAGTGCATATCTGGTTAATGCTCGTGGTGGTGAGGTCCAACTGGATGATGCACAGAAAAGGCATACAGCTCTGAGTGATAAAATAGAAGTACTGGCTTTCTTTTGGTCTCATGTTGAGTAAAACTGTAGAACGGTTCTTTAGATGGCAGCATTGGTGAGGAACACAGAGGATGCCACATAAAGAGATTATTGATTAAAGTAGAAATATGTTGAGCCCTCTTTCCCTTTCTCTCATAGCTGTCTGGAAAGAAACAATGAATGTTGCCTTTTGTGCTGGTAGGTTTGTTTTGATAGGATCAATTTTATCAATGTGAAATTGAATTCAGTTAATGATGATGGTCTCTCACTCTCAGTTGAAAGCCCATAATTGGCTATGAAAGGCAGCAATAGAAAAGGTAGATAATTTCTACTGCTCTTCTATTATGATAAAGTATGTATAATTGTATGTATAATTGATCATATTCTCTCTATATTTGTATATAATTAGGTTTTTATTCAGTCTTTTAAAAATAATTATAAATACTTAGAAAATAAAAGGTCGTGTTGTCCCTTTGTAACTGTTTGATTAGTTAGCCTCTAGCAGTTTATTCCCTAGACACTGCTGCTGCATGACTGAGGCACTGAAGCTACTCCTTCCAATAAAACATCTGACTTAAACAAAGATCATTTGCTGCCCTTTAATGAATGTGATGAACCTATTTGCTTCTGTTTCTAGGTCACAGTGATAACTGTCACAGGGCTGGTGTTTCGATACTTCATATTACAGATTTTTAAAATAGGTGAACAAGTCTCTGTACAAAAATAATGAACAAGGGTTTAGGAAGAAAGAGAAAAGTACTGTGCAAGAGAAATCAGGAAGGCAGAGTTGCTGTCCTGGGAACTCCAGTTGCTTTTGTTTCCTCATCATGTGTTGTATTAGGTAAGGGTATGTTCTCCCAAACCATGTGCAAGTTTGATATGTACAAGCGTCAAAACCAAGATGTTAATTCAAAGAATTTTCTATCCTACTGATGTATCTGTCTACTAGAAGTGAGATGCAAGAACTTTTTGATTTTGTGAGGTTTTTTTGAACAGATGAATTAAATAGATTCTTGTGGGGAGGAAGGGAAAAAAAAATATTGAAACCCTTGTTTTAAGAATGTGTACAGTGGACTAATGTCAGCCATATCATGTATTTACATCTCCTGTGTCTAAAAGCTTGTATTTTCACCTATGTCGTGTATAAATGCACAGCTTAGTTGAGAATATCCATTAAATGTTTGCAATAGTGTCTTAACTGATGGGTAAGGCAAATTACCTCCTTGCTCAGCTGTTAGGCTAGTTAAGCATTTCTCATCAAAAAAGTATTTGCAAGTCTAAACAATTTTAATTTATTTTCCATTTTAATAGTTACATTTAGATTCAATAGCAAATTGTATATATATATATACATATTTTCATATATATATGTAATAGCAAATTGTTTATATATACACATATGTATACAAATTACAAATTCTAACAACTTCCTTCAAAGACTTACAATGAAAGCCTGTAAAAGAGAAGCTCTGGAGAGTTCTTAGAGCATTTTCCAGTACCTAAAGGGGCCTGCAAGAAAGCTGGAGAGGGACTTTTCACAAGGGTATGTAGTGATAGGACAAGGAGAGATGGCTTTAAACTGAAAGAGGGTAGATTATGTATAAGGAGGAAATGTCTTCATTATGCAAGTGATAAGGCACTGAAACAGGTTGCCCAGAGAAGCTGTGGACGTCCCATCCCTGGAGGTCTTCAAGGATGGTTGGATTGGGTTTTGAGGAACCTGGTCGAGTGATGGATGTCCCTGCCCATGGCAGAGGGGTTGGAACTAGATGATCTTTGACATCCTTTCCAACCCAAAATATTCTATGATCCTATCATTCTAGGAAATATGGATCTGTTCTAACGCAATACAGAGTTGTGCAGCCAATTGGTGGAGAATCTGCTGTGAGGTAAACATGCTTGTCACATACTTTGCAAAAAAAAGAAAAAGGGAAGAAAAAAAATAGGGCAATTAAACATTAAACAGTTATTTCTGAGCTTTTTTTTCTGTTTTAGAGATACTCTTTTGCACAACAGAGGCTATTTATAACCTTAAGACTTCAGTTTGTGCTTGTGTGCAAGTCAGGAAATGCAGTTGAATATGTCACAAATACAGGTATGACTAATTTAGTTTTTAATTTAATGAAGAGTTGCTTAATTCTGGGGTGGAAACTTCAATGTCAGGGATTAAGGAACTCTATAAGGAGAATACCAAATACCTGGCTCAGGAGGATATTTGGAAGGCTGATGACAAGCGAGATCTTAAATATTGGAAATAGGGGTGGGTTTCCTAAACTAGAGTGAAAGAGTATCACTGTCACTGTCTTTCCTTTGGGAAAAGCTGTGCATTAAAGAATACAAATGGAGGAAGTACCTTTCCCATATGAAGGGAGGTTGGCATAACAGTGAGCTGTAGTATTTATAAATAAAGTGTTTATACTCTATGCAAGCAGACTTTTGAAGACTCTTGCACAGATTGTGAGTGCCAGACAATTCTAATATTTCCTCCCTTTTCACTATGATTGAAATCCGGAAGTCATTGTCACCCAAATATCTATCAACACAACACCCGCTGTTTGATTTCTAGTCTCAAAATACTGGGTCAAATTTATGTCACTGTTTTTGGTAGCCCATGTCAGTAGGTTGCAAAAAAATGCCTTCTTCAAAAATGGTACAGCCTCTCTTAGCAATGAACCTGGTGCCTGAGAGTGGGAGAAGCTCCTTCTGCAGCGTCATGCTTATGGGAGGTCTGAGATGTGATGACCATTTAGGTGGGACAGTGTAGCTCCCACCTGCTTTGCTTGCTGTCATAGTTCTGACCTCCCAGTAATCCTGACAGAAGTCATAACAACGTCCCATTGCATCAGCCAGCTCAGTCTCTTTCTGTCAGCGTGCTGTGTAATGCCTGTATCAGGCCATGCCGCTGTCTCCTCTCAGTGACTAGATGATGATGAAATACATGCGGCATGTCCAACTTGGACTGGGAGAGTACACGAGGGAGATGTCACTCTGTTCCTCATAAGCATTTATTATGAGTTACCACTGCTGGCCACAGTTGGATACAGGACTCTTGGCTGGATGGACTTATAGTCTTGTCCTGCCTGGTAGTTCTGGTGCTTCTAATGTGTAGCAAGCCAAAATGCTCACCCGAGACTCTGGCTGCAGCCAGGCACTCAAAGCCTCAGCACTTGCCTTCGTCGTTCAAACACTCAGAGTCTTGAAAAAGCAGCAGGACTCTCGCTGGCAAATCTAATAATATCTTTCAGAAAACTGTGTCCAACCTGCCAAATGCTATATATATGCTGTAAATATGAGGTTCCAACTTCTCTGTCCTTTTCTTTTGGTTTTTCAAATGTTACTGTTGTTCATGAAGAGAATGAAAATGAATGAAAACACAATGAAACAAATTGCAGTTCTAGAGGAGCACACTCATCTGGGACCAGCAGGCTTGAATTTTCAAAATAGAAATATAAGAAAGTGATCTCTAATGAAAAATTATGTAAAAACAATAAAGTCAGTTTAGACTTTTTCTGTTTTCTGTGGGGGGGTTGGAATTTTTTTCAAATTTATTTTTTATTTTTAAATTTTTTTTATGTTGAAGTGAGCAGTTCTCAGGTTTGGTTCAGTGGTTTAAATGCAGCTGGCTGTTTATGCCAGTTCATAGAAATCTCATGCATCAATAATATGGAATTTTCATGCACTTGGAAGAATGCATTCTATGCTCTTCCAACAGAAAGCAGTCTCTTTAGTATGTACAATATGTTCATTAAATACCTTTCCTTGTTTATACAAGTGCTCATATCTCCATTATTCATTCAAGCAAAAACTAATACAAAATGTGGTACATCTGCTGTAGCACATAAAAGTAACTAAAGAAAAGAAAAAGGCTCTTTTACATAGGAGGAGGTAATTCTGCTCACTTAAGAGGATTCTGCTGCATGTTTTTTTCCATAGTTGGAATGTCATCTAATTTCTGATGGGTATCAGGTGACATTAGAGTCCTGCAGTTGTTTTAGAAACAGTGGGAGGGGTATTTTTTCAAATTCAAAGCTGAAAATTTTTATATTAATGCATTGGGAATACTTTGAGTGGGAGGGGTGGCTCGCTAGGGCTCACTGCTGTATAAAAGGTAAGGCATTTGGCAGTCTTTCTGTTGAACCAGTCTAATGCAGGTAGCGCTTATTGTATACTTGCAAAAAGGAGCAATTTTGAGAATTAAAACTGACCAAGGCATTTGCCTAGGATCAGGGAACTGCTAGATTCAAATGTTTGCTCCATACTGGGCAATGCTGGCCCTTCCCTATAACAAGACAACTGCTTGCTGGGCTGTCAGCTATTCTCCGTCTCCCCTATTTCCTTCAAAAACACTAAGAAACTGATTTCTTTTACTAGTGTTGAATGAGAAAATAATACCAACCCTCCAATTTTCATGAAATAAAAATGCTTTCTGGCCCTCTCTGTTCTTACCATATTGGTTATCACTACTGAGAAAACTTTCCCTAATACAGTATCCACTCAGATATGCTTTTTATTAAAGTAGTGACAGCTTGTTTCATGCTTACAGAAAAACAGGAATATATTTTTGCAGATATTCTTTTAAGGTTTAAGAATGAGGATTTTGATCTTTCTGCACAGCTGTAGAAAGATGGATGCATTTTAGAGGAATACTTCTTCGTCCTGCTTTTAGCAACGTACTATCTTGGCCTCTTGTGTGCAGACTGTGTGCTGGAAAGATCTGAAAAGGTCTGAGTGATTTGGAAATTGGAGCTGACTTCTTGATATGGTGAAAGTGTTGTCATTCCCAGGGAGTGAATCTGTGAGGGCATTGGACAGCAAAGGATACAGGGAACATGTGCAACTAGATACATGTCCAACCTCTCACCAAAAGACTCGTGTGCTTGTTAAAGGTTTTGCCACAGGTATAGGAGCCCTCCTGATGGAGCAGACAGTTCCTTGTGTTAACCCATGCTGCAGCAATTGCTACAGGCATTTAGAGAAACCATTAAAGTCTTGCAGTATCTTTAAGCCATGGTTTATTTTTTTCTTTTTTAGGGGATATAATCAGGTAAATTGAGAAACTCATTGTGTAAATGCAGCTTTAAAATAACACTTCACTTTGCCATTCCTTTATGTATATCTGCTGTCAACAGCTTATTTTTTTTAATGGGAGTTTCTGAAAAGTTTGGAAGTTTTCTAAATCCTGATACTTTAATGGAGACTGTAGATGAAATATAATCCTCATCTATTCATAACCAGTCAAAAATAAACAATTTTTTCAAGCCATTAGAGCATACAGAGGAAAAGTTCATGAACCAATCATTTGGAGCTTTTGGCAGACCATACGGAACTTTTCTAACAGCTATTTATAAGGTCCTAATGTGTTTATTTTCACAATAAATCTTACTTATTGCTGAATGTGTTGGTTTCATAGTAAAATAAACACTGAAGATTACAAACATATCCTTTTGTGAAGTCTTCTGAAAGTCCAAGGCTTAATTTAATAAATGTGATATTCTCTATATTGGCTGGGAAATGCGTGCCAACTGTGAGAAAAAAAAGAAAGGAAAAAAAAAGAACAAGAGCCTGAACCTTTGTTTTAAATTACAAAATCAATTGTCATCAAGTTTACATTATAGCTGAGCCATACAGCCTGTAAAAAGTATTAATAATTGATAAATTGACAGGTACAAGAACTAAGAAGGGATAAAAGAGGGAAGAGTTGTACCTCAGTGCTGTTGTTGAAGGGCTATGTGGAAAAATACTGATAAATACACAAGCTTGACTTCATTTAGAGATTGTTTAATTGCTTAACTTAGTTCTATAAATTAGTAACAAAGTTAAAATGTAGTTAGGCTGCTTTAAAGTGTTCTGAAAGCATTTGCATTATGGCTCTTACTCGTTTAATTAGAAAAATTTAAATCATCATGCAGTCAATCAGAGAATTTGTGCAATTTTTCCAGTATTTTACCCCTTTCCAGTGCCAGAAGTGAGCATCCTACTCTACTAAAGTTAGTGCTCTGTTACCCACGTTGTTGAGTCCTATTTCAGTTCAGATATATTAAAAAATCACAAAATCTTCAGAAAAGTGAATTAAAGAATAATCAATCATAAAAGAAACTTTTTTTATAATGTGTCCTCAGAAATCATATCTGATATATATGTGAATATCCTCATTAGGCATATGATTCCCAGTTCTTTTAGTGAATCCTACTAAGCTCTTGACCTCAGTGATATGTTTCAGTAATGAGACTGGAGGTTAATTACGTATTGTGTTAAAGTATTTCCTTCTGTCAGCTTTAAATGTATGGCTTTTGTACTTCATTAGGTATTCCCATGTTCTTTTAATATTAAAATGTATCACTGCTAAACTATCAAATAGTCATTTGTGTTGGTTTCATTATTTTATTTGTTCATCGCTAAACGATCTTTATCTTTTCTTCTTCATGGTGAAGTCCTTTCAGACTTCAACCAAATGCTTTAGGTTCCACATAATGTTGCTTTATATAAGTTTTGTTGTGCTTCTAGTACGTCCAGTTGCAAGGGTGGGAAATGAACTTGGCTATGATTTGGTGTAATGCAGAGCATCCAGTGTCAGATAGACGGCTTTATATAACATAGCATTGTTTCAATATATCATTTATTTTCAAAAGAACTTGAATCATGGCCATAGAATGTGCTTTATGTGCACACTTTGTTCTCAGATAGAAGCCTGCAGGATCTCAAACAATTAAAAAGAAGTTGTCATTCCAGTTGCTGAAACGCTAGTGCTTTGGGGATAGTTTGGGAACAGCTCCAAGGGACATGCCTGGGAGGGTGGACCTGGATAGCAGATTGTTTTTAAGAAAACGTCCTTCTCCTGAGTGATTTTATGTAAAAGAAGAAAGAGACCGTTGAAATCTATTAAAAATGCTTTGTATTTTTGAAATGGTTTTTAAAGGTTGGAAAAAAAATGGACCAGCTGTACTAAGGATCTTAATACACTGTACAGTAGTTATCTGTTTTCTGGGTGACACTGAAGACATTTATAAATGCCAGAAATGTTGGTCTATGCCAGGTTTTGGGCTGTTGAGTTTTTGTTTTGGCGGGTTTTTTTCGGCAATAGGACAGGCTTTTTCTGCTGCTGGGAAAGCTGCAAAATTCTGATATTTCCATCAGTAATTACTGTCTTGTAGAGCTGTTATGAATATTTTGTCTTCCCAGTGAATTATTTAAGCTGTGTTTGATCAGTTCAAAAGAAAAAAGCTCATAACAATAAACATGGTCATCACATTCCCCATTTTTCTGAAAGTAATAAAGACTTTACTGGCAAAAGTTCACGCTGTGGTAGCCTATAAATCTTGTGCAGATCCTTAACACCGGTGTCATGAATACATTAGCTGAGTCAGAACAAACAGATAAGCTGGGAAGGAGCTTTTACTAGAATCGGTATGGTGAAGAGTCTGCACCCAGACAAATGCTTACAGTTTATAGAATTAGCTTAAAATGAACTCCAACATTAGAACAAACTGGGCCACTTTCATTTATTTAAAGAATGTTTTGTTTAAGTTTTGTTTCAACTTCTGCTTTGTATTTCTATTGGGTTTGAAATTGTTGTAAGACAAGGATTTCTTCAACTTCATTCTGGTCTCTCAGAGGTCAGTGACAAAACTCCAATGAATTTTATTCTGATCTCATTAGGGCAGGGAACATAACATCTGTGGCTGATCCTGCAAATGACTGTGTATGGCTAAGCTTGTGACCTGTCATTCTATATATATCCAGAATGGGAAAAAGTGTGTTTGCACAGCACAAAACAGCTCCAGCATTGACTGGGACCTTCTGGAGGCTTCTGTAAGATAAATATAAAATATTTTCTTTTTTTGTTTGTTTTTGTTCCTGAAAACAAGTCATTGAGACAAAAATATACAAAAATACAAGAATACTTCTAGTTCAAATCTTATTGATGCAACTCTGGAAATCAGCTTCTGTATTTTATTTAATATGTAAATGGCCAGATTATCAGCTTAGTGGAATGTAGCAGTACTTAATCATGGCTAGCTCTGTGATTTTAGGTAGTTAAAATTACAAGAGTAGTACTACCCCAGCCTATTAGTAGATCAAGAATAACAATCCAACATTTCTAGTTGAATTGCAGTATTCCTGCTTCTGAAAATCTCCATCATTGAAGATACAATCAAACTACAAAAGTGGCAACTTAATCACAGATAGAATTTTTTTAATTCTAATATCTCTCTGTGAAACGATTCAAGTCCTGTACTGAAATGTGTTCATGTTTCAGTCCATACTCTCTCATAATCTACTGGTATATGGAAATTGCTTTTTTGAATTATGTAATTCTCTGTTGTTCTCTGCACTTGTAAGTATCAGGGAATAATTTTAATTTATGTCACCTATTTAATGTTGCTTTGGATCAGTCACTCATACATTGCATAGATTCAAAGTTAGAGTGACTATCTATATTTAGCTCTACTCTACATGAGAGGAGTCTTCATTCAAAACAAACCAAAAAAGAACTACCTTGTTGTCAACTGTCAACATTTCCAACATTCACATTTTTTAATAGCAGCATTCACCAACTGAGCACTTAAAAGCAATAAAATGAATAGTTAAATACATGATAAATTTTCTATTTCATACATAATGAACAAGTATGTTGTCATCATTAATTATGGAGAAACACATACATGATTGCAACTAAAACTGCTAAATTTGGCAGATGATGATGGGTTTTGCTGGATTTTTGACTTGCAGATTTTGAACTTATGTGCAAAATGTTTTTAAAGCCTGCATTAGAAAAAAAATTGCATTAGCACTTTCATTGTTGACAATACATGTTTTGATGAATAATTTACATTTTAATTTTTTGAAAACAATATGGTAGATTGTAAGTTATCAGAAATAGTGCCAGATACTATCAATATAATGTTAAAATAACATGGAGTTTGCATTTCAGGTCATTGTTATTAACACTCATTACAAGTACATATTTTTTTGATTTTCAGAATATGTGGGGGAATTTTTTTGAGGCTTCTGGTTATAGAAAGAGATAAGTTTCTAATTTTGTGGTCCTGTTTGCAGGATACTTGTAAAAGACACCTGCAAATGCTTTTTTTTTTGTTAGGCTGACAATTTTAGAATCAAGATATTTTTAACATACTTTTCTCGAGCTGAAAAACTTATTTTCAAAGTAAGTGAACAGTCTGAACTGCTCTTTTCTATTGCTGTTATTATATGAGTTTCATTTCTCTTGAATTTAGAATGGTTGAAATAATGTGTAATGTTTATCTTATTTCACACCCTGTTTGGCAGGAATGCCTTGGTCTAGTTACTTTCACGCAGTCAAGATCAGCCTCTTACCTTCTCTCCCTCATGCATGTACGTACTCAAAACAGAGACAAGTCTGTGACAAAATCCAGGCCTATATCTTGCCTGCACATAGCTCTATTCAAATCAAGAGACTGCTGAACAAATTTTACAGCGACATTGTTCTCTTTTTAGGACAGTCTTCTCGTTAATGAGTCTGTATCCAAACAATGGCAACATTTCTTTTTTGTGTGTTTTTAATTAGATTGCGTAGGTAAAAGCATAATTACTTAAGCATTGTATTTGATTTTCACGCAATTCTTTGTAACTGACATTTTAAAAAGAAATTATCTTTATTTTCTTGTTGTGAAAAATATTATATATCGATGGATGAGCGTGTAATCTGTGTGAAAAATGTTTTGTTAAATCATTAACACTAGGTTGTTTGTCTTTTTAATCAACGACCTTTTGATGGCAACAGAGATTTCACTGTAATAGTTTTTAATATTCTTCTTTTCCCATTAGGACAAGGAGCACCAGTTTTAAAGCAGCCTCTCTTTCACTTTGATATGAATAGATAAATTGTCAAAGCTGCCAAAAAGAATGCTCCATACTACAGGGTATGTTGTAAGCAACACTGCATACAGTGTTCTTGCTGGTAAACACAAACTGTGCACAGTGAGTGGTGCAGCTTCATTCTCATCCTTCAGCTGAATTTAATGAACTGAACACTGATGAGGTTTTTGAGAATTGGGTTAGTGTGTGCTGAGTGGGAGACAGATATGGGATGACATTTTTTCTGAGTTGCCCTTTCCCACCACTTATCAGCAGAGCGGAAGGGATAAGAGTAGAATATGTGCACAGTGTATATTGTTCTACAGGAAAAAGCTGTTCTTCAGAATTAACCCTTTTAAAAGTGTGCTATATGGAAAACAACAGGCAAAATTATATTTAGCCTTATGTTCCATATCTTTTTGAAATTGAAAAGAATGATTGGTTTTCAAAGTATTGCCTGCAGTGTTTCTTATGGCTATTGCACTGTTCTGTTAGAAATGTGAGTTGCAATCCCAAACGTGTGCTTTAGCTCTGTGCGTTGGAAGGGAGCAAGTGTCACATTAATTATGCTCTCTGCTCTGCTTTGCCACTACTGTCTTGTTTGGGTTTTGCTTGCTGGATTGAAGAGAAAGTTGATTCTTGCCTTGGCCTATTTGAAAGACATCTGAAAACAGCTAAAAACAAACTAAACCCCAGCCAAATGGATAGTAAATAATACATACAGCCCTTAAACAGAAAATTTAGCCACTCGCTAGCTGAGGAAGTCACTAAGGCTCCCATCAGCAAGCAGATATAGTGGACTTAGTAATTCTCAGCACTCTAATGCGTAGAACAGATACTTAGCTTTCAAAATGTAATTCTCATCTATTCTTTGGAGGCCTACGCTCTTTATACAGTGAACAAGGAGATTTAGGTCTGTAAGAAGAAGATCCAAACCAGCCATCATGGCTGAGGGACTAAACGGGCATCAAGTGCCTTGCAGAAATGCTGAAGCCTGACATGGTTTTTTTTTCTGGGACTGGGATTTGCAACCTGATAGTTCTGAAGCCATTCCACTTTATAGGCATAACTGACTCCATATTTCATTTGAAACGTGGTCATAAAAGAAAGTAACTGTCCTTTTGTCTTTCTATACTGGCCTACTGGCTGGAATATCTGGTCGGGAAGAGAAGGACTCAGGTTCAGCCTCTTCAGCCTGAACACATCACACATTTGCTGCCTCTGTGGGAAAGGCCTCAACCAGGATGTAGGTCTTGCTGAAGTGGAACTGTGCCAATCTGTAGTCAAGTGTTCAAGATTTATGGGGCAAGAAAGAAAAAAACCAGAAGTGGTCAATTGTCAAGGGTATTTCTTCAACAAGGAGAAAAAGAGATTTGCTATAAACAATCATTTGATAAAATATTAAAATGCTGTTTTGGGGGACAGAGACCCCTGCCAGTCTCTCAGCTCCTGTGTGTTTCAATTGTAAGTGTCCATCGCTTCTGGGCAAGGATGGTACTGAAACAGTATGTTTCATTTCTCCAACTCTAATCAATTCTCATAGGAAAAATGGATGACAACACTTTGCCATTATCTTGGATGCTGTACTGTGCTTTGCTTTTGTGGCTTTGCTGACTGCATCCTCTTAGCCTGCCTGGCCCTGCAGAAAGCTGTGGTGTCGGCCGTTCTTGGCTACGAACCCCAGAAAGGCTTTTATATGTCACCAAGCTCTGAGGTGTTGGGCATGCCCATCACCCTTTCTGCTCTTGGGGAACTTGAAAAGTGAAGGCTAAGGTAGCTGCAGCCATTTGGACATACAGGAGGTGAAGAGGGGGCTGTGAATTGCACTCTGGGACTTAGTACCAATGTTCCACTGAAGTTCTACTTCAGTTGGTTTAAGTGCTTTTTTGGACCTTGGCCAACACTTTTCCTGTCATGCTTTGAGTGGCCAGGGTATACTGCTAAGGCTCTGCTAGACATTAAGTCTGAGTTTGATACGCTTTGAAAATTATTTCTACCATTCAGGTCAATTGATTAGAAGAAGAGATTATCCAGTCTTGCCTTCATTTCGGAAGTGTGCCAGTCTGTGAATGCTTTACATAATTTGACTAGCTGTGTCCCAGCATTCTTTACTGATTCTTCTTGTTTAAATATAACAGATTTTTTCATGTCTCAATATTGGCTAAATGAAAATAATCTACAAAAGGAAGAATCTCCAAACAATGAGAGCATTATTTATTGAGTTCTATGCCAGCTGTTGCTGATCTGTTGAGAGGAGTTATTGTCACAGTTCTCAGGAAAAGTATGAATTCAAAATTTGAAAATAGAAATTCGATTAAAAATAGAAGTTAGCCCAATAAACCAGTTTCACATCAGGCCATCTGTTAGGGAGATTTGCAGTCATCTTTTAGTAAAAAGGTCAGATTCTGCTGGTGAACAAATAGTTATAAAGAACTTTAATTCACAATTACCTAGAGTTGATATCAGCATAAATCACAGAGTTGTTGTTGGGTTTCAGCTGAGAAGGTTTGAGATCACTGGAAAAAAAATTACAACTTTAGAAGGGATATGCTGCTTTGAAACAGCATTGTTTCCCCATAAATAAATCTCTCCTAAAGGAAGAAATATTTCAGTGGTTTTGAATAAGAAGGAGACATGGCAGGGTCCAGGATCAAGTTTCAGTTTCTTGACAAGTGAAATAACCATGAGGAGAGATGCTTTTGCAGAAGACCATTTGAGAGGCTTGTGTACCACATCACAAACTGCATACTAACCATAAATATTGTCTCAAAGAAAAGAATATAATTTTGTAATTAAATTAGCAGACAGTAATTAATACTACAGTGCTTTCTAAATTTTCAGTTGATGGATGTTGTTCTGTTGTTCATCTCATCTGAAACTTTGAAAAAATAAGAAAAGTGTCATCCTATTGTTGTACACTAATATAAAGCTTAGTTTATGAAAGACTAGTAAAGCCTCATCTTTGAAAGTTTCATAAAGAGATGCAGGAGCCATTTGGAATAAAAGTTCTAAGTTGACTTGATCATTACTTATTTTATTGTTTATTTGTTGTTTACTATTACATCCAATTATTATAATTGGATGTATTAGGTAATTGAAACACTTTGAAGAGTTCCCTGTGCCATTGCATTTTACTAGTACAATGTTCATTATCTTTGTGCTCCTTATGTCTGCCATATAGTCAAGATATTTTTGGCTTTATATACATGAAATACATTATGACTTAATAATATTATCACGTTAATTATCCTAGTATCTAAAAAGTTCATAAGAAGACTATACGAAAATTAGGATAATTAGATTTTTTTAGTAAGAATTGTGTTTGCAAGTGATGGTCTTAAATCATAATTCAATAATTCATTTTACTGGACAAAAATATTAAGAAGCTGTTTTTATTTTTCTCTAAAAAACATTTAGATCCCAGTCTAGTGCCATCATGTTTTATGAGTAGGTACTGGATCCATCAACTTTTAAGAGAGAAAAATATTGTATGTATCTTTTTAGGTGCAAAAAAGTAAAATGTTTCAAAGTGGGGGGAATGAATATGTGTTTTTTTGTTAAATATAAACCCAGTGAAATATTTTAATGGAAAAATTTCTTCAAAATCATTACAGTTGTTGCATGAATAGAAAATGTGCAGAACATGACAAAAGCCAGGGATTCTGCTTGAAATTGAGAGCATAGCAATGTAAGCAAAGGGAATGAAATACAGGGATAATGACAAGTGGTTAAAAGTGAGGGAATTGAGTAGAAACAGAGTGAAAGAAAATTGTATTAAACAACTGCAGGCAGGAATGAAAGGTCATAATTTTCAGATCACGTTTGCTGTCAATTCAGAATTCAAAGCATCTTTTCTGTTGTTAGTGCAAAGCACTTGTACAATTAAATACAACACCAATTCCTCAGGATCAACTGTAGCTGCATTCCTGACCCAGAGTAGTCTAAAAGTCTACTACATTTATTAAATGTAAGAGTTGTTATTGTAAGGAATTATTTTTATGAACTTCTTAAAATGCAGGTGTGTGAGAACACTTTGCAGTGTTTCTTAAGAGTTTTGCCTAAACACTTGTTAATTCATCATTTTCCTGCAGTATAAATTTTTACTTGTATAGTCAAACCTGTTGATTAGACACTAAGATTGTTCTTGCCTTATCACAATCATTGGCAGTTGTATCAGGGCATTGAACATTAGAAAAATTATAAAAGATGTTCTATATAACAAGTGAATATTAATAATCGTAAATGACAGGAATATAAAATAAACTCGCTTGAAAAATTGGTTTATAGAGCTATTTAAATCATGAACAGTATTTTTCTTTCTAGTTGTTGGTGTTTGTTTTGTTTTGTTTTTAAATTTATGTAACATGAAGTTTAATTGCATTTCAGGATGTCACCTTATTGAATTTATGAGCATCTAGGCTCCTGTTTCCCATTAGGACCACAAATAGTTCTGTTAGTCTGATGTGCAGTCAGCCAAGGTCAACCCACCACAACAATATATATTCATTTGATGTTTTATATAGTGATGTCGTTAAGATAACACATGATTTGTGTCAGATGCTGTCATCCTTTAAGAAGATGTAGCAAGTGCAGATTTATAAATACATGTGTTCAAGTAGCCACTGCAAAGCCTCTTTATTGCCACCAACCTTTCTTCCTTAATAATCCAGCTCTTCCAGAGCTGTAACCGCACTGGAAGGTATTAACAGGGCTGTTAATACCTAACCACTTGGCTTTTCTGTCCCCTTCACGCCTGAATGAGGTTTTGAGGAATAAACTGAGTTATAGCTGGGTCCCTGGACTTACTTAGGAAGACTGTGGAAAAAAGGCACTGTTTCTGAGGGCCTGAGGGAGAGGCAATGTGATGAAAGTAGGATAAGAGATTCCATGAAGTAAGGTATGAGTAAATAAGCTGGGAAAAGAGGTTTTATTACTTTATGTGGTGAGAAGGATAGATAAGGAAATGATACCTAGCTGAACAAAACATGCTAACAGCATCCAGCAATAATGGTCTCCAACAACAACATGCTGCTTCTTTCCCTGCATCCTTTTTTTGTGCTTCCTTTACTGTTTCCTCCATTTTTGGTCTGCTTTCAGGGCTTGAAGTGGGTGTTCCTGTGGCCTCAGCTCTTATTGCACGTTATTATGTCTGTGTTGATTTTTGTTGTTTTTTTCAATAATCTTTTAATATTCTAAGGCTGGATAGCTGATACTTTTATATAAACAAAAAAATTATTTTAAAAAACTGTAATTTTGTCTGAAACACTAGTGAACAAACAACAAAGTATGGAAATAATTGAATAAGAACATTCAAGTGGGACCAACAGGGACAGGTCATGTGCCAACTTATTATTTATAATAGAATAGATTTTCTCTTGAAGTTAACATTGACACTTCTGAGATAGAAGAAAAACAATTGAATTTCTTTAAAATAATTTTTACTTGAAAATCTCAACATATGCATTGTATAGCATCTAAAGTATATGGCAATGAGATTAAAGAATGCGTCGAAATTGTGCGTTCACATGGAACCTTTGGTCTTCTTATTTTTCAGCCTTGTAGTTTTCTCTATGAATCATCTGTATTTTAAATGAAATTTTAGCAAAAAATATTTTAAAATTTCTGGCAAGTACCTGCAGAAAAGTGCCAATGTAAAAACTGTGCACTGAAAATATTCAAGGACATTCTGCAGAGAGCTGAAGAGATCACACATTAACCCTCATTTCTGCAGAAGACAATTCTGCATGCCTTCTTATTAGCACACTTGGTTTGTTTTTAAAAAACTTAAATTTGTCCAAGCTATTACCAAAGACCCAGTTTATATAAAATAGAGGCTTCTGGGCAAGGATTCTCAGACCAGTCTTCCAGCAAGATTTAATTCCTTTGAGCTAAACTGCTTATAGGCAATTCTTCCCCGTCATCCTTAAACTACTTCTTACTGGCAATCTAAAGTGACAGGATATCTATGCAATTAATGTTCCTTTTAACACTGAATTAAATGGTTCAAATGGTTTTCATTTTTTACTTTTTTTCTCCCTTCTTTTCTGGGAAAGGCTTCCTGCTCTGTGTGATGCTGGAAAGTATCAGCATGGACATATTCGCAGGTAAATAGGAAACACACTTTTGAATATGCCCGTTCCTGGAGATGGGTGAAACTTACTGCAGTGTTGCCCTCTCCATCTCCCATCATGAGTTAAATAATCACTGCAGGTCCCTCACGACTCAGTATATAATCAGTGAATATGTTCCTTGTGGTATCATCAATGAAGATTCTTACTCTTTTAATGAGACTATGTAGAAATAGTAAGCTGGCAGAAAGATTGAGTCTGTCCTTGACATTTTTTAAATTGAGTCGCCTTGGGTTTAGAAGTATTCTACTTCGGTATTATGAAAACAGTGCAATGAAATAAATGTTATAGGAAAGATGATTCGTGTTTTCTTCATCTACGTGGAATAATAAACTATCTTAGTTTTGACTCAAAAATTAGTCTGCATGCCATCTGCAGGTACTTATCTTTCCTTTAGAGCTTGGAGTAGCATTCTTTCCTCTTTTCTTTGGATGTTTTAAGTCATGGAAAAAAATATTTTTTTGAAATTCAAATTGAAATTCGATAAAGAATCACTTGTAGTTTTACAAGTTAATATTGATATAGTAAGAGAAAAAGAATCAAACATTTCCTTAAAAAAAAACCCCACCCAAACCTCCATGATATGATGGTTTGTATGTGTTAAGTTTCTCATAGCTAACAAAACACATTTTCGTTACCCTGATACCTCTTATAAATTGGTATAAAAATACAAATCTCTGTATTTTATTCTGAAAAATTAATTCAGATGCACTTTTGAAAATTCTGGATAAATTTTCAGTATTTCATTTTCAAAATTGTAATTATACTGTTATACAGTGATTCCAGGATTTGAAATTTGACCTAAGAATGTTGAGTCCACATTACTGGAAATCTGTAACAGGCAAATAAGTCTTAGAATGCGAAATAACAACTTGACACTGGAGTTTAAACCTTTCTCAGTAGGAAGTATGTTTTATCCACTTTCTAAGTATCTGGTTCACATTTTGTTTGGTCTGTGTGTTTCATTTAAAAATTAAACAAAAAAAAGTTGAGGATAATTTTTTCCCTGTTTTTTCACTTTTTTTACAGGTTTCTCCCAGGCTGTGATTAAGCTCTGAACTGATTTTTTTTTACTTTTTTATTTCCTTCCCCCAACAGATAGCCTTTTTTCAAGAGAAGTGGAGCACATGTCAAGAAGCCGAACCCATGCTGAACTGCCTCATAGGCATAAATACAGAAAAGTCCCAATAGGTGTAGAAATTAAGGAAGCCTTTGGCTCTTTGCAGCCACCAAAGGTTTCTGTGCTCCTCATGTCTTTACAGTTACTGATAGACACAAGCTCTGCTGTTGTAATCCATGTAATGCCAAATCTATCGCTGTACACCAAGGCACGATTGCCAACACTTAAGGAGGTATTTTCTGCCGGCACTGCAGAGCTGCCTGCAAAGCTGTGAACACTGAAATCCACTTTATCTGCTTCTCTCAGCATTTATTTCTTCTGACCTTTCAGTCTTGTTTTAGGCCCATGCAGCTGATCTGAGGGACTCCTCCTGCTGGGTGACACAGCCACTCCATCTCGACTCCTTAGGTTACAACTGCCAAGCGTTTTGCACCTACATAGCCAAGACCTGAAGTAATCCTACCATGTATCCCTGGGTCTGTGGCATTTTCCAGGAAAAGAAAACATATAGGAACAGTTGTGTATGTTTGGAATTGGAATATTTTGCTGAATTTTTGTTTCTTAAAAAATATGGCAAAGTAAAAGAACGTGGAAAGTGTAGATGATTTTTCTTTATTAGAAAATGCATTTAATTTTGAGCTATGAGTAACAAAATGCTGGAGTAGAGGCAAGTACCAAACATCTTTGCATCCTAATTCCGTGTTCTGATTGCTCAGTGCTCTATTTAGGATGAAACTTGAGTTTATACTGCATACATTAATCCTTTAAAATATTACTTTCTATTATATACATGTATAAAAATGTATCAACAAAAATTTTGCAATGCACATCGGTCCTGCTTTACTAAGCTTTTTACTCACTTTTTCTTATTTGACATACTGCTCCTTCCATTCAAATACCCTGAGCCTTACATGCTTGCTCTGTGACTATTACCATTAAAATGAAGTAACTTATAGCATTCTATGCATTCTATGGGATACTTTGAGCAAGCAAACTGCCATAAAGCCCGTCTCTGTTTTGTTTCAGCAGCCTTTATTGGCACTTTAACATTTTTAGGCCTGTTCCTAAATAATGAATAACTGCCAAATTACCACAGCATGTTTGATGTGGATGAATCATCATCCTTAAATTAAAAACCAAAAATGTGATGACCTTTCAGTTGTTCCGTATGTCATTATTTCCATCAGTTGACTGGTTTGAAACTTCCGATCATTCATTAGTACCTTGAATGGACAGCAGTTATTTTTTTGTCTAGTCCTTAGGGTCTTTTGTTTTAGGTAATCCAATCAGTAATGGCTTGGATTAAAAAAGGGAAATTAAAGGAAAATGCATCAACATGCTAAACAAGCAAAAGACCTGTAGCCTCTGTGTCTGCGAAGGCAGACCATTAGACAGTTATTGTCCATGTTTGTGTGCATGTTTATGTTTATTATCTTACGTTTATTATCTAAAAAGAGTTTTATCTTTATCTCTTGAAGCTTAACTGTGATGCAGCCATAACTTTCCTGATTCTGGAAAGTAGGTTAAATACCCACTCTCATCATTAAAAAAACCCCAAGATAACAAATGAGCTCTGGAGTTCCATGATAGTGCTTTAGTTAGTGATGATGATGCCAGGTGGTCGTTATTACTTAACTTGTCTGCTTCATGATCCACAGTGTTTGACCAGAAATGTATTCACTAATAATGGAGATGAAAATGAGTTTTGATAATACGTGTGCTACCAAAGTACAATGAGTTACTGGCTCCTATACAGATGGGTACATTAGAAATATCCTCAAAACACATTCTACCAATATCACCTTAATTCTTCGTTCCTATATCCAGGAGTGCCAACCTTGACAGTCACTATTCTGATGGCAGAATAGGTGCTAACTGTTGTCTTTCATCACTGCCTATGCCTCTTTCCTACTGCAGTGTTTATAGTCTTCTTCAAATGTCTCGAGTCTGCATTCATTTCTTGGGTGAAGGTGACATTTAGTTTAGCTGTAATATTTCACATGAGAAAGAAGTAAAAGATATGACCTTATTCTTTTTTCTTTTTTTTTTTTTCCTTTTTTTTTTGGACTGTTGTTGTTTCGTAGTAGTATGCAAAATGTGGAAAGTCAGTCATATTTCACTGGGATTTGGCATGTGCTCAACAACTGATTGCTCTTCTCAGAGCTTTTTTGGAAAGTTTGCAGCACCATAATGACAGCTTTCTAAACACAGATGTCCTCTTGGTACAACCTATAATTTTTTATGAAAGATGTATCGATGTCAGGAATTTGAACAAAGTACTGGAATTAGTTGAACATTCTTGTTATGAATATGCGTTCAAAATATCTACAGTACATATATTGTAAGTTGGAGAGAGAATATGCAGTGTCTGAAGGCAAAGATGTTAGTACAAAACATCAGAATGTAGTTTAAGATAAATTGATTCTTTGGTTAATGGACTGTCTATATTTTAGTTACTTTTTTTCCCCTGCTATGTTTTATATTGTGTAAGTGCATTTTGTGAACACGAAGCATCAATAATCTCAAGAACACATTTAGATAATCAGGGATTTGGCCACAGAAGATGTCTAATAGCTGAGAAGCTTGGAGTAGTTATTAAACGTTCTTGTAATGTCCCATTAGCAGCCTCTTCCTCTTGTTTCATTTACCTCTCAGCTAAGCCATCAGGAAGTGAATACTTCAAGCACAGATTTCCCCTCCTTAAGTCAGCTATTTTTGTTAAGGTTTCTCTTAAATGATTGTGATACTTAGATTCCTCGAGTGTTTTTACCTGTGGGCCTATTATTTGCATATATTTTTATATGTGTACATATGCACATAAAAATTGTCTACATATACATGTAAGAAGACAGTGCTTAATGGCTATAGTATGTAATTTATGTAAGTTTAGACTTGTAGGTGAAAAGGATAGTCTCCTCTCTTAACTGACTGTAACCATTTGAGATTGCTTTTTAATAATAATGTGATCCATTCTACATTGTTCTTCTGCAAGATCAGAGTATCATGCAGCAAGTTTATCTAGCAACTGTAATGAAATTAAGGGAAATATATTTCAATAAATATTGTCCCATTTTATTTTTTTGCAGCTGTGCAGCCTGGATATAAGTGCTGCAGTGGCTATGAATGTAGCTAACTTCATGTAGCTTCCATCTATCTGTACTTGTACATGGCACTTGGTTTTGATTTATTTTCAGGTCACGCCACTAGATATATACACCCACACCACTAATGACACGTCATTCAGAATAGATACTTTAAAGTTGGAATGCTGCATCAGAAATGATGCAAAACCATAACTGTTAGTTAGAAAATGCTCTTTTTTTGGACTTCAACTGGGTTACGCTGTGGTCATTCAGTATTATGGTAGTGGGGTTCTTTTCTCCCTTACTTCTGGTTGGTGAGAAAATCATTTGTATGGTGCATGTGCATGTGTGTGGCCCAGGCTGGGCTGCTGTTTGGCATGCCTTGAATCATGACCTTTTGCCAAACCTCAGCAGTAGCTCTTGGGGAAAAAATGTAAACATACAACCAAATTTACTCTGGTTCCTTTATTTAGCCCAGTGCAAGTTAATGCTCATTGCTATAAGGCTTCAATATGACAAACTCTTTCCTAAGTCAGAAAATAGGAGAAGCTAATTCAATATCTTAATTATAGTAATTTTGTAGAAAATAAAAATGGGAGGGAAGCAAGTGGATTCCTCTAATGTAGGGGTAAGAATTTCAAGTGTTTAACAGTTGTGATAATTTTATTTATTCATTTTAATCACATTAAAGGATGTCTTCAAGGATGATAAGGAACACCTAACACCTGTTTTGTTAGGCCAGAATTATATGGAAACATTATGGAATAGTACTAATTTCCAAGAAAGTGCTAGAATTGTGGATAGTGTAATCATCTACAATTTTCTGAGAATATCTGTACTAAAATGACCTACCTAATTTAAGTGTAATTTCCAAAATAAGGAGACCAGATATCTTGTTTGTCGAAGTGTAAGTGATGGACACTCTTCCTTGTAATGGTCTGTCTTCTGCTAACATTAAACTGGCCTTTTTTCTTCCTGTAGATGTAAGTTTAGGATTATGCTGGTTTTTCCTATGTGGTTACGAGTTATGGGGAAACAGAGCAGAGTTTCCATAAACTAGAACATAGAGAATTTCAGTAAATAGAAGGCCTTTTGTCTACTTGGTTATTTTGAGTGGCATTAAAACTCACCTGTCAACAGTTTGCCACTCATACTGGCTATCCTATATTTGTTCTGAGCTGTTACCAGTGTTGGCTGTAAGAGCTGATCACTTTGCCTGATTTTAACTTGCAGAGAATTTAGATGAGTTGTCAGTTAACACAGGAAGTGTGTAATTGATATAAAGATTAATTATTAAAGCTGTCAGTTTCCCCTGCCTAAAATGTGGATATTCGCACATGAACTATGCCTCTGAAGTGGTTTTCAAATGTGTCCTAGTGTAAAGCTTGAGATAAATCAGCATAGATCCAAAGGATTTATAGTATTAAGTTGGGATTTATGCTTTGTTTGTTTGTCTTTTAAGAATACAGCTGGCTCTTGCCATGACAAGAAAGTATCCTTCCAGCCTTTTTCATGTGAACTCACTTCTGAAAGTTAAAGAACTTCCTTCAACCTGAGTACTTACATATTTAACATACTATACAAGCAAAAGGAGTAGACCCAAATGTTTAGTACTGAATATTTGAATGTTAAAAAAAAAAAAGAAAGTTGTGACTCACCCACAGAGTAAAAATCCTAATCATCCAAGTTAAAAATGCTCATGTAGATCAACTTTTGCCAAACAAAGACTTGTCCTTGTCAGTTGATATGACTCTGGATAAAAGGATGCATAGATTTTGTATTAGCAGTTTTGTTCTTATTAAGGTGTGCAAAATTCACAATTAAAGGAATTGTCACAACTTCTTGAGCAGATGAAGGCAGAAGAAAGATGAATCTAATACCTGCTGCTGGTATGGGGGAACTAAGATGAAAATGTTTGACCATAAAATAAAAAAACTCTAAAGCTTCTACCAATTCTTAGAGTGTTTTCATAATAACAAACACCAAACATTAAATCATACTGTCACTTCCATCCAAATTCAGTAGAAAGGAAGGGGCCAAAGTAAGGAAGAAAACTGCTTTGTCTGCATTAGAGAATATGGAGAAGGGCAGAACGCCTTCAGAAAGATGGCTGGAGGCCCTAATTCCTCTGTCTATGAAGCGGTTTTGTGCTTTGCCAGGTAAGAATCAGTGCAAGCACCAACCTTGATGTCTGTGTTTCTGCCACTGTTTTGCTTAGATATATGCTTAAAATTAGTCATAGACCGTGCAGCGTTCTTATGAATGCTCAAATCACCATCAAGTTCCTTGTCCAAGCTCTGTTCCTTTTCGGCACTTTTAACTGTCTCCGGAACTTTACTTTTTTCCTTCCCTCCTGCGTTCCACCTTTCCTCCCTTTGCCTTTGCCTCATATAGCAGGTTTCTTGAGACTATGAGGAATTTCATGGGCTCTGACTTGCTCCCTCTCCCAGGCAGCACAGGCATATTTATCCCTGTACTGCACAGTGGCAGGGAAAAGGAAGCACTGCTGGGGTTTGTTTTTTACTGGCTTAGCAACAAGTGAGGAACGGACATTGTGGCTCCAGGAGATAGGAATGATCTATGTCATGTAACGAATGTGCTTTAAGTGCTGATATATGCATACAGTCATGCATGACTGTTTAAAAGTTGTGTCAGTACTGGGCAATTATAATGGTGCATTTTTAATATGTACTCGTAATATCTGTTGTATTTTTGTTGGACTGAGATTAGCATATTTATTGAGTTCATTTGCATAATAAACAGATATTGTTTATAAGTGAAAAAGGCAACTAAAAAAAGGAGCTTTGAAATATGTAGAACAAGCTAAGCTAAAAACAGTAAGAAACTAAGTGACTGATTTTGAGGCATGCATGGCTAAAAAATTTTCTACTATATTTCATAGCTTTATGAACGCTAGAAACTTTAGTTAAGTTACTTAGTCACAGGGACTCCTAATAAGTAAACCATGCTTTGCAATACTTACATTTTATAAAGCCTCCAGACTTAACCTATTGTTTGATTTTAATTTTTCTACCTTTATCCCAGTCCTTTGCTTTTTTCAATAACATCACAAGATCAGTTACAACAAGCAGTCACGATGAGAGCACTATGTAGAGCAAGCAGGAACATAAAAATTATAGTCTAAAATTATTGAACAGATGATGTTGCTATGTACCATACCTGTGTATCATACCTTGCTAATTATGCAGCATAAAGTTTGAGCTGAGTAAATGTTAACTGATTACCTTGAATCTAGTTTGAAGTTAGGATTTTACATCTTAGGCAACTAAATATACTTTGTAAACTGAGCAGATGTTTTCCCCATTAAAATTTCAGTCTTAATCTCTTATGCATTTGATAGACCTGCATTTATTATATATAGATAATTGTTTTATTATTATATTTATTATTAAGACAAAAGATCTTCTACATAAACAATCAGAATTAATTATTGCCTTCTTAAAGAGTCTCAATGCTGCATATTGCAGGATGAAAGCTGAACTTGACCATTAAAAGTCTGACTCAGATCTTCGTTAGGGACAAATCACTCATCATCATTATCACTGAAATGAAATGGGTGTGAGACACAACTTTTTGGAACTGTATTCTGCAAAAATGACTAGAAAAGTATAGAAGTATTTATTTCTGATTTTGCCTTTGAAATTAGAATACATCCTACCGTGAACTAAACATCTGGGATGAAATCTTGTCCTATTCAGGGCAATCACAGGTAGTGGAAACAAGTTTTTACCTAGTGTGCATTTTATCTGCAGTAAAATAAGAAGTCATAAACAAGCTGACTCATGCGGCTGTTGATCCATCCATCCATACTCTGGCAGAGTTGAGCAGTGTATGTGCTGTAATTCCTGCAAGTGGCCAGTCTGAGAAACAACACCAGTATTAGTGTGCACCAGTTGTTTCCTATGAATTGCAAATTGTCAGAAGATGAACACTGTCTCTACAAGAATTTACAGCATTTGTCTCCTAGGCCTGCTAATCCAGTTGCACTGAAGGCATTTCCTTAGGGTTCACATCACAAAAGTCTTGAGACAATTCAGTAGTAAATCTCTGTGGGGACTGAGCTGAAAGCATGTCATGGCCCCAAGCACTGTGTCAAGAGCACATGAGATTACTAATGCCAGTGAAATATTATTTATCTATGAATCAGTAAGTATGAAATGAAGCCCCTATCTGCCAAATAAAAGAAACTGCTTGTATTTCAGAACAGAAATCTGACCTGTTCGTCTCATATGACAACTGCTTTGCCTACGTTAGGTGGAAATGAGAAATTTATTAAGTGCAAAGTTCACAGCACAGTGAATAAGCAAACTACAAGGCTCTTACTTTGCTGACTGACTATTTCATTCACTCATTGATTAAAACATTTCTCCTTTGGCAAGAATTGCTGGTAAACTTATTTTGAAAAATATAAATAGGACAAGAAGAATTAAAACAAGCAAATTCTTTTTTAAACATCTAATCTTAACCATCTTACTTGGAAAAATACGTTTTTATAAACAGCAAGTGATTTAGTGGTTTTGATGCTACTATTTAAAAGAAATTAATTCTTAGTTTTAGCTAAGACAAATAAAGGTTAGAATTGCATTGCATTTCACACTCATCATGTGTAATAGTGGTAAAATAGGTGAAGTGATAATTAACTGCTTCTCCTGTTATGTCTCTCTAGAGATCTGAAGAATAATTTGATCAGCACAATTGAGCCAGGGGCCTTCTATGGACTTTCAGAACTGAAGCGCCTGTAAGTATTAATTCCATTTGAATTATTCTGAAAATTGTGTTTGTATTGACATTTCTATCCTTGGGCAACTCAAATATGCCACCAAGCAATAATCACATAAAGACACTGGCTGTAAAATAGAAAATCACACAGTCTGCTTTTTGCATTTACCATGCCTTTTTCTTCTTCTTTTCCTTCTTTTTTCCATTTCCCCTTCTTTTTTGCCTTGTCCCATTTAAAATCAGTTTGCTCTTCAGTAAATCTCCTGGCAAGTAAATCTCCGGAGGTAAAAGCCACACTTAATTATTGATTTAGCAGAAATATATTGCTATAGATGTTAATCAGAAATAACACTAAGCAGTTTAGATGTGTGTAAACAATGGTTTGTGCTACACTAAACTTTTTTCATTATGTAAGGTCTACTTTACTTTTATCATAGGCCAGGTCTACAAAATAAATTACTAGAGGGGCAATTTTGTCATACTTTAGAATTTGTCTACCATTTTCCATACCTCTCACCTTGGCTTTGCTTGATATTTTTTAATCTTTATCATAGTTTTCTAAGGAAACAAGAACTTACGTAGTATATTCCCTGTCCATCATTTTTGCATTTTTCTCTTTGAAAATGTTCTCATAGTACTTTTGGAAGCTCTGGCTAACTTTTAAACTACATTTTAAAGGGTAAAAATATCCAGGTTATTAAGATTCTACAGTTGGGCTTTTTGTTTTTGTTTTTGTTTTTTTTTTTTTTTTAATTAACAAGGACTACAGACCCTCCTTAGTTCTACTCAGCCTGGGGAAAAGTGAGATGAACCCTTTTTTAATTACTATTTTCCAAGTGACAGAGTCCAAATATCTATGCACTGGCTAACCAGGCCATCAGCACGTGCCAGACATTTTCTTAGCCATCATGTCTGCCTTTTGAATGTTTGATGAGAAAACCCATGAGAAAACAGGGATTATTTTAGTGAGATGGGAAGATTTAGATGAGAAGGAGAAGGAATGCAAATCCACAGAAAAAGAAACTTACAAATCCTTCTAATTTTTCACTGTGCAGTTAAGTTCCTTAACCGCTGTGTGCTGGGAGCACTGCACATCCTAAGTAAAAGTTTCCACCTCTGATGATAACAGTAGCAGTGTTTTCTAACACCAGCATCTCAGCTTTAATGTGTTCAGGTAGAAAGCCAGTTGCATAATAATGACGAAGTCAGAGTAGCATGTACATTTTTAATACAAAGAAAAACATTTGGACTGAAGCTTTCTTGCTCACTCTGTGTACAGGGATAACGAATGGAATGATCAAAATGAGTGCTAATTGTTGCTTTGGCCACGCATTCTAATAACACAACCCTGACCTCTTGTGGGAAAACCAGGAAACCTGTGCAAGGCGTGGGCTGCACATCCACAGACTGCACAGGGGGCAGCTTTAGGTCATCCAGGAGAGATAAGTCCAGGGAGACGAAGTCATCAGGCGTTGGAAAAGAGAGAAGAGTAGACTCTTCAGCACAGTAGGAATGGCAACGTTAAGTTTTGTCATGTTAGATCCCAGCGTGGAACTGTTGGGTAGGAGGCAGTTGAGTGAAAGGAATAATTGGTGTAAACTCCTGTTGAATGTGAATACAGTAATTACTTTAAGACTGTACTTTACATTCACATCTTATTTCCCATGTAAAAAGTAAATGATGGTTAGGAAAGCAGAAGCTGATGTAACATGGGCAACTGCAACAGATAGGGCTATGGCAAGTCATACAAGGCTGTCAAAATGTTCTGTGAATGATTTGGAAAACTGTTATAATTTGTATTTGAGTGACAAACTGAATTATATCCAAGGTTTGTTCAAAAAGGTACACAGAAAATTGATGAAAACTCAAAATTTACGAAGCACTAAAATTATGGCACTTGGTTATTCAACACAGGAGAGTTTTCTTTTCTCTAACACCAACCTTACAAGTTAGCATTAGTAAGTTAAATGTCTTACTGCTGAAAATGAACACCAGCTTTGTACATTATGAATCAAATTATGTCTAATGTAACACGTATTAGTCTGGAGGAATGTGTAGTAAGCTACCTTTTCGTTTTGCTAATGCATTTTTTAGAAAATATGTTTTACAATAGCAAGATACCAGCTGCTGTCATATAACTTGTGGAAAATAACACTCATTGAAATAAACTTTGAGAAAAGGGTATTTATCCTTTCACTTTGTTAAAAATACCACTATGTGCCACACTTAGAGACATATGCACCCGTATTCTTTGTTCAGATAAAATCTACTTTTGCTACCCAAACTATGCCCCACATCGTGATGCAATTCCTTCATACATGTTCAGATTTTGCTTAGGCAGAAGAAAACCATTACCCAATCAAGAATTCTGGGTAGGTTCTTTTCTATGTCTTCTAATAGAAAGATACATAGATACATGCCTATATATAGGTATGTATGTTTGTCTTAAACTTGCATTTTTAGATTTCCTAGGTAGCTTTTATTAGGAGAACTGAAAGAATAATGCTAATATGAAATTATTGCACTATATTGTATCCTCCCTGTTTTTTCAGCTGTTCCCTACTTAATATCCTTGGCAGACATTTAAGAAATATTTTCATTCTAATGTGATGTTTCATCATATAATTGTACAACAATATGTTCTTTGTCTGATAGAAGAAGAATTTGTAGTGAACTCTAGAGATTGCCTTCTCATTCCAGCTAATTGGATATGTTTCCATGAAGGCAGTAACTGGATTTGTCAAACTGCAACCTTTATTCTCCCATTTGATTACTTTAGAGTTCTCATGTATCAATAGAAAAATATGGAATCCACACAATGTAATAAAGGAATTGGAAGACTACCACTGATTCTAAAATAAAAAATATATTCAGATCAATTTTAAAATTTTTTTGGCTGTATGATAACTTAAAATCCTTACATTACTGCAACTATTTAAAAAGATCACCGCACTTCCTAAGAAGGAAAATATGGGTCAATTGTTGAAAACCAAATACATAAAAATGAAACACTAGTTCAGAATGCACCAAGGGGCATTATTCATGTTGCTACCACAATATAATTGTTCATACCTGTCTTTGTCTCCTTCCTATAAGCATCCTGTACGCTGAGTTGTGTGTATGGCTTATACAGAAAACATTCCTTCACTTTCTGCAGATGAAAGTTATGGAATGTAATGCTTTTTACTATTTGTGGTCTCAGAATGCAAGAGTATTGCTCTTAGAAGAGCTTGCCAAGTGCTTATCAAAACTGACCTTTTTTGTAGTTCAAATATTAATTGCCCTCTGGTTTCTGTGATTTCTTCAGCAAGAGAGGATGCTGTTAATGAGATGAAACATTAGTAAACAGTAAAAATACATCGATTTTGGCTCATTATCACATGTAACAAGATGCATAGTATTTTTCCTAAGTAAAAAACAGGTGCTAATAACTTTGAGAAAGAAAATTCGGTGTATTTGTAATAGCTTTTTTGTATTTATTTGCTACATATATAAAATCCCATTTTAATGCAATTAGATGTTGCAGTATGTGGAATATTGTTCAGTGATGTTAATATAAAAGTTATTAAATCTGTTTAATTATGTTACATTGTGGGAAAAGGTTTTATTTCTCATTTGTCTCTAACCCCTTAAGTATTAAAAATAAAGATGCTGTGATTGTGTAGGTGTGTATATGAATAAGACTGACTTAATATTTCATGGTCTTTTTGTTTGTTTCAGGGATCTTTCAAATAACAGAATTGGTTGCCTAACACCAGAAATGTTTGTTGGACTTAACAATCTTCACAAACTGTGAGTATAATACCACTTCCGTTTTAAACAGAAGAAATCCAAACTGTCACATGACTGACCTGAGTATAGTTGTCAATAAATTGCATTATAAGGAAGTTATAGGTTTTGTACTAAAAAGCCCCTCTCCTGAGCCTTTGATTGTGATGAATTGATATTTTAAAGATGTTTTCTCTATTTCAATTGTAAAATCTATCAGAACTCCAAAGAATTAAGTTTCATTTTCACATTGAAGAGGCTGAACATGACGTTTCTGTTGGAATGTATTTCATGTTTGCGGGTCTTGGAAGCACGAGTAGGCAGATGAGACTTGTACTGGTTAAAAAGGATATACTGCTTGTTCTATCCATTACAGATCAATTGGCATTTAAAACCTTTTTTCCTCTGAAGTGTATTACATCAAAAAATAAGCATTTACTCAGGAAAAAAAAAATGAAGTAGCAAATAAACTTGGAATATCAGGGTAGTTCAAATTGCTTTGGAAATATCCATCCTAGACTGGCTGCTTAAGGTGTTGAGTTATAAATTCATTTCTTATAGTACTTTTTGAGTCATTAATCTGTCAAGTGATGCAAGGAAGAAAACCCAAAGATGTTTTGGGATTATAGTGCGTAATGCCATGAAAAGATCTGCTCAGTAGCATTTAAAAAAATTTTAAAGAGTATTATTAAAGGAAGAGAGAGCAAATTGGAAAACATCTATTGTACTAACAGAAAAAAGTAAAGGACCTGCATTTTTAATACTGTGGGTAGTTCCAGTCTGCTCATCTTAAAAAGGTGACCAAATCTAGAAAGGGTTCAGAGAAAGTTAAAAGGAATGGCCAAAGGTCCAGTACAGCCTAGGCAAGTACTAGAAATAAATAAGTTGGCTGCAAATTTGTTGGCTGGGAGAGAGACAATTCATAGGAAGGATCCTATTTGAAATGGACATTTGGCCTGGCCTAGGAGGGCTCTGTATCTTCATTCAGATCTACTTTCATTCCTGAATGAGAAATAAATTACTGAACGCATCATAGTGTGTGACAAATCTTGTGCTTTATTTTCTTCTTCTCCAGCCAATTCTGGCTTTTCCTTGGACAAACAGGGAAATCTTTCTAGAAAGATATGCCATGAGGTCAAGATGACACCAGGTAAAAGGCTGAAATCTGGCATGCTTACTGATCACATTAATGAGAGTAACTGTGCCAAGTCTCCTCTGAGGAAAACAAATGAGAACAGTTGATGGGAAGAGCCTTGACAGCATGTGATGAACAGGTGCAGACTGGCCCTTTTTTTACTCATCTGTTGAGGGTTCCTTTTGCCTCCCTTTGTTGTACACAGTGAACGTAACTGTGACTATATAGCTAGATTACCTTAAAAGGTATGTTTAATTCAAAATGGTAAGGTCAACATTATTAAATGAAAGATGTTTCTAGGTGGTAGGAACAAACTGAAGGGAAACTGTTCAAATTCGCTCTCTCTCGGAAAGGTCTGAAAATTCCATTCGTAAATCTTTCAGACTCTGTCTTAAAAGTGAATTAGAAGTTCAATGCAGAACATCAGTCTTTTGATAGCAAAGAACAGAAATTCATTCCCAGTGAGTGCACAACATTTGTTCTGTGACAATGTTTGGCTGTAGTATCCCTTTTCTCTGAAGACCAGGAAAGAATGTGGCAGTATCCATATCCTTCATTGATGCCAGATGTTGGAAGAAGGCACAGTATGCAAGCTGACTGCCCATAGTTACTGGGCTGATCAAACCACACTATTACAGTTTCTTTTTGTACAGATTTTTCATATCCCTGCTCATTCTAGTAGCCTGTAACCTGTCCTGCTATTGGCAAATTTTTTCTGAGCTGTAATAACCAGAGAAAGACTCACCATTTCCCTCTAAACTGTCATTAACACTGTATTTTCTTACATCTAGTCTTTTTTCTGTTATCTTAAATATATTTAGTTTTTCCTCAGGATGAGTTTAACTTTGATTTCCAAATGGGTGTCGATCCAGAGCTTCCTCTGTTGTTTTTCTTCTGAGGCCCCAGTTTAAAGCAGAAATCTGAATTATACCTTTCTTAAGTATAGCTCCCAAGTGACAATCTTGTTACATTTTTCCATTTGAATAATGTTTTTTAATGAAATTACTAGTCCTCTCATTTTTGAGAAGGTTCATCTCTTCTTGTTCTCTTAGCATTGGCAAAACCTTGTTTTTGTTATTACCAGATTTCATGTTCAAATTCTCTCAATTTTCTAAGGCAGTGTCTGTGTTGAAAGCACTAAATAGAATCACTCAGAAGACCATTTCTGCAGTATGTCTCACTCCCCTCCCTTCTATCTTGTCCATTATCTTACAGTGTCTTACAGTAAACGCACTTAATGCCAGGTTCTTCACGCTTTTGTGGGTATTATGTCCGTGCATCAGTGGAAAAGATGATGATTCTGGCGTTTGGAGACCTGTTAGTCTGGCCTTTTTGTATTTTATGTGGTAACTGAGTGAGTTTTGGAAAAAAAGAAAAATGGGAAAAAAAATTGGCAAATCAGTAATTGGAAAAAAATTAACATGCATCTATTGACAGTGTATCGTGTAACTGTAAAAAAAGATCACTAATTTTCTAGACAAGTTAAATCATTTCTTGGTTTTCATATAGATCTAGCGTTGATGCTACATAATCAGGAGAAAATCATTAACAGTTATTCTGTTGTTTTCATATCAGTGGAATTAACCTTGAAGGCCCCTAGTTGCCCAGGTGATTTTTTGATTTTAACTAGTTCTGCAGATCAGTAGTCATACTATAGATAGTCTTGGGAAATATGTTTTCCACAATTTAGTGTATGTTTCTCCTATAAATCATATAATCCAAATGACCAACCTTACTGAAAAGAAGACAGAATGGTAGTAATGTGAGATATTTAGGCTATATATCATATCTACTCTTTATTAATCTCTTAATTACAATATTGTAGTATTATTGAAATATCTTTTGCACTGTGTCTTAGCATACTTTCCAAATTCTAACTTAAATGCTTCCCATCATTTTACTAAGCTTTTCCTGCTATCATCTTTCTAGTTCTTTGATCTTTTAAAAATTTGAATTATTTTTTTCTAGATTTAGATTTGGTTATTGATCCATTTAGTCTATCTTTCATTTTTCTTATTTGGGTTTTAAATTGTCTTTCTAACACTGACCTAATAAATGGGGCCATCCTACAATCCAGTCTATGTGGTCTAGTGCTTCAGGAGTTTATTTTTATTATTATTATTATTATTATTATTATTTTTTCAGAAGTCTGTCCTTTGGAAATCAGAGGCTTAGTAATAGACTAGTCTACATTCTCCTTTCGTCTAAAATAAATCAGTTCACAGTGGCTATGTGAAAAGTTACTTCTTTTTTGATGGAGTAGGAACTGTCCTTCTTACTGAACTAAAGTCAAAGGTGCCACTACTTTTGTTGGGTCAGTGATTTGTAAAGAAACACACCCATAAACCCAATCAAATGGAATTGCTCCCTGCCATTCACAGTAACTCTTGTTCCTTGATCTCAGAAATATCATATAATGTCATAATGCTGATAGTAATTATTTGAGCTGGGATCTCAATTTGCCTGTGATGTAAGAACTGGTCATTGTTTGTGGACTGCAAGCCAATGCCACTGGTACTTTTCTAACTTTTTCATAGCTTTGTTCCCCTTGGAAGGTCATGGACTTCCCAGAATCATACTTTTTAAACATGTTTAAAATATGATAGGTCAACTTGCTGTTGCCAGTGATACCTCTGACTTGTGTTTACTTGCCATTTCAGGGGTATGAGAAAGCTGCTCGCTTTCTCGTAAAAGGTTATGGAGAAGCATTTACTTAGTGCAACATCAGTGTTTATAATTGTACTGAGGAAAAGGTGACAAGTTGTTAAAACATGGAACTGCTTTCATAGACATCCACTGTGGTTTAGATTACTTAAGGAGCAATTTAAAGATACGTATTTACGCATTGATTAATGTAGTTGTTGATCATGGTAGTTGGAGCTCGGCTGTGTTATGTTAGCAGCGATGAAGTACAGAAGCATCTTTGCAGGCTGTTATCAAAACCAGTAGGGAGAGCCGTGAGTCCACTGGAAGGAGCAAAGGACATAAATCTTTTCATGTCCCTCCTGTGAAGTAGAAATAGGGGATTTTCTTACACTGTTTACAACCACGAATACCAGGTGAAACAAAATAACACTGCATGTTTCACTCAATCTCGTAAATCTAATTCAGTTTGAAAAAAAATGGGGTTAGAGCTGACAAATCAGCTCTAGGCCCAAACTGACGTAGTGTGGTTTATCCCGGTGATGTAATGCATAAATCTAAACTGAGTGGGGTAAAGGTATGTGTGAATACTTCACTAAAATAAAGAATGAGAACAGCCTGTTTTTTTTTTTTTTTACAGAATAATGCAGGCACTCTTCAGAGAGCTTTTTAGAGAGTCTGTTTTAGAACAGGGCAACCTACAGAATTCTTGAATATGTATGTCAGTAAACAGAAGTTGTATTTGAAGTTACATATGAAACCTAAAATTTCACATAGCTCCTGAAATTACTACAGGCAGTGACTTGTGGTTATGTTCCTTGAAATTCATCCAATTTTTACACTTCCTTGGATTTGATGATTTTTCCTCTGGAAAATGATTTCAAAATGCTTTCACATCATATGACAGATGCAGCTGACAGTGCCTCAGTATGCATAGATTTATTACATGTTCTAAGATCCTATCTTACCTTTTTTGGCTTATATATTACCTTTTGGTTGTGTTTATGCTGTGACGAGGTGCACATATTCTAAGAGTGACATAATTGAATGCAACAAATCTTCCAAATCTCCTTTGGACTCCATGCTTCAGTGCTTTGTTCCAGAATTATGTATGCAAATGTATTTCTGCTAGGTAATGGAGCTACCATTTACATTAATTCTGTTTATATTTAATCTAAATATTAAGCGCTGTGGAAAACTGAGATGATGCCACTGTACAGATACACCAGACTTCATTTATTTAATCCCTTATAATTTATCTCTTACGTTTTGAAATGCTGCAGCCTTAAATCTGTTTCAAGAAGTAGCTACTGCTTGATCTTCCCTTTGGAAGTTTGAAATCAAACTTCCTTGTTACTTCCAATTGTTTGATTAAACTATATCTGATTTATTCTTCATCCTGCCTCTGAATCATCAGCAGCAGTCAGTTTTGTGATAATATTATACCATAAATTCTTGTATAAATTTCTTGATGTCATTGAAGCAACTAGTCACTTTGTATGGTGCCAGAAATAAAGTACAAACCAGTAACACTGTGAATGAAACAGGCTCCATTTCAGCACCATTTCAGCAAGGTAGAAAATATGCGGTTACTTGCCCTCTCTGTGTTTCTGTTGACACTTTTTACATCTCCTGTCTCAGTTTGGGGGGGGGTTTTGCAAAGAAGATCAGCCTGTCACCCTTACATTCAACTTCTGCTTTTTAAAACTGCTCATAAAAGGGAAGCATTCTTCATATTCATATACTCCTTCTTCTACCTGTATTTTGCCTCAAAATGGTACTTTGAGACACATAACTCTTTTTGACTGTTTCGCAGCATTTGTCAATTATATTAAAGCTTTTGGCAAAAGTGTTTTATTAATTTCTCTTAAAAAAATGTATTTGGTATATAAAAAAATAAGTGTAGGACCAGATGTGTAAGACAAAAATGTTTTACCTCTGATAAAACAGAAAGCACATCTTTCTGTTAATGGAATAAGTTAATGGCATAGTAAGTGCTATCAGCTTTGGAGTGCATTAATTTGTTATGTTTGAAATGTTTGCAAACTAAGTATTAGAGATGTTTTTAGAACAAATGTCCTTTTAAATCAAGACAGAGTGGCTTTTTAGGATATCTGAAATGGAGGAATTTCACAACACTTTACATTTGGTGATATTTTAATTCATAACAAATTATGTGAACTACAGAACCAGGCATTTTGCAAAGTGCTGCATCAGCTCAGAAATGCATGATTTATTAGGGTGATTTGAGAAGATTTCTGGAAGTTTTGTTAAAAAACAATCTATTTCCGATGTTGGATATCCAGATATTGAAATTAGTGTTTCTTGGTCGTAGAAATGTGTTGCTTTATGACTTACACAGCCCTGTGAACATGATCCTAGTTTGCTCATTATCAGTGGTGATATGGAAACTTCAAACCAGGTCATTGCCAGAAGAATATGAAAAGTTGACTTGCTGGCTTTCTGCTGATTTTTGAACTGTCAGGAACTCAATTATTCCAGCACTTGGCAAAAAGAAATTCTGTAGGAATTCTGTAATCTTTATCACAACAAAAAGAAACCAAAAATCTGTATAGGGAACACAAGTCAGGAATTTTTAGGTTAGCATATAGATATCTCGGTGAATTTGTTACGACCTATGGAAAGCTCATGGATTCAGTAGACACCAAATGAGCACCTCTGGCAGGTGCATGTGTACCATACATCTCCTGAACCCTGCTACGTACACTTTGCAAATGACTTAGAGTTTGTTCCCATTTCCTAAACTATTGACCAGACTTAAAGCTTTCCTTTGGTCCAAATGGAATTCCCAAACTTCAATCTTGGTGTTCTGTTTGTTTTGCTGTATGAAGCCTGGCAAGCTGTTTGAGGGAGACGCTGAGATTTGCATCAGATTGGAGATCTTTCTGTACTGCGTCAAAGTAAGGCAAAGGAAGCCCCTGTATTTCTGTCTTGTGGCAGCCATCCATGCAAGGCCAGGCAGTTTGCTTTCCCTGTCCTTCAGTTCAGCATGATTGTCCTCTGGCAGTAAGTTTATACCACTGCAACTGTTTTCATACTGGTGGAACCGCTTCTGATTTACTTCAGTGTAAATGTCAGGGTTATCGGTTTCTGGTTTAGTCTGTTTAACATCTCAGTTCACTGAGCTGTTTCAGCATACGCATTGTCAGGGCTTATGGCCAAAAAACCAGGGTAGGTCCATCTAATTTTAAGTAAAGAGGTTAACTGAGTCTTTGTGAAATGCTCAATATTTTTAGTTCCTGTTGACAAATCCAAGATGCTAGAGGTAGAGAGATAGGTATCTACAAGCAAACATTCATTTCCACCTTTAGACATACCCACACCTAAAGAGGTACTTGAAAGTTCTTCTAAGAGCTTTGCACCACAACTGTATTAAAGGTGCACTGTTAAATAAAATCTTAAAAATTAGCTCAATTATATCAACACATCTCATTGTCACTTAATAACTTCACTTAATGTTGCTGAACCAGTTTATTTTTCTCTTATTAGCAGAATTTTGCTTTAAACTACCAAGATAATTTGAAATGTTCAATTGTATACAAAAATGAGATTAGTTATTGCTTTAAAAGTGCTCCATAACTTTCTTAAAGTAGTCTATAAATTAGCAACAATTTCTCTTCTTTCTTGAGTTCATTGATCCATATCTGGACAGGGATGATATGCTTTTCTGTAGAAAGCAGAGTTCTTGAGTTTTGGTCTTTCTTACTTTGTGAATCTGGTTCAGGTCTTTTGCAGCTTGGTAGATTTCTCATTACTAGTACAGTGCCCTGATCTGAATATGAATCTTCAGTTTAGCATACATCCTCTACCTTGTAGACAAAAGAGAAGTAAAATCAATAATTATAACAACATCCTATTGAATGAAATCTTCAGCCACTGAACAAAAAGGAACATATACCAGTATTTCAAAAGTAGGTAATTAATATGCTCTGAAATGTTAATCTTGGATATACACTAATTTTTCAGTTTATGAGTATAGAAAAAGACTGTATTACTTGACAATTAAGCATTTAATTTTTGCTCTATTAGGGCACTGGTAGAGCAGTACTGTTAAACTAGGCAAAATTGAATTGCATCCGTTTACAAGTATTCAGCTTAAATCATTCAGCCATCAAGACAAGAAATAGTAGAACAGTAATTAAACTGGAAATGTCCTTAAATTTTAGGGTGGGGGAAACTGCTTTTTTTTAAAGTCCTTTGTAATAAAACTGCTTGCATGGTTACTTTGAAAACTCATTACTGTTTTAAGGGATTGCTTGAATTCTTCTAAACATTACTAAAATAAGACAGTTTTTGTTTCTTTACCTTGAAGTGACATTCTACATAAACAATAAAAATAAACACAGGCCTCACTGAGTAATTATTTTATTAATATTTTCACTCAAATTCTAGAATAATCTCTTCCAGAATTCTATTCTATTAAATATGTAGAAATATTCCTGTTTATGAGACCAAGTGAATTGTATGTATAATCTGCTGTGAAAATAAAACAAGTAAGAGTGTGTGATTTGATTTGAATACTGCTGTCACCAAAAAAAAAAGCAATGTACCAATTTAAATGTTTTTACTGTTGTCACGTAAGCAAAACTTCTTAATTAGCATTGGAAAAATTATTTCTTTTCTTTTCTTTTATTATTTTCATTTCCTCTTGTATTTGTTACGACTAACCGTAAATTGCCTTTTTTTTTTCCTAGGAATTTGTCAGGGAATATATTTTCAAGTCTCATGAATGGACTTTTTTCTGAGTTGCTAGCTCTGAAAGCACTGTGAGTGTCATTCCCTATGTTCATAAATCTAAAATACTTGAGAAAGACATTAGAGTAAACATAGCAGAGATGAATGTGAATTCAAACAGGATTGCTTCTGGAAGTGCATTCCAAGAGTAAAGTCTGCTTTATTTTGTTATCAATGTCTGTATTACTATTTATGAGCTATCTTCTACCTGTTGCAGGGAAACGGACAATTCAACTGACAATTCAACCCCATTTCTGACTAGCCCAATCTAGTCCTCCTAACTAGCACACTTTTTTTTTTATATACTTTATTATCTTGTACCTTTCCATGTTTTTGTGCATTGCATCATATAATCACTCTAATTACACAAACCCAGTAATTTTAAATATTTTCCCTGCAATTAGAATAACAATTCTCAGTTATTGATATTAATTATATCTTCCTGAGATTTAAAGGTATGTCTTGAATGCTTCCATGGTCAAGTTTCTACTTAAAGGGGGTTTTATTAAGTGAAAGTATGTTATAGTATGATTTTCTGCAGTAACACAGACTCAGTTTTGTTTCAGTAGTGTCAGTGGTGCTCTTCTGTAAACAATCCAGAATTTTTGGATAATGTCATGAAAGTAACTAACAGTGGGGCAGTGTATATTTGTTGTCTCAGAATATCTTTGTATTTATACTGCTGTAATTACACATCCATAGTGATGCATCCATCTAGAATTAGTTTTCTTTGGAGTTAAATAATTTGAATCTAACAGAAGGAAGTATGTTTATAAAAAACTGCATGTGTACCAATTGTGATCATTCTTTGTCTTTCTAGACATTTCAACACTGATTCACTCATTTGTGACTGTAATCTAAAATGGATCTTGCAATGGGCCAGAAATGCTTCAGTTCGAATAGCAGAGGAAACAGTTTGTGCTTACCCCAGTGCTTTACACGGACTGTCACTTTACAACCTGAAGGAAGACCAGCTGATATGTGGTGAGTTAATGTTACAAATTGAAGTGGAACCCAGAGATAATTAAAAAAAAAATAATTAATAAATCTGAATTGTTTATAGGCACAAGAAATTCAGGTGTGTGACACCAAAGGTGCAACTAAGATTGAAAGAGAATGGAAAAAAACCCGGATTTCTTATTTCATATCTCAAGAACACTGCCAATATATTCAGTAATATATAATTATGACTTAAAACGTTAACCTGCGATGCCAGCTCTATATTGTATACTGCATGAAACTGAGGATTCCTACAGGAATTTATAGAATGTTTATTTCAAGTTATATATCTGACAGTGTGAAATAAATACCAGATTTCATTCTTCTATTTTTCATTTTTATATGCCTATAACTATGTGTTTTAGCACCGCATTCTGGGGATGAATAGAATTTTTATGGTGAGCTTCAGTTAGGTGAATTCTGTATTTGAAGATCTAGATGTGAATCACTTTCTGGAGATTTTCCACATAAGAAACATGATGGATATAGTGTGAGGAAGAAAGCAAAAAAATAGGAATGAGTAAGGAAAACTCGTTTCCACGTGAACACTGTCTAGCAATGAGCAGACCAAACAAGAGAGTTTAGAAGTATCGCATACCATGGAGAAAAGATCATTGTCTAAGATGATGCTGGTGGATTTCATAATCAGAAGTCTAATTCGCATGCACTTTATTAATCACAGAATCTTTGAATCTTTGACTTTCTTGAATGGCAGAAAATTGCTTAGATGGTGACTTTACTAGTGTCTCTTGCAAACAAAAGGAGAATCACAAATTTCTCCAAATAACCCAAAAGGAATGATGTGTTTCTAACAAATACATTCATAGCAGAAGGGAGATCAGGAGTTGACTGGAGTACATAAAACAACCAATACAGATGTTTACAAGTTGAGAGAGATGTGAAAGGATGTGAATGCTAGCTACAGATGGTCCATCAGCTGAATAGTTAAGGAAACACCAATACATGTCTGGAGGCAAACAAGGAATGAGCTCCTGTGAGTGAAAGGCAAAGAAGTTTCGAGTAGCTTGGGTTACTGAACGTTTGAAATTCTGCAATACTTCTCATATATAAAAGTCCCTTTTTATGGAGAGCCAGCATGGGCATCTTCATAGAGATCCATTTCCCAGCAGGAAAAGTACTTCTTCTGAAAATGCTGGAAGGATCAGAAGAGTGATTAAGGACTGTTAATTGGTATTTCCAGGTTACAAATGAATATCAACCTGTGAATTTTACAGAGAAAATTAAAGCAATTTCTCAGAATTTTGTACCTTAGTTCCCAATAGGACTCCTTATCACAGCTGATACAGAATTTATAATGCCCATCTAGTTCTCACTGCTATTTATAATGTCCACAGAACGCTTGACAAGGTGGTAATGACTGCCAGTAGCTTGACACTGCTTCCAATATCCACAGAGTTTTACAGCAGTTATGTTTGCTGAGCCTTCCACTAGCTCTGTAATGTCTGCCAGGTACTTCATGGTGCTCATAGTATCTGCTGAGCAGCTCACAGTGCCCAGAACATTTAGCAATTTTATTTTCAGTAACTTAATTTGAACTTAGGCATAACAGAAGGCTGTCTGGCACCAAAATAATATTGAGAATGATTTAAAAATATGTGTTGGAATATGCATAGAGCTGATCAAATTAAATGTATCTTAAAGAAAATATAGAGTGATTTAAAAAAACCCTCCTGCATATGAACATCTTCCATGCTGTCAGACATTTGTATTTATAGTCACTTCATGAGGTATTGCAGTCACAAGAGGAGCAAAGAAAAGAACAAAAAGGGAAAAATAAAAATAGAAGGGAAATGGGCAAAGATTTTTGCAGGTGAGTTAGGGAATGAACTAAAAAGTCAAAGTATGTGAATTCTGAATAGCTGCAGTGAGCCGTTTGCCATCAGCTTTTTAGGTTCATTTTATATTTTCATGGGATTAAAAAATCACCTTTCGAATTTCATTCTGGCAAATCTTTCTCATGCATCTGATAACTCACGATAGCGAATGTAGTGAGCTGCCTGTTGAAAACCTCCTTTAGGGATTTTTATGAGTTAAGTAACTGCACAGTTTTAGAATTCCCAGGGTTCTTCTTGCATATTTCACTAACAGCTTTTAAGAGTTATTTAGATCTTCTTTAACAAAATTATCCAACAGTCAGAAATGTTTGGCTATAAAACAACTTTTCACAATGTTGGAAATAAGGCTTGATAGTTTTGCCTTTGTCTTCTGCCTTAATGATGAGGGGCTGTGATGAATTCATAATAGTATGGACAGAGTATGTTTCTGAAACATGATTGTGAAATTGGTTTTATATAGTGCCTTGTTTCTCGATGAGTCCAAATAAAACTTACTCAATTTACAGTAGGAAAATTACATTTTCCTGAATACCAGTGCTATAAATTCCACCTGAGGTCTGACAGGAGTCTGTGATTTTCGCTGGGCACATCAGCAGAGATGGATTCTCTAGGCCAAATTCTTCACTCAGGAAAGACCTGTATGAGTTTTTGTCTTAACAGCATTATGAAAGGCTGCTCTTAAAGCTGGGGTCTGATTATTTGTACTGATGAATGAGATGTTATCAATTTAGATATTATGAATTTAGTTTCTTGACCTCAGAGCTGTACTGATGTTAATGAATTAACAGCACTAAGAAGTAAAAATTCAGTTGTTCTGCAAATTACAATTGACATAAGCCTGATGGAGCATTTTTCTATTAAAAAATGTTGACTCATCAAAACAGGTGTTTGGAAAAGTGCAACTTTCTTCTTTCCCCCAATTAGATTTTATTTAAAGTTTAGAAAGTTGTTGACATAGTATCAATAGTGTTTAGATAAATTATATGGCTAAAAATGATGTAGATATTTACTAAATAATACAAAAATATGTTGTAAAGGTCAAATTATAAAAATCATTTGATGATGCTTTAAGATGTTTATTTATTTATTAGTTTGTTTGTTTGTTTATACCACAAAGAAAATTATCTAATTCTTCTGGGACAGAATACTGTTTCTCCTGCAGATCTCCTACAAATTAAAATCTTGTTTTTTGCATATACATATGCTCTACAAATGTTTATAAATAAGTAATTGATACCATACTATTCCCTTCTTTTAATTAAAAAGGAAACTGGTTCAAAGGAAAACATAAAAGGATACTGAGAAATCTATTTTTTTTTTGCTTAGACTTTATTGCATTAATGCATAATAAATTACATTTTTATTCCCTATCATTTTTTCATGCAGTGAATAGATAAGTTTTGTTCTTTTCTTGGTGTCAGTAGCTTTTCAGGTTTGTGTAGTCTACTGTCCTATTCTTGATCGTGATATTGTTGCATGGGCCTATAAAGAAGACAGGTTCAAAGAACTGGAGATAGTATCTTGTCAGTTCTCAGCAAATCTAAATGTAGAGAAGCATCAAGATTTTTTTTTCAAGTAATTTCACTCAACCAGATGGTTTGCTACGATACATTTGCATCACCTCATCACAGCACTTTCAGGCAAGCTGGCTCTGCTGCATGTCACCTTTCCTGTTGTCCTTACCTTTCCTCACTGTCTGCTCTGAGGCAATCTGGCAGAAAGCCTGATAAAGCAATCTTTTAACAGTCTTGAATGGCTCTCAGGCCACGTTAGCAAAGCTTGTTCTGGCCCTTTGAGTCTGACCCTTTCACGAGATATTGGCTAAAAGTAATCCCCAAAAACTGCGTTTACCCTCTTTCTCTGTGTTGATGTAAAGCTATGCTCAAGTCTTTCCCTTGGAAGAAATGAATCAATTGCTTCCATCTTTACTATGCTTCTGCATTGAATGTTTTTGTTTCCCACTTCCTTAGTAGCTGTGCTGTATTGAATGGGAAAAAATCTCCTTCCGTGTTGAGCTGCTTCAATATTTGACTGTATTACAAGAGTTAAAAGAAGTTTTAATATACAGCATTATTTATTTATCTACACTGTGCTCATGTCTGAAAAACCCATGTCATTGAAATAATAATAACAGCAGACACAATCAGCAAAGCTAGTACATGTTCTTCTTATACTATCCTCAGCAAAGAAACTTCTAAGGTAAGGAAATAGATACAAGCCCAAATGTTAGATACATTCATTTAAGACACAGTCACGGGGGAAAATGTGGTGAAAATAGAACTTGCAAAGCACAGAGTAATGGCAAATTCCAAAACATCAGCTGAGTCCTTTTCCTTACTTGTATTAACATGGCTGAGATAGCGTCTGGTTTTAGATAGTGGCTCTTCTACCGTAATGAGAGTAGGGTTCCTCCCTAGTCTCAGGAGCTTGTTTTACAGAGATGTAGTACCCAGAAGCTCAGTTTGAATTCCGTTGCTGCTCTGTGAGCTCCACGTTCATGAAAATCAACTGTAGAGTGTTTCACATGACTTGGAAGAGTTATCACAGTATATTATTTTGAAAGTATGTGTTATGACAAAATGTGTATTCTCTTGACGGGTAGTGCACCTGTTGGTTGTGATCAATGGAATTTTAGTGAGAAATTCTTTACATTGGTTCACAGTTTACTAATAGCTTTAATAGTCAATTAGGACTTTCACTAGGGTTGGCAAGGAGTGAGCACTCAAAATACAGAACTGGAGTTTTATCTGTATAGGATCTGCATGGTTAGGTTTCTGGTATGCCTTAGGGGGCTCTCTACTGAGAAAAGTGTTAACACTGCAGAAGAACAAAAATCCATCCTACAGAAAATAGAGATGAGAAAAGAAGATAATAGGTGCAAGTTGTGAGTGTCCAAGAGTGTTTGAATTATTCAATCTCTGAATTCTGTAAACTACCTTAAAGTGTTAACTCATGAGTGAAATTAGCAAGCTCTAGCTCAATACTGAAATGTGTTTTTTTGAGAATGATAGATTCCCTACCTAGGAAGGTCACTTCAAAGGGAGGTATAAAAATCAAAGAGATAAATCTTTTTCTGACTTCAGTATCCTGCAATGAAATTCTTTAAATGTTTCATATAAAATGTAAATAATTTATTGGAAGGGAGGAGATATAGTTGTTAGGGACTTGTTTGCACTTAACCAGCACCTTGTCTTTAGTAGTTTGCCTCACTTCACTGAGAATCAGAGTATCTGTTCCCCCAAAGAAACAGTCAGGTTAAAATGGCTTTTTACTCTGATGCTCTGTACCTGTTCACACTGAAACTTGTGCAAAGCAAAAAAAGAGGAAAACATTTTTATTCTCTATGCACTCATTCTAGTTGTGTTCTTAGATATTTCTTGTCCATTTTAAGATTCAACTTCTTACATGTGAAGGTAGGAAATACTTTCACTCTTACTTACCTACTTAAATTTTTTAGTCTGCATTTCTCGTGCTTAAGTATCAGCAGAACATTAAGGAATGTTTCTCTCAAACCACATGCAGCTCCCTAGTGTATTTTCATAAGTAACTTTTTTTTTCAACCTAAAATACAAAAACATTCAGAACATTCAAGACATTTTAAATCAATTAGAGTAATACCATTGGGAAAAAAGAGAACTTCTTTTTCTATACTTCCTTTGTAAAGTGCTTTAATTTTTTGAAGCAACTTGCTTTTTCCTTGACATAGATTCTTAAAACACAGTGTGGCTTTAAGTGCTTTCTCAGCAGTGACGGAATAGTGTTGTTTTAGATATAGCATTTCTTGAAATGTCCTTATAATTTTACCTGATATGGTTGCACATTGTTTTCCCTTCACTTGTAGCAGAGTAAGTCAGTGTACACTGTTCAATAGTAAGAACGTTGAAAGAAGTATGTACTTTAAAAATGCTAAGAAAGAAAAAGATAGATATTGGGGATTCTCGTCTTTGAAAGGAGACTTTTCAACACTTAAATTTAAGCTAAAATCAGCTGAATGCATTCACCCTCTTTCTGTGTAAGTTTTTAAGAATCCTGTCAATTATTCTGTGTTAGGCATGTTTGCTGAGAAATGAGATTTGAATATTTGGTGCCAAAAATTAAATACCTACATTGCCGTTCGAGTCTTAAAATGAAAAATGTATGTAGTTGCACATAGGCTGTTTTTAAAAGTTTCCTTTCATATATAAAATATATTGCAATAACAAATACTGGCTCAAAGTTAATAAGGAACATTTCTTCTTGATTTATTTCTCTGTACACCAAACACTGTTTTGTTTGGATCTCCTTTGTTACTTACTTAAACTTAGGGATGGACTTCAGATTATGGTTTCAACCATTTCTTTCTTAATTTACAAGTCATTTTTGCTACATTAACACAATGTAGATGTAGAACTGTGGGGGGTTTCCAGTATGTAGTAACTGCCTAAACTCAAAATCTCAAGTATGAGGAATGACGGATTAATTGTTCAGATTTAGATTTCAGTCCTGCAGTTTCTTGGCAGTTCACAGATAGCTTGCTGCATTCATGCAGAGCATCACTGTCTTCAAGAATATGCAGGATCAAGACTTCAGCTCCAATTCTTCAGGGAGTGCCTAATCATATGAATAGGTCTAATTATGTTGAAATAGGAATAGTCACATTAGTAACCTTTCACAGGATTAGGTTTTGCAAGACATGGGTAGTGATACAATTAGCAATATTTAAATCCTCTTCCAATTATTTCTGATTTACAATGTCGGCAGTTCATTATTTTCTTTAATAACAAAATTTATATAGTAACAGAATGCCTATCAATCAAGTAATGTAACTATAGTTTGGACCTTTCAAAGATAGATGAGGTAGATTAATTTTTTGCCAGAGCTAAGTCCCCACTTTGAATATCAAAGTTGGTTTCCATACTATCATTTGGTAGTATAAAACAAACAGTGCTTTAACCTTTTGGTTGCAAATTCTAGAATTCTCGTTCTAGCATGATCAGTCTCAAAATTGCGGGGGAGGAAGAACATGTTGCCCTACATTTAATATTAAACATTATTATCCAATTTCTTCAATGGCAATTTAGAACACTGCTGCAGATTTGGAGACACAAAGGTAATAACAGTTAAATCTTATGAAATAGTAGATGTATTAAAATGGTCAGTTGAGGATAAATTTTACTACTATGTATTTACTTGCATCTGTGCTCACACATGAAAATCCAGTTCAACAGAACAGTTCACCCCTGAAATCTTGCTGATTTAGATGCTGGAAATGTACCCAAGTTGTTTTTCTTACCATAGCTTACTCTTACACTACAATAGAGGTTTTTAATGTACAGTTGTGTCTTATTTTCTGCATCATCTTTGACTACCTGTTCCAAAAAGCGTGTAAAATAACTGAAGGAAAAATTAGCTAAAATGTGAGAATAGCAATGAAATGAAGCCTCTGACTGGCCATTCCCAAAAGCTAGTTGCTTAATAGCAAAGCAGTGGTAAGACAGACAGCCTTGACTTCAACTCATGGAGTATCCCCTAAGATATATTCTTTATTCTTTATATGGTCATATGTACTTTAAAAGACTAGGGTTAAATTTTATACTGGTGATTTCTAGATAAAATTATATAAGTTTCTTTACCAAACCTGTGTTAATATTGTCCAGTTAAAAACATTTATTAGAGTTTGCTGTAATTAATCTGAATTGTTCTCATGGGAAAATTCTCTATAAAGCTTCCATCCTAACAACCTCTCTTTTAATTAAGTGGAGTATACCATAGTGATATTTCACATTTTTATAGCCCATTTCATCATTCAGCACTTTCTTTAATGCTTGTGTAAAAATGGCTGTTGAAAGCTGCAGTTTCTGACGCTGTCAGCTGGGCTGAGAGGAGTTTGGAATGGAAGAATTTGATACTTCAACAGAACTGTCACTTGTTCAGCATCTTTTATGATATTCATATTTCTCTTCTGTTTGGCATTCTGGCAACATAGATGAGTACTCATGCAGCCTGATGGACGGTGGGCAATTAGGTGCAGTCACTGCCACTCTTGGAACCTTCCTGCTACCATCTTTCCATGATCTGAGTGTGCAGTAATGATATGAAAATAAAAAGAAGGTATCTAGGTATGTTTAGGGTTTGGAAAGATGAGTGCTACCACTGCACTTCTTAGTTAGATAAACCTAAACAGTATATCTGATGATACCTGTTGGACCTCTTGGAGTGGGTCCAGACGGGAGCCATGATGATAATTAGAGATGGAACACCTTTCCTATGAGGAAAGGCTGAAGGAGTTTAGGTTGTTCAGCTGCAGAGGAGGAGGCTCTAAGGAGACCTTAGTGCATCCTTTCAGTACCCAAAGAGGGTTTAAGGGTAAGAAAACCAGGGACAGGCTTTTTAAGTAGGGCCCATAGCAATAGAAAAAGGGGTAATGGTTTTAAATTAAAAGAGAGTCTATTTAGATTAGACATAAGGAAGAAGTTTTTTACAATGTGGATGGTGAGACACTGGCAACAGTCTACCCAGAGAGATGTGGATTCCCTATTCCTGGAAACATTCAAGGTCAGGTTGGATGGGGCTCTGAGTTGCCTGATCTAGTCGAATATGTCCCTGCTCATTGCAATGGGGTTTGGACAAAATGACATTTAAAGGTCCCTTCCAACCTAAATCATTCTATGCTCCTATGAATTTGTAGAGCAAGGTGCTTTACCTTGCCACTGCTCAGCCATTATTATTAACTGCAAGCTCTAATGAGTATGCAAAGCCATGAGCCTGCCAGCTTGCTTGCCGTAAGGATAATTTGAGAATCAAAATTAGCGTTCTAACAATGGCTTCTAAGTGTTGCTAGTGAGGGAATTTGTGTTGATGAATCTTTCAATACCATAGCTGTCAATATGTCATGGTCTTCACGTTTCAGCATGTGGCAAATAATCAAATGAATGCTCCTAAAGTAGACTTCTGGGACAATTTGAGAATAAGAAGTTGAAAGGTTGCAGCATTTTTATTTGATAAGAAAGAAATAGATAATGAAAAAACTTTGCCCTTTCTTTTAAATTCCTTGCCAGTGCAAGATAACGCAATCTTTTATTTGTTTAACTGGACCGAAACCTTGAATATCATATTGTGGAAATCTTTCAAGTAACTGTTACCATTTTACAAATTAAAATATCATGATAGCTGACATTTATATTAGATGCTATTAAGTGAGACCTACTACCTCTGTATTTCACTGCTTATACTTTCCTATCAAGTAAATCACTGCTATCAAAGGTAAATAAGAAAGGGTTTTGCCACTGCTTCCTCACTTAAAATTATTGTAATTGACACAACATGCATCACTCCCTGGAACCAGTTGAAAAATGATAATTTATTTTCGCAGGGCCTTATAAATCTGGGGGGAAATCCTGTAGACAAAAACAGGTTAAATAACTTTGTCATCTACCTGCTGAGTGCTGGATGAAACTGTTATTACTTGGATTTGCTAAAAGTGATGAGATTTGAATTGTACTTTTCCCAGCTCAGACTTTCTTAGTTTCTATTTAGGTATATATTGTTTTAATTAAATAAATCAGGTAAGTTATAGGATCCAAGTGAGTCTCAGTGACTCATCCAAGGCTGTAATTGTAGCTCATCTCGGCATATATGCACTGTATTTAATCTTCTGTTTTGTAGATATTGAGTATCTTTATGAGGTTAGCTAACCCAGGTAACTGAAACACCAGCAGCAGTGGACTGTGACAGCCTGGGCTCACTGTACTTCTAACTTATGAGAAATCCTACATTTACTACTGCTTATCTCCTTTGATGGCTTTATAGAAGTTTGCAGGAGTAAAACGCAATACAGAATTTGCAACTTTGAGTAAAACAGGATATGTGTCAGAAGTCTTGCTCTTTGATTAGTGGCTACCATTTCAGTGTAGCACTTAGCATTACAAAAGGAACATAACCCCACAGTTCAATTAGGAGATGCTGCAAAGAAAACCCAAAAAAACCAAACCTACTTGATGTTCCTGTCTGAAAAGCACGAAAGTGAAAGGGAATGATAAAATGGTGTGGAATATGCCTTACCCTGCCAGCATTGTGTAGCTTGTGGAAATAAGAAGCTGTTATACAAACAGAAGCTCCGCTTTTTCTGCAGTGAGTGGAAAATGAATATGATACAAAGCTTTCTTGTCCCAAGCCCAAAAGACTTATCTTATTTTGCTGTGTTTAATACATGTTGGCATCTGTATTTTCTTGATATTATGTTGAAATTGGAGCCAGGCATAGCTTTTATTAAAACTGAAGCTTGGCCTTATTTCTGTATTCATTCTTGACTTCCTTGGCATATGGTGCTGTCTGTGACCTTCTACACCAAACCTTTCGTTACTGCCAGCAAATTTTGCAATACAGGAATTGGCGTTGGTGTACTGGCACCTCCCCTGCTTGGCAGAGCTGGCCTTCAGAGCAGTTCAGATCACTCTCTTTTCTTCAGTTCCATTCAGTAAATATCAACAGATATAACTTGCTGTGTCAGCAATTCAGATTTTTAACTAATGTTTTTCAATTTGTTTTTCCTCATTTTCATCTGTCCTTTTTCTTGGACCGATTCCTTTGCTTTGTCCTCACTTCCAGCTTTCCCCCACTGTGCTTTCCATGCACATTTCTTTCCCACTGAGACTGTATACAAATATTGGAGCTCTAGCTCACACTTTTGTCAGCAGGATGTGCCACACTCTGTGGGCACGCTCAGTTCAAATAAAAAGCCCATTGGCAATACAATAAATCAAGTGATTAAAAAGAAGCAAAATGCCAACACTCCGGCTGTAGCAAACAGAATTTTCTAAACAGAAGTCAATGGTGTCTCCTAAGACGTGAGCACTGTAATACTGAACTGATGTGTGGGCAGCCTGGAGAAACCTGTGGATTTTCCTGTTTCTGGTTGTGTGAAAACTTTTGATATCAAAAAAAGCCAGTTAATGAGGACCAGAGAATGTATAGCAGAAAGCTGTGTTTATGGTATAAACTGAACATCAGAATGTGCTTATGTAGTAACCAGGTTTATGCACTCAGAGCTGTAGAGTTGTGCTGCTCAGGTTATAGGTTATGCAGCAGGAAATGCACCAAATGTCGCTGGAGGTAGGATATTGTTCCTCCAATACCCTGTGCTGGTCATGGTGGACAATCACCAGCCAACTTTCTGTGGTGTTTAGAGAAATCTATTGCATGGGCCAGCTTTTGTGCTTACAGATTTGCTTTTGATCATTCACCCAGAAGATGGTAGTGTCCATTACAAGTTCCTACAATCTAAATAAAATAATATTGTACTGAAAAATGTAACTAAAATAGGGGTAGAAATGCACTTTATGTTATGATTTTTTACAAGCATTTTTGTTCTGTGTGTATCAAGTAACAGCAATATTTCCTGCATATTCTTCTCCTTTCCAACTTTTACAACAAAAAAAAAGGACAAAATTAGATGGGAAATTAAAATACTTTTAAAATCTCAAGACAGGAAATATTTAATGTGTGTACTTGTGTGTGAGATAAATTGTTTTGTAAATATGTTAAAGACGTGCACTGGAACATTTCCTTAGAGCTTCAGTGCACCTTGCTGTTTTTTTATTTTAACTAATCATTGTTAAAATAACTTCTATTTTCTTTTTCAACATCTTTGGGCTCTGCATGAATTAAAATATGCAGGGATATACTTTCTGTATAGGAAAGGACTCAGAAGTGATATTCTAATTCGGTGGTATTTGTGTAACCTGATTCCTCCTCTGTATGTCCTCAGTATTCTAGTCTAGAGCTAATCTGAAGTAGAGGACTAGATTGCACAAAGGGTCTGGCCTTCAGTCAACAAAACCCTTTTCTGCTGAGAAGTGAAAGATAACGAAAAAGGTGTAATTACTGCAATGATGGGTTAGACCTTTAGATTCATGCCGCAATCAGTGATTCCTGTGGTGCTCTGCTGCAATCATGGTTTAGCGCTGACTGGAAAGATAAGACAGGTAAAGACTGTGAAACACTCCAGCAGCTCTTGTTCTAAATGTCTATAGGAGAGTCAAACCTCTCATTTGTAGATGGTGGTGCTGGCTCCAAACTTGAGGGCAGCAGAGTGGATTGTCTTGGAAGGATCATCTTGGAATATTTTTCAAGTGTGTAAAAAAATAAAGAAAATCCCCATAAATTACTCCCTCTCCTCTCAACATACAATAGTAAACTTTTTAATCTTATGAGGCTGTTTTGTCTGCCACACACACACAAGCATAAATGTGAGTCACACCTTATATATATTTAGTAATCAAATTTTAGTAATCCCAATTTAGTCCTTAGTAATCACATAATCAAAGAAAAAATTTCTATTGTGTAGAGGTAGGCTTGCTAGAGCTGTTAAATTTTGAGTGCTGTCAAATCAATGCCAAAATCATTCCAAAGGCTTACAGAATTTCTTTCTTCTTACTTTATTCTTGAAGTCAAGCTTGAAAATGCTTGTACAGCATTCATAAATACTTTTATTTTTATTCTGAATGTGAAAGATTGTTGGATTATGGACTTAAGTATTTCCAGCTGATGCTGATGGAACTGTACAATCATTTTATAGCCATTTGGGATAAAGGGTGTTGGCCCTAATCCTGAACCTCTTATTGATGCAATTAATCCTCATGTCTGTGAGGTGTGTCAGAGAAGTTAACTGGAACTTTTGCATGAGTAATAGTTGCAGAACTAGCCTTGGTCATTTAAATCATGACTATCCCCAGAAAACAACTGAAGATTAGCTCTGGTAATAATTTTCTGTGTGGACATCACAGAGATTTAAAGCAGATGTTTTCCAGAAGTACTTACGTGTATCTTCCATGGTCTGCAAATGTAATAATCCATAGAAACTTTACTAGTTTTAATTTGAAAATGAGTTTTCAGCATTATTTGTCAGTTTGATCAACCCAGCTATGTACATTCTCAATGCTGGTTGGGAGGCTATCCTAGCATAATGGTAAACCAGAGGTATGTTTAATTAATTTTGCATCTTTATTTGTACTTAGAAGGGTTTGTAAAGAGAAAGGAAGTGAGTACACTTGATACGACTGACCTCAATCAAAGGATCGGTTTTTCACATGATGCAGTAAAAAAAAGTTTTCATTTACTTCTGATCATTAATTGACAAAATCTGTACAGAACACTTCACTCCCACTTCATTTCTGGGTTTGGTGATCCTCAAGGCTAGCAACAGAAGGGATAATGGGAGAGCCTTAGAGACCCACGCTAAAGGCAGAGATAAATTCAGAGTGATGGTGTCACACTACATCCACGTGCCAGGCAAGTTATGTAGCTTGACTTACAGATATTGATACTCTAGTTCACACTTTCACGACTTCATAGCCTCATGACACAATGTGTCACTTACTGCATGACCAAAACCATTTGACTAGATACAACATCCTGAGTTAAAAATTACTGCATTCATGAAAAATATTTTGTTTCTGTGAGTAGTGTATATTGCTGTTGTACTTGTGACAGTATGCTTAATTTTTCTGGTTTGGTAATCATGCCATTAATTTATGGCTAAATTTGCTCTCAATTTCCTTTCCTTAATTTCATAATTGACTTTGTAATGCAACACAAAAATTGTAACTTTCAAGAGATAGAGATTCTCTCCATCTTCTAGTTAAAAACCTTTAATATAAATGACCAATAGCAAGGCTGCAACTATTATGGCTTGCAATCTGGATAGGCATGGTATTTGTTACGGGCGATGAAGGATATTGAGGAGAAAGTTTAAGGAACATAAAATGGCGAGCAGTGAAATGGGAAAAAAAAAAAAGTACTTGTCAGAAAAATAGATGTTTTGGATAGTTACTAGTGGTGCAAATGTGGAAGGGTGACCTTTCATCTGACAACCCTGTAGGATGGATTGATATTAATGATGAGAGACCTTTAAATGAAAACAGAAGAGAAAAAAGGAAGAAGAGCTGGCTTTAAAACTGTCTTTCCTCATCGAGGTAGAATGATAAGCAAGGTGCAAGACTGCAGGCATTTTGTCTAAGATGAGATTGCAGTAGTGAAGTTAAAAAGTGACCCAGGCTCAGTTAATTGTTTTGGTGTTGAAGGCTGAGGTGAAAAGGTTGTGTTGTAGGAACTGTTGTGCAGGATGTTCATGGTAGTGTGTTCATCAGTCATGTTTGTGAGTCTTTAGTATTTTCATTACCATTAGAATTTTGTGCAGTGATAAGTAACAGTGGTAGTAATTTTCTTCTCCTGCCTAAGAAGACTATATCAGAAAAAAGAAAATAAGATTTTCCTTTATTCCTTATTATTCCAAAGAAGATTATCATCTTTTTCTAGATGCAGAGCCTCTATTTTTGTTACGTCCTTTTTCAATTTTCTGTTATGAATTTAAAGAAATAGCAGTAATCTCATCATATATAGAAAATATTTTAGAGAAGTTTTCTTAAGGTGGCTCTGGGATCTAGAAATAAAACTGGAAGAAAACATTTGCTGTCTAGAGAAACAGTCTCTAGAGAGACTGTAGGATTGAAGAAAGTAACCTTCAATCCTTGTCAAATCTATGAAATTAGCAAACTTTCATCAAGGCCAAAAATGCATATACCTTCCAAATTTACAATGCTAATTATTTTTCAGTTGTGTTTAGGCATTTGGGTTTGTGATTATGGCAGCTGTTTTTTGTAATAGTCTGCTTAGAATATGCAATATTCTCATTATTGGGGCATTTCTTAGGGAAAGACAGGAGAGATAAAATTAATTTTAAAAAAGATGGTAAAATGCATTCCACTTTTAAAAGGTAAAAAGAGCTATTTAGATAAATATTTAATGTTAAGGACTATCTAGAGAGTAAAGATGACTTGTGGAATAGGCAGAAGGAACAGGGAAATGAAAAATCATAGGGACAGTTGAACTTTAGGGGAAAGTTTAACTTTTATTAGTCTTATTATTATCCAAATCTGAGGCATTGGGATTTATTTAGGCTCCCTAGACAGTAAGTTTAATTCTGGAGCAGAGAAAGGCGTTTCATCTACTGACATTAAAGGGGTCTTATAAATATTAACTGTACCTATATTAATAGCTGTATTTTTTCTGTAATTGGAAGACTGATTTTTTTTTTATTCTGTGTACTTGTGTAGTAAAACATCTTGCCTTGAGAAGGAGGTTGGGTTGGAGCATCTCAAAAGATTCCTTCCAACCTCAACCATTCTGTGAACTGTTCCATGAAACCCATTTTCTGTAGATATTTTAGTAATCCTGTAATTATCTGGACTCATAAGTGTGATCTCTAGAACTGACAACACAATGGGTAGTGGGTAGTTTGTGGTCTTGTGGTCATATCTTTTATATTAGCATTTTAATGTGAATATCTAAGAAGCTACAGTTGTATACAGTTAGTTCACTTTACAATATTAATAAGAATTTGTGGTGACTTTTGTTTTTCCTATTTTTGATTTTTTTTTTTTGTTTGCTTTCCCGGCAGCTGGACCTCTGGAACTTCCTCTGTTTGAGCTGATCCCATCACAAAGGCAAGTGGTTTTTCATGGAGACCGCCTGCCATTTCAGTGCACTGCAACATACGTTGACAATACCACTCAAGTGCACTGGTACCATGCTGGTCGCCTGGTCAAAACAGATGAAGAGAGTGGCATATTTGTGGAGGACAGCATCATCCATGACTGCTGCTTAATTACACGGTAAGATGTACCCCTTGTAAGAGTCAGACTTGTAGGTGAGGTGAGCACATTCAACACTTGCAATGAGCCTCATAAAAACGTGCGTCAGGAGTTGCTCTGTTTGAAGCAATTCAATTGCACACTTGAATCTGAGCATACAGAGGTAGAGATTTTTCAGGGCTGTGATTGGCTGTGATTCCAAATTGTACGTTTTGGGTCTAAATATTATTCAGATTTGATCAGATATTTGAAACAGATAAAAAGTTTCTTACACAGTAAACTATGAGAAGAAACTGAACTTCGAATAGCTTTAGTAGCATATGAGAGTGACTCAGCCAAACCGCTGCTTCCTGACACCATCTAGAAGTTTGAATTATGATCTACCTGTGAAGAACTACCAATTTAAAAGGCTAGGATTAGTTTTTGTAGGTTCCAATATACTAGATCCTATAGTCTTTAGTTAGGTAATCTCATATTTGTTTCTTATTAAATATTTCTCAGTTTTCTGTGGCTTTTACCATCTGTGTGCATTGGTGTGCTTGAGAGACACAGACATGTTTGCTGACGTGAAAAGTGCAAGAGGAATGAAGTAGAATAGGCATCTCTAAAAGAAGTAAAAACTAATATTTGGCGATGACTGCATCGTTCCAGTTTTGCTTCAGTTTTCCCTTTTAAATCTCATTTAATAAATTATTATAAATTTCAGTGTTTATTTTTGGTTTTCATCATGGAGTATTGGCTTGTCACTAAAAGCTGCTAAGTTGTTGCACACATTCTTTTGTCCTCTGCCAATTTCCATCAGTGATCAAAAAAGAGAGTCTGATTCTGTGTCTATATTCTGCCTTTCTCTTTGTAGAAGATGGAGTGAAAATAGCTATGCTAATTAGCTCTGGATAATCATTAACATCTTTTCACTCAACCACTTTCTATTAATATAATTGACCTGAAATGCTTCTTGAACTATCAAATAAAAGTTATGAAGAGAGTCAAATTAATTCCTCTCCACTGAGGTCTTTTTGCTTTATTAATTTTTTCTACTCACTGATTATTTGACCCCTTTTGGAGTCCTATAGATCTAGAGGCACAGATCTGACCTATTCTCACAGCTACTGGCTTTCTTCTAATATCAATGTGTATGGCTCTAGCCATAATGAAAAGGACTATTTGACCAATTAGTATAGTAATGCCAAGTGCATGAGCTATTATGTAATTGCCAAGTCACTTAAATTAAAACATGTTCTTCCTATTTCCATTATATCAAAATTAAAAGACATGCTGCTAATCACCTCATTGTATTTTTCAACTGAATTGTATTTTGCAGTATATAAGCAATTTGTAGAGCATAGTAATAAACTGAAATAAATTGTTTTCAAACTAGTTTTTACTTTTTAAAAAAGCTGGTTTGGAAGTAGCTCAACTGAATTTTACCTTACGTTACTTATTTTTTTGCCAGATTGTAAAATAAAAATCATTCTCTGCTATAGCAATATTTTAATAAGAATGCTTGATCTCCTACCTACCTTGTTTACTGTGCCATTTAGTAGGTGACCTTGATGCTTATGATGCAGTATGCACTTGGGATGTGAAATATGCACATTCAGAAAGAACATTTTCTAAATATGTCATCACATGTTATAGACTGGAGAAATACTTCTACTTGTCCAAGTCAAATATTTTTTGAATTAAAATCAGAATCTTCAAACAGCTATTTAAAAGCATGCAACGTTTTAATTTCTCATTTATTTGCACTGTACATTTAACTTCAAAAGATAAAAGGGCATAAAGTCTCCATTCACTGTAGCTCATGGTCCTTATCCAGTCAAAAATGCTAAAATCCAAGCAGTTGTGCCTCTGCCTTGATAAAGGCACTGATCAAAATTAACTTATTAAAGGCATGAGAGACACATACTTTTGAAACTATTCTTAAAAACAATATTATTTTGCAGTAAATTTTTTTTTAATATAAAAACATGTATTGTCTCTTCATGTTAAAAATGAGAAAACATTGGCCAAGTTGTAACTGTAAAAACTCCCTTCATAATTTCTTAATTTTAATCCCATCTTTATGAGCTCATTGGTATAATTATTATTATAATAAATTAAAATAATGTGTAATAGAATGCTTATTACATGTTACAATAGTATGCATTAGTATGCTTCTTACATGCTATTACACACTAATCTGTGACAGTTCCTAAGGCTAAATCATAGTTGTCCAAGGCACTGTGAAAAATCAGAAAGACTGTGCCTCCTTTAGGTTATCAAATGTTAAGTATAGGGTTTGGACTAAAAATAAAGGTAACTTAAAATCAATTCTTACAGTGTCATATTTTGCCTTTGTTTACCTAGTCTTTACAGCAAATGTCCACTGTTTGTGGCTTTCTGTAATTGCACTAAAGGACAGGCTTTGGCCTCTACACTTAGCAATTTAAAGATTTCTGAAGCTGGTTTTGAACAAAGAGGTGTAGTCATGTTCCAAAAGCTGCTTATTCAAACATTTTAGGTGGTTATTTTATTGGGGAGTTCCAGATATTTCTGGACATGGATTTACAAGACAAATATCATACTAAACCCTTCTGTTTTATTAACTGGCACAGGAGAAGGATGAAATATCCAAATGTGTATTTTTTTGTCTCCTATGATAAAGCAGAATAAGCTAAAATAAATGTTTTTGTTACAATAATTAAACTAAAGTTTTGAACTGTATTCCATTCTGTGACATTTTTCTTGGCAAAGAGTATTCCCTTATAGGAGATCTTGAGAAGGTGTTTTTAATTCTGCTGCTAGCTTAAATTTACCATTTCTTGCCAATGATAATAATATTTGATTTTACTGGTGTTTAATTTTCTGTCATTATGCCTGTGTATAAATGTCATAGTCATACATGAAAATATACATCTGATGTGAGACTAATTTCCTATAATTTGTGAATGGATCTAGCTGAAATTATTACTAGTGCTTCCATGAAGGCAGCCTAGTTTCTTTAGCCTCGAATACTTGATTATCAGTTTGATCACAATAATCAGCAATTCCAGCTTAGCATATTCTATGATTCTATGGTATCACTGGAGCCACAAAGAGGGAAGCTTATGTAGGATACCCTTCAGCACAGCATCTTTCCCAGCTTCCTGACTGTTCCCTTTCAATGTTTGGAGAAGATAGCAGGACAGTTATGGAATATTAAACTAAAACAGGAAAATATTTTTGTTTTATGAACCAAGCAACTCCGCAGTGATAAAGAGACTTTAATTTTCAGGAAGTTTCTTATTTACCACATACACTATAATGACAATTTTGAAGTCTTTTTAGTGCTTTTGCCCCTGACAGCTGTAACAGCTGCTCTGGGAGCATTACACTTCACAAGTGCTCCTTCTGAAAGCATTAAACCATGCAGAAAGTTAAGAACCTGTAAAAAGGAGTGCTGCAACTGGAGAAACTAACATACTCTCAACTAAACTTAGAATAGCGGGTGCTAGTATGAAAAGTTGTTTTCAGATGCTATTTTTGTTATGTATATAGATTTGCCACTGGAAATACAGACTATTAGGAGTGAATCTTGAGCCCCCCAAAATTGTGTTTTTCTATTAGTCTGTCCTATTTCAGTCTTCTGAAAGAGGTATATGATTATGTGAAAATCCCAAAAATGTGCAAAAGAAAGGAAGAATTTAAAATCATCATCCACTTGTAATAGAGAAGAAATTAGGAAAAAAAAAAAGTAAAAGACAAATTACCTGTTGCGAGTTAAAAATTTTGATCATAATTTACATTATCTAAAGGAGAGATTGAGTCCAATTAATAATTTTTTTAACTGTTTGAAATTATCACTGTAGCTATTAGTAAAGAATTTGGAATTCGGTTGAAACAGTTTCACTAAAAGAATAAGGATTGTTTAAGATATGATTAGAGAAAGGAAATTGATTCCAGCAGTAGACAGGTGGTATTATGGCAAGTTTTAGATCCAGGCATGCATTCCTTATAAGAAAGAACAAAAGGCTTCCAGAACTTATGGGAGAAAGGCAGAAATTCTAGGCGTATTTTCTGTGGAAAGGATCCAAATGATTCCTGAACTTTCTTAACAGCTTGTGGCAGGCATACATCTGGAAAAGACGTGAAGCAAGCAGTAGTGCTTTGGATTGGCATTAGGTTAAGAACAGTCTGAAAATCACTAAGCATGTTGGTAGGTTGGATACGTAACTGGAAGTTCAGATAGGTGTTGGTAGTTTGGATACACAATTATCAGTTCAGGTATGTACCAGATCATGGCAGAATATTGGAGATTCACTTTGCACAAGATTAATAAAAATAAATGTTAAAACAGATCCAAATAACTGATCAAATAATTGATTCAGAAATGCAGATATTTTGTAATCACTTTGTATTCTGCTGTCTTGAGTATTTGGAGGTGAGCAGCTTAGGGTCATGCTGAGAAGCCCAGGGAAAATAAGCAGAAACTGGTTAGTGCTGGTATTTTTTGGTTCACTTAATTGGCTCTGTTTGACCCTTAATTGTCGAGCAGTTAGGAAAGAAATGAAGCAAGATAATGAATTAAATTGTAAATTAATATTTCTGTATTATTTTGACACCACTTTAAATCCTGTAGTCATTGGTCTACAGCTTACTTCAGGCACTGGAGACAGATAAAGGCTAGTGACAAATGCATCTTCACCAGCGACATTCTCATATATCAGACAGGAAGATAATATTTTAAATTATTGCAGAATATTATGAAATGCTCAGGCTAGCAGCTTCATTATGTGAGATTAGGAGTACCTTCATGTGAATTAATTTTGAAGAATAATTAAATTTAGGCCTTTTCTCTAAAAGTATTTCAATTACCTGAATAAAACTCAATGACAGTTTTACCACTAATCAGTTTGGGGAATAATTTGAAATATAATCTGTGGAAAAGTGTGCTAATACTATGAAAAGCAAAAGCAGCAGCCACAATTCCCTCCGTCATTAAAGTAATAGATCACTATTTAAGAGCTGTGCTGTGACATAAAAACTGTAGGCCTAATTAGGGTAGCTGCTTATTGAAACATGATTGAAAAATAGATATTTTCACAGGTAATTAGTATTTTGGCTGATAGAATTAAAATACCCAAGAAAAGTAGTAAGTCAGAACTGTAAAAACATTTTGATGCAGTCCTTGAAGTACTGTAAAAGAATATCCTCTCTTTGGTGTTGAGACCAGATTAAGAAAATGCCTTTCACTAAATTTCAAACTCTCACTTCCATCCCTGCATATATCCTGCAGCTATGTATGGGTCCATCCAACCACACCACTGAAATTTTCAGTAGTAAGAAAAAATTATTTGCATTTTATACCCTACAAGGGAGAATCAGAGGGTTTTGCTTTCATTATTTAGGACCAGAATGATTTTAATGTGGCCTTTCAAACAGCTGCAGCTATACAGCTGAGGAGATGTTGCACTGCAGCAGCAGTTTGGAGTGAATATCTCAGGACTGGATTTTTTTAAAGTACTTTTCCTGTCAACATCAATGTTAGGTATAATTATACATTTTCTCTCAGTCCAGGTAGTAATTTGTAAACCTGTGCATCAACTGTTATTATTAGAGCATTTATTACTTATGTCCAGAATCTGATGCACTCCTTCTGCCAGGTAAATCACCCTAAATACTGGTGAAGCAAACCGTTTCTTAAAAGCAAAACATGTTAGAAATATTAAAACAATAACTGAATTACTTTTATTTTTCGCATATTTCAATCTGTTCAACATGGAGAACATATTGTAGACCATATTCCTTAGGAAGCTTTTTTGCTTCATGACCATGTTGTAATTCCATGAAAATAGGTCTCAGCCCCTCCCCTTTTTATTTCCTGCAGGATTAAAAAGCTTCGATATTTAATTGTTTATGGTGTTGTGATTGAATGGCTCCTGGCCATCACAAAATATAGTTTACATTGTTGGAGACACGCTATAGACTGAGAAAGAATAGAGATTGTTCCTGAACTTCTTATGTAGGAAACTGCTATGTCTTACCTTCTTTTTAGATCTTTCCAAATTACTTGCAGGTCAGCAAATAAAACAGGTCAGTATTCTAACCCTAATATACCAACCAGCCCATAAAGTATTCATTAGTTAATTAATTTTTCCATTTGTAGTATCCCCACTGAGTAGGGAAAGTGGGGAATTCTGTCAAAGTAGTATGCATTTGACAAATAATTTGAAATTGTAAAATTAATGTAGTGGGTTTTTGGTTTGTTTTCTTTTGTGTGTTGTTTGGGTGTTTTGCGAGGATTGTTTTGTGTTTTTTGCTGGTCCCCGTGGCATGTAATCAAATAATCAAGAATAGTCATAAGCAGATTAACACTTCTGAATCATCTGGGAAATATTTTACTTTAAAAGCTTTTTATGCAATTTTGGCTATTGGTCTGATTGTCGTAGTGCTATTTTTGTCTAAGAATCTCTGATAGATAGTGTACAGATCACAGGAGTTATGCTAATGAAATAAAGCTTCCTCTGGATGTAACATTGCAGCATACAGACTACTTAAGGGCAGATGAAAGGCATACAGCAGGTGTGGCACCATTTCCCCAGAAGACTGCAGTTGTACATGTCCTGCAGCCAAGCAGTTTGCCGGTAGAACAAAATTAATAACAATAAACACATCTGAGCATCCCTAAACTTTTCACCAACCGACAGAGAAGCTCAGTGATAGACAACTGATACAGAAAGTACTTAAATAAGCCCTGGCCCAGGTGTACTCTCTTCAGATAGCTTTATATCACTGAGTTACCACAGACCTGCCAGCTGTCTGAAGATTTCTCCAGCAAGAGAAAGATTTGAGTGCTCTAGAGCTGTTGCTACCTTTTTTTTCTCTCCTCACTTTATGTTCTCAGCTAGCTAGACTGGCACGTATTGACTCTAGGACTGTGGGAGTATGAAGATAAATGTAAGCATCTTTATGTACACCCTTCAATACAGCACAGTAGCTGATAGTCTCTCTCTACCTGGCAAGCTCAGTAAGTGAGAAGATCATACAACAAACCAAACCTGTTGTGATATGTTGTAGAGCTATCTAGTTTTCTGATGTAGTTTCTGAATTTGATTTGGCAGAGTCACTTTAATATTAGTAGTATTTTTTTTTACCTATTTTATGAAACAAATTAATGGCCTATATGTAGGTCACGGGTCCTGTAGAAAACACATTTCACTGTTGACTGTTGGGCAGCAAATGGATATTAGCCTGTCACAGTATTTTTGAACATTTGCATTTCCCTGTCAATATATTGTTACTAAAAGTAGGTCCATTCCAACTCATCATGGTTCTAGCATGTGAACAAATTAGATGATAGATAAATTATAAGAAAAGCATGTTATATATGTTATACATTGTGTTTCTTGGGTACCTTCTGGTATTAAATGGTAAGTTATGCCTTGTTTTTATATTCAGTCAGAAGAAACAAAATCACGTGCGCGTAATTGCCAATGTGTATGAGAAATTGATTTCACTTCAAAATATTTTCTGGGCATCTAGCATAAAACAAGTACCAACTTTCATCTTCCTTTTCTCTTGCCATTGCCTGGACACAAGTTTACTTTAAAGGCCGTCAGCCTTCTAAAGCTGTTTCTTTCATGAGTAAATAACTAATTTTGTCAGAGAGACCAGACTAGCAATTTGAGTTCAGACAAGTGCCTTGATTTATAGATTCTGCCTTCATTTTCCATGTTTTAACCTTATATTCCCTGTGAAAGGCTGTATTCCAAGCAGCAGTGTACTCTGGAGACCAACACTCATTTTTTAAATTGTGTGTTAGTATTAATAATTTAAGGTGGTATGATTTATGGTTTTGATGCGTGTTATGCAGACCTTCTGCCTGAACTGTAGAAGTACCTTAGCTATTTATCTTTTTGAAGAAGAATATGAGAAAACCTAAATTTTATCTCCATTTAAGTAATTAATTTTAATTTTCCTGCAAGTCTTCCCAAGTCTTAGAGAAACTTAAGTCAGACTTTGCAATGTGGAAAGCCAATCAAAATATGGTGTTAAAGTCTCCTCTTTAGTCGTTACTCTGTTTCCTGGCATGCAAATGATTGCTGGGGCATGCAGTAAATGTCACTTCAGGACATGGTTGAGGAACTTTGCATAATGAGACCTACTTCTGATTGTCTAATTAGTTATGCATAGCTGTAGCAATGCAAAACTATGCCTCAAATAGAAATCTATTGTCATAGGTTACTTGATTACATGAGTACGGCTTCTGCTTGTATTATGGTTCCTCTCTTTGTAGTGACAAATGCCATGGGTTTCTATTGAATATTATAACAATTTTTTCATGGAAGTGCATCAGCTGTACATTTTAATTAATTTTTCAGTATATCAGTCATCACATTTAAAAAAGGAATCCTACCATGCATGAAATTTCCCAGTACAAAAAAGAATCATGTATATTCTCTTTCTTCCTTTCAATATTTTTACTGAGAAGGTCGCTATAATTTCAAAGGAGAACTTGAGAAAAGCCTGTTAGTCATCCTTTTCTCATCAGGCAGCAATCTTCATATTCAGTTTGCCTTTACATCATCTCATGAATGTCTGACTTCATTTTATCAGCATAGAGTATCATAGAATTGTTAAGGTTTGAGAAAAACCTCTAAGATCATTGAGTCCAAGCATTAACCTTGCACCACAGTGTTAATCACTAAACCAAATCCCCAAATGCCCCATGCACGTGCCATTTGAACATTGCCTGGAGTGGTGGTTCCACCACTTTCTTGGGCAACCAGTTCCAATGCCTGACCACCCTTTGTGAAGAAATTATGCCTAATATCTAATCCAAACCTCCCCTCTGGTGCAACTTGAAGCCATTTCCTCTCATCCTGAAGGTCACAAATTTCCACAAAAAGTAGCAACTATCACAACATGGAGGAGTGGGATGTGATTGCTGATGTAGAAGGGGTAGGAACTCTTGTTCACTCATACTCCATCCTTAGGAAAGGTGCATAGTAGAGGCAAGATTGTTTCATTTGTGGCTTAATGTTTATTATCTTTTGTGACATAGGATAAATAAGAAAAGATTATAGCAAAGAGTTGTCCTCTCTTAATTCTGTTGTTATCTTGTCAGGTTCCTAAACAGAAAGTGCTGCCATGTTCTCAGCTTACAGGAGAGTTATTGCCTTTTACCAAGACTTGTTGCCATTGCCAAGACAGATCAAAAATGCCTTTCTACTAAGAGTGAGAATCCCTGGGCATGCTGATGTAACAGTGCCAAGACTTAAATATGTAACTGACCTACTAGAACACTTTATGAAGAGTTTTAAAATTCTATACCTAAGAAAGGCCCACCCTTTCCTCCTGGTCTGCCAGGACTGTGAAGTCAAAGTCTTCAAGGATTTTAAGTGGAGAAAATGTTAAAGGATGAAGTTGACTGCTCTTTTCTAGAACACTTTTTTTTTTCTAATTCAGTTCCCAAAATTCTCCAGAGATATAAGATCAATTTATCATTTGTCATATCCAGATGGTAAGTAAATGAAGAGTTTCACCACTGGGCTTGCTACCCAAAATATTCTGAGAAGAATATAAATGAATGCATCATTTACAGTGGCCAGATGGTAATTCAGAAGACAGTTTCATGATCTATTCATTATACAGCTTCTTCTATATTGCATAAACCCATTCTGGCTTTTTTTTTATAACCATCTAAAGAAAGGGCAATAGAAGATTAAAAGTTGAATGTGAGGAGTTACCCATCATTTTAGATAATTTGAACCAGTGTTCAAGTATTGCCTTTCTATCAGAAGCAACACTGATATATCACTAAATATTTGTCTGGGAAACTGGGAAACTTCATCTAATGGCAGGAGATCTGTTAAGCAGTTGATAAGTTCACATCAGAACACATTTCAGCAATTTAAATAAATGGAAAATGTACCCTTTATATATCTTCATATTGATGACTTTTAACATTTGTGATATGCTCAAGTATTGTATTTACCAAATATCACCATAGTTCCCAATTTTATAAATTTGTATTGTTAACAATGATTATAGATATTTTATAGAAAATATGTCAAAATATCAACACATGTATCATACATTCACTTGGGAAGTCTCCGGGTTTTGATGCTACAAGTTAATATTTGTATTGTTTCAGTGAAAAAATTTTATGTATAATTGGTTTTATAAGCTTTAGTAATTCAATCTTTCTTAACTGTCTGTTAAGATGATGTGAGCTTGTGACATGTGAAATATAAGATTTAATTAAAACATTGTTATAAACTGCCTGATTTCACTTAAGTATTTCAACCTGAATATTAAGAATTAACTAAGAGGCTGCTGTTACTAGGTTATTCACCTGAGGCTTCTTAAGAGAATAGTTTCTTCTTTTGATATTAAAATATTGAGCTACTCTGTCAGAGAATAGTTAGTAATGCTTTTTTCCATATTTTTAGCAATAAAAGCGTGTTAGAATTTATTGTAAAAATGAAATAGGGGATTTCAAAGTCATCATCATCATCATCATCATCAT
>VZRE01002875.1:5605-26519 GCA_013396775.1 Cephalopterus ornatus
TTGGGGTGGGGGGGGGAGGGATAAAGGGACACCCAGAGGGAGAAAAACGCTGGAAAAGCCGCGCAGCTTCAGGGCACCGTGTGCTAGAAAGCAGAGAGCAGGAGGGGTGGGGAGAGAAATAACAAATGAACCGAAGGGAACTCGCACAATGCTGCAGGGCAGGTTTGAGCCGCGGCAGACACGGGCGGGTGCGGGGACAGATGCGCAGCGCGGCGGCCGCAGTGCTGCCCGGAGGGGTGGGGGGCACGGGGGAAGCCCCCCAGGGACCTGCAGAGAGCCGCAGGGGTGGAGGGTGGTGGGCAGAGAGCGGCTGAGCCCCGCGCCGGGCTGCTCGTCCTTCTGCACTGCCGCGCTTCGGCTTAGAGAGGAGTTTGCTTTTTTCGTCGGTGCACGGGAAAAAACGAGCTATTTAAAAGAAAAATAAACTATTCAAAATAAAAAATAAAAAAAAAAATGGGGAGAAAGGTTGAAAGCAGCCCCATGGCACGGCCCCAGCTCCCCGGGCGGGTCCCGGTGGTGCCCCGGTGTGCCGGGCCGGCCGCCGGCAGCGGTGGCAGCTGCTCCCAAACCGAGCTGCAGTTTGCATTCCCTCAGCCAGCTGTTCGTGTTGACATCGCATGAAAGCCGGGGCTTTCTCCAAGAGGGAAGGCGAGCTCGCAGACAGCTGTGCTGTGCCGGGATCCTGGGACCGGCCGCGGCTCCTGCCCAGCTGCAGCCTTTGGGACACGGACCAGCCAGGGATCAGCACAGCCAAGGTCTTGCTGGGGTTTCTCTTTCCCCTTTTCAGGGCCCAGTTCCAGGAATCAGGTGGTTCAGCAAGATAGAGATTTGTAAGTAAAAGTGAAAGCAGCAAGTCGAGTTTCCCCCTCTGCGCCTGGTGTTTGTCTCCCTCGGGACCACACTCAGTTCCCAGCAGGGAACTGCTGCCATCCAGGAGAGGTGTCGGGAAGGGAGGACAAGCACAAGCCCCCTTTCTCTGCTGACACCAGAAGAATTTAGCTAAGATGCTTGGATTCGATGCTGTAAAGATAGGAAAGGTGGGAAAAGAGGAGAACTTAGAGACACAGGGCGCAAATGGGTCCAAGGAGGATACAAAAAAAAAGAACACCTTAAGCATCTCTGGCACATCCACCCCCAGCAGGGCTGGATGTGACCGGAGCAAGGGGTGGTGGCACCCATTGCACCCAGCTCACAGTGACAAGGCAGGGAGGGGAGGAAGAGCTTCCTACAGATCCCTCCTGCTCCCCCAGCCATCTGCCCTCCTAAAGGGGAAGGCAAAACACCCTCCACTGCAGCATTAACCCCTCTGGAGAAGGAGTGGATCATCACCACGTGGCCATCCCCAGGTCAAGCTACAAGGCCGGTGTCACCCACCATCCCACACATCCCAAAATTCCCGGGAACGTCCCCAGCCATCACAGCTGTCCACATCCACGTGGGCACAGACATGCCCTGAGAGCTACTGTAACAGAAATAATCAATCCTGGGGTGCCCTGGGGGCTGTAAAGACCTCGGCTGATCCCTGCTTGGGTCGGAGCCCACCCCTTTACACCGTGTTTGCACAGGGACTGCTCTAATGGGGCGCTGAGCCGCAATGGGGGCCTGAAGTGCATTGTAATGCAACTACTAATCAGGCAATAGCCTTTATGGGAGCAGCCCCTGCCCAGGCTGTGCTCCCAAGGCTCATAAACCAGGCCAGGCTCTATTGAAGTCACCAGGAGCCTGGTCCATGCACAGGGAGCTGGATCAGAGCTGCTCAGCCAACCCTGCGGCTGTGAAATTCCACTTTCATTCCGTGTGTGTGTGTGTGTGCTCCTGTGTGTGCACACACATGCACACAGAGCCTGGGACCATCAGTGGCAAGCAGCCTGAGCTTTGAGACACGCTGTTTGCAGAGCTGGGGTGGGGAAGGGAGTTCCTCCTTCGTTAAAACAAAGTCACGTTTATAGAAGGCTCAATAAAAACCGTTTGAAATAAGAAATAACAGCGGCTCTGCGAAGGGAAGGGGAAACAAGCCTCCAAATTCACATTTCTAATTAATGACCTGCCTGGGAGCTGCTCTCAGCTTTCAGTGGCTGAAACATTTTACAGGGAGAACGTCTGAGAGCCGGGTCTGTGCCGCTCACGAGCGCGGTGACCGCGGCGCTCCGGGAGCGAGACCCAACAACGCGGCTCCTCCGCCCGGCACGGGGAGGCACAGCCGGGCCCAGGGGCTGCCCCAGCCAGGCACACGCAGCTATTTCAGCCTGGAAATAAGTGCATTTTCAACAAGGTCCTCGCTCCAGCTTGAGGGGACCCACAGGCTGAGCAACGTGCGGCCGTCCCGGGAAAACACCCCGGCGCAGTCAGAGCTGCAGAGGTACCGGGGGGAGCAACCAGGGTGGTGGCAACCCGGCCCCATCCCCGGCCCTGCAGCAGGTCAGATCCCACCCCTGCTCTGGTGACACCTCCAGCATCCTTCTTAAAAACTCCACGGGTCTCTGCACTCCACAGATTCCAGATCCACGTCACATTTCCCAGTCTCAGGGGACTGGTCAGATCCCACCCCCGCTCTGGTATCACCTCCATCGTCCTTCTTAAAAATCCCACGGGATTCTGCACTCCACAGATTCCAGATCCACCAGATTTCCCCGTCACAGGGGACTGGTTGAGTCCCCAGCCTGGAGTTTCCTCCTATGCAAAGTTTTTCACAACTGAAGAGGATTTAGCACTCAGTGCTCAAGGTGATCACACATGGTCCCCCAGTTCAGGTAGGATAGCTTTGCTGCCCCACATCCCTCCCAGGTCCCCTCCACGCCCCGAGACATGTCAGAGGGAAAAGGAGGGGGGGAAAAAGAAGCTTTATATTTGATTTTCCTTCTCCCAGCACGGGGATTAATTGCACACGTCGTCTGGGCAGAAACCAACTATCACCAAGCAAAGTCTCGCTCCATAAATTTTAAACTGCTAATAATAAGGCTGGACAGGAGTTTTAAAGCTTCAGTAGACAGTTTACAATTAACCTACTCCTGTCAGCTGGAAAATCACCTTAAAATGTGATTCCAGTTCACATCTGACTCACTTTGAGAGTTAGAAATTGCTTCAGAATCTCAGTAAAAGCGTCGAGCAGAGCCAGGAGGAAGGCCTGAGGGGCAGAGTTTCAGCTCAGACCTGACCTGAATTTCTCCCAGCACAGGGGCAGACTTTTACCAGGTGTCCCACAGGACTGCCAGTCCAGCCCTTGGAAGGAAGCTGGAAACCAGCCTCCCTGAGCTTTGGAGCTCTTTGAGCTCGTGCCAATCAAGTTTTTATCAACTTCTCCAAGAAGACAAAGCCCGGGCTGAACACACCTTTGGTTTAGCAGCTGCAGTGCAGGTGAGGGAGAGGAAGATGTGGATTTGGAAGCCCCAAAGTACCAGAGACACATAAGGGATGAGACCGCAATGCCATCGTGCCACGGAGCATTGGATGCACGCACCACACCAGCCCTCTTGCATCCTGATTCTCCATGGGCTTTTCCCAAGCTGGAAGGTGAATTCCATGCGCCACCATCCCAGGGGTCACCTCCCACCTGAGCCAGACTAACCAGGTACACACAGAGATCCCTGCAGTGTGATGAGGGGCTCCACCCCTACAACTCAGGATGTCCAATACCCACTTCTCCCTCTTTTACCAACTCAGTCACAAGTTTTTAAAGACAAAAATATACTAAAAAGAAATTATGGAGTTTTACTTTGAGGCCCTGGCACAGGTTGCCCAGAGAAGCTGTAGCTGCCCCATCCCTGGAAGCGTCCAAGGCCGGGTTGGATGGGGCTTGGAGCAATCTGGGACAGTGGAAGGTGTCCCTGCCCATGGCACGGGGTGGAACTGGATGGGCTTTAAGGTCTCTTCCCACACAAACCATTCCGGGATTCTATGAACAGAATTTAAGGAAGTTTTAGCATCCAAACCAGCCTGCTTGGATCCTACAGCCTCAGAGAGCAAGACTTCAGTCCCTCATCTTTGGCCACAGCCACGAGGTGAAGCTTCAGAAAGGTCTCAACTGCTCAACTGAAATATCTTTTAAAAGACCCCATAATGAATTGCGTCAGCGAGGAGTAAGTTGGGGAGGGTGGGGGGGGGGAGACACCCAGTCATTTTCTGTGATTAAAAGGCAAATTTTATTCCTCTAGAAACTTGGAAGCAAATGTGGCGTTGCCATGGTTTCACACCCACTGGCTGGAAATGACAATATTAGCAGGGTGACCTGGTAATTAGAAACTGTGCCCCCAGGTCAGGCTGCGGAGAAAATAAAGAGAGATTACGGAGTCCTAAAGACACAGCTCAATGCTGAGGGCTCCTGCGCTCCCCACCTTTTATAACCGGCCCATTTAAATGCAGATTATGACTTTCCACCTGGGGCTGCTAATCTGTCTCACAGCCAGATCAAACAATGAGGCATCTCTCCGCACTGTGGGGCCAGGGTGCTTGGCAGCTCGGGCTGTCATCAGGTCCCTCACTCGGTCTGTCCCCCTTTTCTCAGGGAAAAACCCGGAGTTTTTCCTTTGCAGATGATTGTTTTTCCACCCGAGGAGGTTTAGCTGCTGCTCTCCCACCCCCAAACCCCAACGATTTGAAGCAAACAAGGCTCAGATTTTTGTCCTCGTCTCCCTCCCTCAACCAGGAATGATTTGAAGCAAACTAAGCTCGTATTTCCCACTCGGTGATGCAATGGAAGGCCAGAGGCAGCAATCAAGCTCATTAGCATCGGGCCGGCACACGCTCAGTTGAGAGGGAAGGATCATGCAGGGGTCCTGGGATAGCAGGAGGGTGATTTCAGGGAAGCAGGTGGCCCCTCTCAGCCCAGCATCCCAAGGAACAGTGGAGGACACAGAGTCACTGCCAACCCAACAGATCCTGCTGGTATCACCTGGGTGATGGTGGGCAGAGACACATCACCCCCATGGGAGCTCCCTGGCCCAGCACCTGGGCAATCCCACCTCTCCAGCCCTTCCCCTGATGAGATGTTCCATGGAAGCAAGTGGGGACAGTGTTTGGAGAACACTGAAGGGCAGGGAAATCAAACCCCGTGTGTCTGAAACAGGAGGGGATACCTGGGTATCCAAGCAGGGAAAAGACCCCCAGATCCAGCACTTGCTCTGTTCCCAGCTTGCCTTGGCCATCAGCTTGAGAACTACAGAATCATTTAGGCTGGAAAAGACCTTCAAGACCATCGAATCCAACCTGTGACCTATCACCATGTTGTCACCCAGCCCAGAGCACTGAGTGCCATGAACACCTCCAGGGATGGGGACTCCAAACCTCCCTGGGCAGCCCCTTCCAGTGCCTGACTACCCTTTCAGTGAAGAAATTCCTCCTGATGTCCAAACTGACCCTCCCCTGGCACAGCTCAAGGTCATTTCCTCTTGTCCTGTCATTACCTGGGAGGACAGCCTGACCCCTCCCAGCTCCCTCCTCCTGTCAGGGAGTTGCAGAGAGTGAAAAGTTTCCCCCCTGAGCCTCCTTTTCTCCAGGCTGAGCCCCCCCAGCTCCCTGAGCCACTCCTAAAGAAGTGCTACCCTGACAGACTAAGCACGGTCCACCCCTGCCATTCTCAGGGCTCTGAGCAAGGAAAAAGCAGCCGAGATATTTCCAGTTGTGTTTGCTCTGGTAGCAGCAGCTGGTGCTGGCTGGGTGGGGACTGTCCTCACCCAGGACTCTCATGGTGCACGGGGAGGTTGGAAAGGAACAACCCAGACACGATCTCTGTAAGCTGGACATTAAAATCCATCCCATTTTAAACACCAGTGGAGTGGGTAATGCAGTGTCATTAAAGCCAGATGACTCCATCAACACCAGCAGAGAGGGAGAGCTTTAAGCTCCTTAGGCTCCTGCACCTGGCTCTTTATTGCTCTTTGCTTTCATTAAGTGTGGGAGCCTTTCAATGAGGGTTAATAAGAGCCCTGCGCCCTGGGCAGGCTCCATCCCTGGGCCTGTCGTGCATTTCTCACAACCCAGCGCAGGTGTCAGGTGCATCAGGCACCTTCCACAGGTCTTCAGGGAGCGCCAGGAATTTTATCTGCTTTTCTGGAGATGCCAAACCCAAGGCCTCAAGGCCCAGCCTGTGGCAGACCCTGGTAACGTGGAGTTTCTCGGTCCCACTCACCCCCCTTGGGGGGATATTTAATATCTCTGTCATTTTACGCTCCTGAAAACCCAGGACAGCTCCAGCCAACCATTTTCAAACACTCCCTATTCCAGAGTCACTTTAACCTTCTCAAAGTAGGAGAGAAATATGGGAAACGATTCCCAGAAGACTCGGGAGCACACAGTGGAGGTTGCTGTCTTCCTCCCTTACCCCAATCTCTGCAAAAAGCCCTTAGCAAACACAGGAAGGAGAAGCCAACAGGGCATCTGAAGAAGAATCCAAAACCCCTTGGGAAGAGCAGCCTTGAGAATGCAACTGTGGGGCAAAAGCTTTCATTTCCAGCTGCCTTTCCTACAGCAGTAAAACAGCAACTGGTCCCCGTAGCAAAGCTGGAGTAATTAAAACAGGAGGATAACGGAGTGCTGGAGAGCACTGGGAACACAGGAAAAGCCAGACTGGATCCCCCAAGCCCTCCCCTGCACACCGTGGCACCCAGGCCAGCTGAGCTCCTCCGTGCCTCAGTTTCCCCACACCCGAGCCCCCACTGCACTGCACAAACAGCTCTCAATTTTGCACGATTTTACTGCAGATATCAGCACTGCAGGAGCGATTTGGGTCACCTTATCCCTGCAGGCAGCCAGAGCCTCCAGGGCCCAGCACAGACACATCCGACCACTGAGAAAGGACGCCAATAAAAGCCAAAACCCAGCCTTATTAGCCTTAGACTTGCCTTCCTCAACCCCTGTGCTGCCTCCCGTCCCCTTTCCTCGCCCCCGTTCCTCCTCCCTTCCCGAACTGTCATGGTTTATTTTGTTTGGGTGGATTTTCTTTCTCTTTGCTCCCCCCCGCCCCTCGCAAACAGATAGTTTTCCCATGGAGATCCAGCCCGCTCGGTGCCCATTAGCATCCTTGTGCATAATTAGAGCCCGGGGCATTGTCATGCAAAGCAGCCTCGGATGACAACACTTCAGCCTGGACGACGCAGAAACGCTGCGAGGAAGTTTCTCACACTGGTTTTAGCCAAGGCAAACCGGCCCGCGCACGGGTTTGAGATTTTAATTAATTAATGGGTGCTGGGCTCCCTTCACAGCCCCATCACTGCTTGAGGAAAGGGCCCCGGGCTCCCAGGGCTCCTGCACCCACCCACCCATCCATCCGTCCATCCACTCATCCATCCATCCATGGGCTTCACCTTTCTGTGTAATACAATCAGGGAGGGCTTTGGGTTGGAAGGGACACTAAAATCCATCCAGTCCCAACCCCTGCCATGGGCAGGGACACCTTCCACTAGCCCAGGCTGCTCCAAGCCTTGTCCAACCCGGCCTTGGACACTTCCAGGGATGGGGCAGCCACAGCTTCTCTGGGCCACCTGTTCCCCACCCTCACAGGGAAGGATTTCTTCTATAGAATACTTTTAACTCATGAAAATAAATTAAAAACACCACCCCAGACAGCCACAGGATCGTTTCCCACCAACCACAAGGGATGAGAGGGCTTAGTTATCATCTGCACCACGGATACGTGATGGGTTCTGCCCTCACCGCTCTCCCTACCGGCTCATGTCAGCCAAAAAGGCTCAGAAAGCTTTTTCTGCTCCCAAATCAACATCTTCAGGGGTTTTCTTCTGGCTCCGTGGGTCTGGCTGGCTCTGGTTGGACAGTGCACCCTCCTGCCCCACACCTGGCTGGAAAGGGATCCCTGGGAGATCCACAGCAGCAGAGGCCAGAGGAGCTCCTCCAGGCCCACCAAACAGAACAAAGCAAACCCCAAACCCTGCCTCCACCACCACTCCCAAAGCACCCACGAGTAACTGGTCCTGGAGCACTGCCATACCTCCAGCAGGCACTGCAGCAGGGCTGGGGGGACTGTGTGGCAGCAGGGACACATCCCTGTGGGCTTTCCATCCGCTTCCTTGGGATCTAATAAAAATATCCACCTAATAATGACCACCATCTAAGAACAGGAGCCACCAAAAGGTGAAGCAGCAGCACAGTCAGGTGATTGAAATGTGTTGAAACCCTGGGATGCTGCTGGGAAGGTCAGAGATTAACACACCTGGCAGGTCTAATCCTTCCTCAAACCAGCACCCTGCAAGTGCTTCCCTCCCCAGACAGCGGCTCCTCTGCTCCTCCACCAGCTGACGTGGATTTTGGCACCCAGATTTCAATGTCTTTTCATATCCCTTGAGGTGCTTTGCCAATGTTTTCTGTTACAGTAACAAGAGGGCTTTTGATGGAGGAATTTCAGAGGGCAGCAGTGGGAACTGGGGGCTGCGGGGAAGGACGGCGGCTGCTTTGAACCTCTCCTGGGTATTATTTGTGCCGTTCTTTGCCTTCCCTCACATCAATTCCCGCTCAGGGAAGGACAGGGCTGGAAACATCACGTGTATAACACCACGGGAGGCTTCCTGTCGCTCCACCTGAGCTTCCCTCATAGTGCCAACCCCTTCAGACCACAGACATGGACTGAGTCAGGATCCCATTGTAGTGGGTTGACTCACAGGGGAGTAATTTGGGACCCAGGATCCCACTGCAGCAGCTTGACTCACAGGGGAGGAATTTGGGATATTTCTGAGGTGTCCTCAGTTTAACCATTAACCTCCCAGCTCTGCTCCTTGGTTTCACTCTGGGAATTCTCCCTCCCCTCAAGGCAGAGACCAGAGCATCAGCATTTCAAATGAGCTGCAGAAGCAGGTGAATCAGCAAGAGAGTCATCCAGAGGGAGGAGAACCCCCACTGATGTCTCCCCACTGAATTCCTGGAGGATGCCAACACCCCACATCTCTCTCTGTCCAACCCTGCAGAGCTGTGTCAGTCACAAACCCAGTGATTTCAGCTGAAAACACAGCTGAAGGCCCACCCTGCCCCTCAGTTAGTGGATCTGGTACTCATTAACCCTCAGGGACTCACAGTCCATCAGGGCTGTGTGTGTCATGTAACCTCCCCCTGCCTGACCCTTCCCTGAAGGGGAATAGGGGAAAAATAGAGGGGAAGGAGCCAGGGGTGGTACAAACACCCACGTGCCCTTCTCCTGCTCCCACACACCCTAAAATGACGAGATCTTGGCCAAGGGGACACTGTGACCATCCTAACAGCTACTGAGCAGTGCCTGGCACAGCTGATGGCGGAGCTGCCCGGTGGGTGCACACACTGACCCACAGCACACCCCGAAAAAATGAGGGGGATCCACTGTGAGGGTGGCATTCTGTTGAGCCGTCCCCGGGGGCTCTGTGCCCTGCTCCCCACACACACAGGCAGCCACCGGAATGTCCAGCAGCTGCAGGGCCGCAGGAAACCCCCGCCCCTGCGGATGCTGGGGCTGGAGAGGTCAGGAATCACTCCCCTGGAGCTGCCTGGTGTGTTTGCTTTGCCTGCCCCCAGATCCTGCCACAGAAGGTGGGCAGAGCCAGAACCACTGACCCAGAACCAGCCCCTGATTGCAACCGTCTGGAGGGGGCAGAGGGTCTCTCGTGCTCCCCTGGGATGGGGAACACGCCAGGAGCTGCCAGGGGTGCTTCCCCTCCAGGCTGGGATGGTCTGGCTGACAAGAGCCTCCTGCAAAGCCAGGGACAAGGGGTGGCAGTGCTGAGGGCAGCAGGCAAAGCGTCCAGGCGCAGATCTTGGAGCATTCTATAGCCAGCGTGGTAGCCCAGCCCCTGGGGGAGCAAAGGGCTGGGGCGGTGGATGAGGGCACTGCTGACAGCTGGGAAAGGCACAGAGCAGGGATCAGAGGCACAGAAAAGGATCAAGCAGGACAAGGCCACTGGAGGACTTGGGTCACACGTCTCCAGGGACAAGTCATGATAGGCAAGGCAGAACAACCCCAGGTTTGCTGCCTGTCCCTGCTCCCACAGATCCCCTTTTCTCCTGCTTTTCCAGTTCCCTGACAGGAGAAGAGATCACTGATCCCTTTCCCAGCTCTTGGTATTTTAGGAGCTTTTTGCTGGCCAGATCCTTGTTTCCCTTCCTACAACTTTTCTTGCCCAGGAACTGATTTTGCAGCAGGACGGGAGCTCACAGGGGGGTGGATCACACGTGGTCATCCCACCACGGGACAGAGAGAGGGTGGGAGGTAGAGCAGAACAACACAGATTCCCCATATCCCCCTGGTCAGCTGCTCCCTGCTCCATTCATCCTGGAAAGCGAAAAAATAACCCAGAGAAATGAAATATTCCCCAAAGCTGAACCTCCAGCACACGTTAACGTTCAGCAGCTCAGGAAAATGACAACTCTTTGTTTAGACTTTCTCCTAATTCATATTTCATACAGGCCTCTCATAATCCATACTCAATCCATCTTCCCTCTTATTTGTTTTCTCTTCCCCCTCCTTTTTTTTTCTTCTAACCTGTTTAATCCTTTTAAGTTCAAGGATTTGAAAAGCAAATACTATAAAAGATGAAAGGTGCGTTGGAGGAAATCAACTTTGATAAGAGGCTTTTATGGCTTGTAAACCTTATTCCGGCCCTTTGGCTTGAAAGGCAGCACTAATTTTAAGAGCCTTATGCAAGCCTCACAATGAGCTTCAAAAAAAAAAAGTGCATCAGCCTAGAGGTGATGGGCACCTGGCTAAGGGGCTTCCCATCCCCACGTGCTGCAGGCTGGCCCAAAGCTGGACAATCAATGGCAGCGTGTTGACTGCTTTTAGGAACCCAAGAAACAGCCAAAGGAACTTTTTAAAGAAGAAAACAACCCCCTAAATATTAGGATTAACGGCACAACCCTGAATAAATGGCTATTGTGATTCTCCCCTTAAAGCAAAGCTCTGCACCTCCAACCCACGGCTCCGGAGCAGGGCAGCGCATCTCCAGCAGCTCCACGCCATGGGACCTCTGCCCAGGGACAGCAGCTTTGGAAGTGTTAAAGAGCCCCAGCCCCACTCCATGGACAGGCTTCAGCTTCTCCCATGGCCAGGACTGGGTGCAGTGAGGTCACAGTTTGGCAGAGCTGCTCCCGCTCCGGGCGGAAACGCGGAGAGCGCGATTGCGTAAGAGGAGTGTTTGGGGACGGAGATGTTTGACAGGGTAAACACACGACTGGACTGCCCTGGGTGTTTGAGCACAGGCCACAGGACTGGAAGGGAAACGGCAGAGCACGGACCCAACTCAGGACAACACCTCTGTGGGGTGAATGTCCCGTCCCAGGGCCCAGCGCTGAGGTTGGGACCAAGGAGCCCCTGGGGCTGGGGCCACCAGCAGGGCCACCACCCCCAGTTATTGGTGGCTGCTGCAGAGTGGAATCACTTCTACATGGTGCCTTGCACCACTCAGGGTAAACACACAGTGCCCTCTCTCTTTTGACAAGAGACAGAGCCACAGAACCATTCAGGTTGGAAAAGACCTCCAAGATCATCAACCTGTGCCCGATGCCCGCCCTGTCCCCCAGCCCGGAGCACTGAGTGCCACATCCAGTCCTTCCTTGGACACCTCCAGGGGTGGGGACTCCAAACCTCCCTGGGCAGCCCCTTCCAATGCCTGACCACCCCTTCCATGGAGAAATTCCCCCTGATGTCCAACCTGTCCGGCACTGCTCCGAAATGTGCTGCGGGGGGCTGGGTAATGACCTGGGGAGCAGTGGCTGCAGTCATCCTTGCCCACAGCGCTGCCTACACAGGGACAGGCTCAGGGCCAATTAGCATCATGTGGGAGGCTCGTGCAAAGCGTTATTGTACAGGAAATCAGCTGCAATCCAGAGAAGGGATATCCCTCAGGAGACTGAGGCTGGCTCCTTGGGACACTGCTCTTCCTAGGGGAGCAGGGAGGCTCAGTGCTGGCTGAGAGAACAGCCCCCAGGTGAGGGAGAGGAACTCCCTTAATATCAGACAATCACCTTTCAGATACAGGCTGGAGACTCTTTTTAGATGCATGACGGGTTTGAATTATTTTAGTGACATTTACAGATTCCTGTGGTTTCTGGAGCAGGCCAGAGTTATCCCCATCACCTGTTTCCACATATTCCATGCTGTTTCCACATATCCCCAGAGCTGGAGAGGAGTTTGTTAATCAGCTCTGAAATTTTAGCTTAAATTTGCATCAAGAACTACCACCAAAAAAAAAAAAGAAAAGAAAAGAAAAAGGAAATAATAAAAACTCTTCTCAGTCACCGTAAGGCTTTCCCAACAGGATTTGGGTCAGGTCCTGCATGTGTTTTTGGGACTGTGCAAGCAAACACAAAGAAAAGAATACTTTTTCAGCCAAGCCCAGTGCAGGGCAAAGACCTCGAGCCCTGGATGCAGCAGCGGTGCCAAGGGAGGTCAGAGCAACGAGCTCCAACGCTCCGGGCAGAGGGAGCGGCCTGCTGGACCCAAACTAATGGGGTCTCTGGAGTTCTGCACGTAGCCTCTGCTGCTGCTGGAGCTGCTAATGAGCAGCACAGTCCGTGTGACAGCCCCAAACCCGGGCTCTCCTCCGCAGGGCAGCCGAGGCACAAACGGGAAGCAACAACCAGTTTTTTAACTTGAATATTTCCCAGGCTAAGTGAGCAAAACGGGTACACGGTGGGAGAAAGTGTGACAGGCAGAGAAGGCAGACTTGGGGAGCTTAAGGGATTTGCTCCAGCTGCCAGCTGGGGACTGAAAGCCGGATTTCTGGACCCCAGAGCAGTTTGATCCCAAACCCCTTCACGCGCCGCTGCCATCGGGAACTGTTCCTACAAAAGGCAAATCCAAGTGCAGTTCTAATCGATCCCTTTGCAAGCACCAACCCAAATACCACCACAAACACGATGTGGGAGCACTCTGCTCACCCCAGGGAGGAACAGGGACTATGACAGCAGAATAGCTCCTGAGATCCTGGGAGGAATGCTGCTGGGACACACCGGTGTCCCAGCTTTTGGAGCAAAACCCTATCCCTAGGGGCTCTCGCATTTATTCCCCTCATTATTGTATTTTTGTTGTTGTTATTGTTACTGAAAAGCAAAAATGCTTGCGAACACTGTAATAAGCAGTTTTCACAACTGGAAAATGCTTCCAGCAGACCCAAGCAGCAGAAACTGCTTTCATTACCACTCGTATATCGCCCGCAGATCTGCAGAGCCACGAAGCATCTTGTTAGTACGGTGGACTGAAGAAACACAGTGGGCCAGAAATTACAGCAGTGCAAATCAGCCCAGCTTTTTTCCATTACCCAGGCTGAAAAAATGCCAGTAAATAATAACAATAATGAAAATAATCAGGGGGGAAATGGCTAAGGACATTTTCCTAGCCACGTGTAGCACAGTTATCTTGGGAAAGACTTTCCATCTCAACCCAGATGTCAGGTGTTACACCCAGAATAATCCTTACCAGAGCCGGGCTCAGCTCTCAAGGTCTCAGAGTGAACCGGCAGCAGGGTTATTGTTTCAGGTATTACTAAGCCATATCCAATTTTCACCTGGGAAGCACCTCAGGTGAGTCGGGAGCTGAAGCTTGGAGCTGTGCTCAGCCAGGGGAGGAGAAGGAGAAGGAGAAGAAGGAGGAGGAGGAGGAGGAGGAGGTGAGACAGCACGTGCCGTCCCTATGCCACCTCCAGCACAAGGACGGGATGCAGACATCTGTCACATCCCTCTCCCAGCCACATGCAGGAACCCCAGGAGCCACCAAGCCATGCGAGGATGAGGCGGGAGAAGAGCAGCCCACGGGTTACAGCCCCCCAGGCCTTGCATATTAAAGAACGCTATGGCCAGTGCAATGTCTTTGTCCTCAGACTTCATCCCATGGGGACTCCAGCCTGCTCCACAATATCCCCCGCCCCTGCCCAGCCACACCAGTGACCAGCTGATGTTCCCCAGGGCTGTGACACCCGGCAGCTGCTTTGTTCCACAGCCCCACGCCACACACACAGTTTGCCAACAGTCCTCACGATGTCCTGCAGCATTTGGCCACCAGACCTGCTCTCTGTTTGTTTTTCGAGGATGGAGGATTGCTCAACAGCTGCTGTGTGGGCCTGGTTAGCCAAAAAAAAATAATAATGCCCTGCCCCAAGCACATCTCCAGGGAGACCAAGTGGGTTGTCCACTTATTTATATGCCACCAGTAGCACCAAGGGATTCTTACCAAGATTAGGCCCTTGGCAGAGCAGCCCCACGTGGAGGGAGAGGAGCCACCAATCCAGCAGGAATGGGTGGCTGCTGGGCAAGGAGGAGGAGGGAGGAGTGTCCTCCCCAGGCCAGGAGGTGCAGCACAGAGTAGCCTAAAGGAGTCACCCAGTGCCACAATGGGTGGCCACGGCTCAGCTGGAGCTCAATTTCCAAGGTCTGAGCGACCAAAGGAGGATAAAGCACTTCCCTGGCTCAAAGGGGCTGTTTCCAATAAAAACAAGGATCCTGGAGGAGCTGCGGCTGCACTTCCCGGACCATCCTTCCAGCGGTGTGGAAAACCACTGGGGCCAAACCAAGGAATGAGCTCAGGAGCCCAGTAGCCTGGGAATAGCAGCGCAGGCACTGGGACCACGTGTGCATCCTGCACGAGCCCTCAGCTCAGTCCAGCCCTGCAGGCCAAGGGCTGCTTTGACTCACTGGAGACCTGGAAGGGACCCAGGGATCGCACACACAAGTCGTGGTGAAGGGCCAGGCCAAGCTCCTTTGAACTTCACAAGCCCTTAAAACCCTCTGTTTCAAATATTAGGGGGCAAGATCTTAATTATAACAATTTTTCTTACACATGAAGCAGTTGACATCCCTGTCCCGCTTAAAAATCCAGCTGGAGGAACACAGCTGCCCGCAGACCTGCCTCCCACGGGTCCTCACACCCCACAGCCCCACTGAGCCAACACTGGTCCCAGGAGCCACTTGACCCCGCAAAGTGACACCTTTTTGAATGGGAAAATAATCAAAGATGGGTCTCTAGATTTATAGTTTTCCATCGTGGCACGAGAGGATGGCACAGCAAGTTCTACACTCGTCTGCCAGAGCAGCGGGCACAATGATGTCACAGCTGTCACCTCAGGCAATAAATAAACCAAATCACACACTGAATATTTCCAGAGCAACACAAGGAGCCACCAAATGGCTCTGCCCTGGTTTGGGGAAGAGACCCAACAGTCACTTGAAACACACTGCCACAGGTCCCTCCACCAATAGTCCCACCTGACACCTTCCTTCCTCTGCTCCCCCCTGGATCCTCTGCTGAGGAACCCTGGGGCTGCCTCACCTGGCCACAGGTCACAGCCCCTCCTTCAGGACTGGGGTCAGGTTTGCACTGGCCCCGTTTCATCCCAGGTGCACAGACACAGCCAACCAGCCCCAGGCTGGCTCTGAAGGCAGCGAGTGCCAGAGTACCTGGTGTCAACATCAACCCCCCCCAAAAATGCACAGAACACTTCAAAGATTTTATGAAGGAAATAATGAGCCTTTTCTCCTAAATTGAAATCCTTTTCTTCCCTCTTCCAACACAGCAGGACTTATACTGTCCCTGAGCCTGACAAACAGAAGGAGCTTTCATGTCAAAAAAGCCATGTATTTATGTAGGTATCTCGAGAAACCTTTAAAACATTCTTTTAATTAGCAGAAGTTTCCAAAGCCTAAAGTTACACCCAAACTTCCTTCGTGTAGGTGCACTGTTGCCAAAATTAAAGGTAACAACATGCTGAATTTTTACAGTGCATCCCAGAGAACATGAGCCCTCATCAGCCTCCAGGAGCTCCCAGCAGGACGTGATGCAAACCATGGATTCCAGTGGTGAGAAAGACAGGGATGAGGAGAAAGCAGCCCCATATTGTAGCAATCTTCCCAGTCATTAATTGCATCCTGCTGGCACAGCCCTCTCCAAGTCTGGTCCTAAAACATGTCAAACACTTCCCTCCTCTGAACACTTGTTAAAGAGGCTTTAACCTCTTCCCTCCTGAGCCCCAAAGGCTGCTGAGTCGCAGGAAAGAAGCTGGAGAGGAGGTCCAGGGGAGCAGCACTCAGAGGTCACCAGCCAGCGTGAACCTCAAGTGCCTGACTTCCTTCTCTTCCAAGAAAATGGGGAGGGGAGGGGGCAGGGATGAACGCTGGTGGGAACCCTCTCCTCCTCCCCAGCTTTGGGAGGATATGGGCCCGGCTGGGGGTCGTCTAAGATGAAAGAGCATTTGACATTTTCAGACCAAAGGGTCTTATTTTTATTTTATTTTTGAGGGCCACATGCAGTCAAATGCCTTTAATGGTGCTAGAAACAGATGGGCCACCGTTTTCTTTGCTCATACAGGGTGCCAGACATAAAAATACCACTGAAAAATGAGAAATAAAAGTTTTCCCTTTTTTCATTTACCGTTTCTGCTGCTTTCTGGCTCCTGGAAACTGGCACTGGACAAGGAAAGTGGCTGGAGTGGTCAGCCACCACCTAAGCCCACGGTGCCTCCAAGATATCAGTATTGTTCTGATGGGAATCAAACTCCACCGTCTCTTCAAACAAAGGATTATTTCTCCTCTACCTGCAGGATCAGGACCATCAGGATGGATGTGTTCCCGTTAGCTTCCCTAAAGCACATTTGAACACAAACCAGGGAATGTTTTCCACTCTTGGGATGGAGGAATGAGGTTGGACAGAAGCTGAGGCACAGACTCATCTATATTTGAGGGAGCCAGGATAGCAGAGAGGAGAACCAGCCTCTCCTTCCAGACACTCTTCCTGCCACTGTGGGAACCCAACCGCTTTCCATCCCAAACCCAAGGCGGAACCCAGCACCCGCAGCTCCCAGCCCTGCTCTGGCAGCACCTGTAGCAAGCAGCCCAAACAAGCACTCCTTCACAGGAGCAGAAGCAGAGTTTGGTCCAAGAGCTATTTTTATTCCCTCCAAAAATATTTTGACAAAACCCATTTGCATCATCCCTGACGCTTCCCCTCACAGGCGAGAGCAGATCCGCCCAGGGTTTGAGGAGGAATGAGAGGAAGAGAGCCCAGGCGGGTGGAGAGGCATCACAGCAGCGGGACAGGGATCACCCAGGGCCTTTTGGGATCCTGGAAAGCAGCGATGAGCCCGGGCAGCCCCCACCAGGCTTGGCAGCAGCTTGGCTCAGCTAGAAAGAAAGTTTCCCAGGGTTGCACCTGGTAGAAAACAGGGCTGAGAGAGAAGAGCTGCCTGCTGGAAATTTGGGTTGCCAGGCTGGCACTGCTCACAGTCAGCATCGGTGCTTTTGTCAAAATAAAAACCAAATGCCCATGTAAGCCAAATTTCCTCCCTTTTGAACTTAATCACAGCCAAAATCCATCTCCTCTTCTCCCACTGCACTCCCACTGCTGCAGTTCCCCAGCTCCATGACCACCTTCAACCAGCCCCAGGACACAGAGTGAGCCGCTAAGGACCAAATACACACGCTGGATGTGTCTCCAACTCACAGGGGTCCCAAAATTTTCCAAACCATTGAGGAAAAAGAGCCTAAATTACATTTGCCATATGCCAGAGGACCATGTGGTGGGAGGACAAGGTCCTTCCATCCTGAGCAACCGGAGGACACCCTTAAGGGATTAACACAACCCACGTGGTGTAACTGGGTGATCTGGTTGCCTTTCAGACCCCCTGGAGCACTCAGTGGCACATCACACCTTTCAGCTCCATTTTCTGCTTCCAGAGCTGCTCCCATTCTGCGATGGCTGAGATACTGAGCAGTGCTGGAGCCCGGTGTTCTCCTGCCCCACACCCTCCTCACCCCAGGCCAGAAGGGAGACAAAACTCCCCCCAGGGCAGAGCAGTTGCCTGCTCCTTCTCCTCCCACCAGGGCTGAGGCTGAAGGGAGCAGGTCCCTGTGAGAAATCAATGCCAAGCAGATGCTGCTTCCAGCATGGCTGGGGAGCGATTTCATCCCTGTTCCTTTAGGGGAAAAACCAAAACCTGAAGCCATATAGTTGCCTGAGGCCCCCCTTCCCTGCTTCGAGTCCTTCCCTTACTTGCTCTGAGCAGTTACAACATGAAAGAGAAAATACTGGTTTCCTGGAGAAGCTCCTGGACCTTTGTGCCCTTCCTGGAGACCCCCCAGCTCAAAACACTCCATGGTGTTGGATGCTGAGGTTGGATGCAAAGCTCACAAACCTCCCCCTAGTCCTCCAGCCAATGTCCCCTTGGCCTCCCACTCTTCCCTGCATATCTCCTCCTCCCTCAACAGCACTGCCATCACTTTTCCAGGCCAGGACCTTCTCTCCTGGCCACGTTTCAGCCGGACCCAACCACCACAAAGGGCCCATTCAAGCAGCAGCTTCCTGCCCAGCTCAGAGATGGCAAAGTCTGGGTGGGCAACTGGCACCAAAACCTGACCAAAAACCCACCAAAACACAACCTAAGGATGGGACCCCCACACAAGCAACTGCAGGTCTCTCCCAACCCACACAGCCAAAGGAGAGGAACCACGGGTTGGTTTGGAGACATGGATTGATGACCAACAGGGAGTAAGGAAAGGAACGTGCCAAACACCACGTGCTGGAAAAGCTCAGTGGGTTCTGCTGCCTCCTTCGCCAAGGACACCCTCTTTTTCCTTCCCCCTGTGGTGTTTCACACTGAGCTCCAGGTCTGGAAGCCAAACTGAAACTGCCTCAGCTTGCCTGGTTTGGGGTTGACTGCTCAAGATTTCCCAACCTCCTCACAGCTCTGCTGAGCAGCTTCCCCGAGTTCCTGTAAATTCCTTGGCCAGCCCAGGCTGAATTAAGGGTTTACAGAAAAACCTGAGTGTGGGTGCCGAGGCTCAGACTTGGCCACGACTGGTCCTGGTGACTCTTGAAGCTGGAAGACTAAAGGAAAAAAGGAGGCTGATGGAGCCAAACAGGGAGGTGAATCATTCCACTTGGGTATGTTGGGGGTGATGAGACAGAGGGGGGGAAAAAATATATATATACATAGTTTAGTATGAGGCCACATCTTCAGCCAAAACCTGACATATGCTAATACAGTTGTACCAAAATCCACAATACATCACATCCCTTTCAGCAGCACACTTGGGGGAAATAAGAACTGCTCAGAAGCTGGGCCCTGAAGGAGGTGTTAATCCATCTTCAGCCTGAAGCCTCCCACAGCCTCACCTGGGAAGCCAGCCCCCCTTCCCTCGGGGTACTGCAGCTCCCAGGTCAGGGGTACCCCAAGGTGGGCTCGTTCTGCAGGAAACCCAGCCCACCTCAGGATGGGAGAGAGCCAGGGAGAACAAACCCCATCCCACAGCCACGGACACATGTGGCAGGGGGTGAATGTCACTGTGGAAGATGATGGGGGACATTGGAGCCCCTACCAGCACTACAAAGACCAGGAGCTGACAGCCCTCCACTCCCCATGGCTCTGCAGGGATCCGGCCACGGCCACGCTGCAGAAAGCCAAACTGACCCAAATTCTTGCCTAATCAATGCAAGGACCTTTCCTGCCCAGTGCGGAGCCCGCAGCCGCTCCAGGACCCAATTCCACCTGGAATGCTCCGTCAGACACAGCTCCAGCGCCTGCCTTTCCCCTTGCCCTTCCCTGGCAGGCAGAGCCTGTTTTTTCCCCGCAGCAGGAGCCCAGCAGCCCATTAGACAAGGGCTGATTGCTCCTCCTCACCTCCCCCGTGACACAATCGAGTGCGCATACAAGGCAGAACAAAACAGTGACAATTGGTGACAAATGGACTGCACAGCATCCCGTGGCCCCGTCGCCAGGGAGACCCTGGCCAAGCATGGGCGGCCGATTGGGGATGGCAGAGGGGACACAGGTGCTGGGAACCCATCCCGGACCCATCTGCGGGTGGAAACCACCCCGGCTGAGGGACCGAGGACTGCAACCCATCAGGCCGAGCCAGCGCTGCCTCTCCCCCGCCGTCCCCCTTTTAATAAGGGTAATTTTCCAGAGGTATTTTCCCAGGTCACAGCAGTGGTTTGACAACAAACAGAAAGGGAAGGGTTTAACCGTTGCCGTTACGGGCCCGGGGAGCACCCCCAGCACAATCCCTGGGCTAAGGAACGCGGCTCTGTGCTGGATGTTGTATCACAGCCCTGCTCTGCCAGGGAAGGAACCGAGGCCAACAGGGGCTCGCTCCCAAGCTCTGCTGGCAGAGCCAGGAGTCTCTTCCGGGAACATCTTGGAACGACTCAATGCCTTTTACTTTCAATGCAAGCGATGTCAGTGCCCCGCCGCCGGCGTGGAAGCACTTCAGGCTCACGCAGGGCTGCCGACATTCTCCAGCACTCAAAGCACCAACAAAACTGGACGAGCAGTTTCTAAAACTCAGCCTCCCTCCTCCACGGCAGCAGCAAACGCTGCCCTGGGTCCGGCTGGTTTGAGTCTTCCCAAGGAATTACCTGTAGCGGACACCCCTTCACCTCACGCTTATGGTTCAGTGGGCACGGTGGAATTCAGTCAAAGATTGGACTGGAAGGTCTTGGAGGTTTTTTCCAACCTTAGTAATTCTAAAAAAAATAGCCACACAGCAGAGACAGCCCCTGGAAAAACGACTTTGCTTTCAGACAAGCAGAACCGTGCCTCTGCAACTTTGTGCTCTTCGTGCCCCTTCACGGCACTGGCCCTCGGGAGAGGTGCCCGCGGTGAAGCCGAGCATCCTTGCACGGGCTACGTGCCTTCGGGCTGTGCCTCCTCCCTGGCCCCCCCTCTCCCCGTCCCACTGTGCGGTGCAGGTGGGCAAGAAAGAGTTAAGGCTGCAGCTGCCAGCCCCGGCGGTGCGGAGTTATGCTCAAACTGTTCCCACTGCTGCATGAAGTCAGCTGTCATTAGGGAACAAAGGCGCCCCGGAGCAGCTCAAGTTGTGTCACACTCGGGAGGCGAGGAGACTGCTCCCTGATTAGGATTTCTAAATCAGTCCCATCGAGGCCACAGAATAAAGCCGCGGAACAATGAGCGGGGGCACATTCACACAAGCAGCAGCCCCCTCCGTCCCCCCCGCCGCCCTC
>VZRE01002875.1:26578-73088 GCA_013396775.1 Cephalopterus ornatus
CCCAGCCCTGCAGCACTTCACCTCCACGTCCCGCTGGGGACCACAGCCGGCGGGCACAGCTCCTGCTGCCCCGGGGCTGGCTCTCCATCCCTGCTCACCCTTCCCTGGGGACACTTCTTAAATCACCAAGGTGGGGCAGCTCCTCAGTGGGGACCCCTTGTCCCAGGAGCCACCAGCCCCGTTCTCCGAGGTGCCCACGCCGGGGCAACGCACAGAGGCTGATGGAGGAGGCAATGCCAGGCACTGCAGCTTCCTGGCGTCTTTCCTGAGCAGCCAGCCTGGCCAAAGCCCGGAGCACCCTCCCCATGGCTGGGGAACATCCCCACCGGCCTGCCCTCAGCGCTGACCATGGTAGTGGTGGCCACACGGACCCAGAGCATCACCCATCCCCTCATCCCCGTCCTTGCCCCACAGGGGTTCTTCTTTCCTGCTAAGCAAGACTTTTGGCACACAGGAAGAGCTGGGAGGGTGCGGGCCCTGCTGATGAACTCGTCTCAACCCATACAGCTCGCTCCATGAGCACACATGTTCTCACACTGTGGGCAGGAGGGACATGTTGATTTGGCTGGTGGGGTCTGTAAAAACTGCAGGAATTCCACCACAAAATAATGCAGCACAAGTCAGAAAACCTCGCGGGAAACCGAGACAGTGGTGAATTTGGGACATTAAGAACACAGAGGCAAGAACTAAGTGGTAATAGATGCTGTTCTTGGCTCCAAAGCTGCCTTTGCTCATGACATTGGCTTTGTCAATTAGGAGCTCTTTGACTAGGCCCTTCCCACGTGGAAGGAGGAGATGACCCTGTAAGTGGTTACTTCCCACAAATACAAATCCTTAACACTCAGGGTTCCCACAAGGAACCACAAACGTGATGGGACAGTTCTCCCACCACTCTTGGTTTATCCAGAGCTGCGACTGGCTGGGGGACCTGGAGGTCTCCACCGAGGTGAGGCTGGGATCCAGGCCGTGTTCCTGGTCCTTTGGAGCCTCCAGGCCAGCCCAAATCCCACACCTGTGCCATCAACCCAAACTCCCAAACAACCTTCCTCGGAGAGCTCCCGTCTTCTCCACGCCAAGATCCCTCCGTTGCACAGAGCCACAACAACCGCACCTCCATCCCCTTTACCCTGCTTCGGATTTGGGAAAAGACAGGGGGATGGGAGACGGGAAAAGGGTCGGGAATCTACTGCCCCAAGGGGTTGGATCTTCAAACCCGCAGCGAAAGGGCGGCGGGCAGCGGGAGGGCGGCAGCCAGCAGGTGCAATGAATAAATATCCCGGCAGAAATCAATCTGGAGAGGGGGGGAAGGGAAGGAATATAGATATCGGGCATCCCGCCCCCCGCCTCCAGCCCCCGGCAGGACACGCACGCAGACACACACACACTAATCCGGGGGATTTGGCCGTCATATGACATGCCCGGCCCGTCCGAGGGAGGGGATTTAAGGCACGCCTCTCCTTTCACGCCAGGAAAGGATTTTCATCTCTCAAGAGCACAATGAGGGGGGAAGGAAGGAGGAAAGAAAAAAAAAAAAAAAAAAAAAAAGGGGGAAAAAAAAAAAAAAAGCCAATCAAGCCGGGATCAGCTGTGGGCTGGGCTGCTGCAGGTCTGCCTGTCCCAGAGGGGGGTGCGGGGAGACATATTGGGCCGTGTGGGAAACCCACAGTCTCAGCTTCTCACACATTGTTCTCCTGCCCGGCTCCCCCCAGCCCCCAGCCAAAGCCGTTAATACCACAAAAGATACTTTGCCCATTGTGCCGGGGACAGCTGAGAGGATAGAGTTAGCCTTACACAGCTTTCCTGCCTCCCTCTCCCGCTGGAGAGGGGAAGAGGGGACAGAGCAATCAAAATGGAGAGTTTGATGCTCACCATACAAAAGAATTAAATCCACTTAGGCCCCTTTCTCGCTAATCTCGGACTGTGGGGGGTTAAATATGGTTACATTTTCATTAGGTACTAATAGCAAAAGGGCAGCTAATGGTAGCACAGCCCGCCGCATTGTCATGCAGATGGCTCCCAAAAGGGCTCCCCGGCCCGGCTGCGGCTGCGATGGCATCCCCGGAGTGGGAAATTGTGTCACTCGGCATTGTCGGCGCTGAATTCCCTCAATGGGAAAAGTCATGTTTCCTCCGCCGAAAGGAAACAAGTTAAAACGCCCGGGGAGGGGTGGGTGGAGGTGGCGGGGAGGCACCTGGACCCTCCGGCGGAGCACGAACGCTCCGGCACAGAGCGATGCCCGGGGCGAGGGGCTGCTGCAAAGGACCGCCGAAAGCAATAAAGCCCTTGGATCTGGAATACAGGCGGTGCCAGCAGCCAGCGCAGCTCCTGCTGCCCAGGTGCCGGGAGGATGCTCATCCCGCTTCGTTCGGGACTGGGGCGGCACGGGGCAGGTCCCTGCCCCAGGGACACCCACCGTGAATTCGGACAAGGCGGCGGGACACCGAAAAGCTATTTTCACCCTTTATTTCTCTAAACACTTCGTTTGCAGCCAGCTCAGCCTCGCTGGGGCTCACACTTTGTCCTTGCTTCCACCGAGCTGGAAACTGCAGATTCCAGAGGAGCTGGAGCAGGGAGAAGCACCCTGCGGGTCTGTGCCACTGCCCAGTGACCTGGCTGCCCACGCAGCCATTCGGGGTGCCTGTGGTCAGCCCCAGGGTGGCAGCTCCCCACTTTCATCCTCTCCCTGCCCTCCTTTTCTGGATCGAGCTGCTGTTCTCCCATCACACCCCCCCACACTCCTGTCACAGGTGGCATCAAAGGACCAGGCTCAGATTGGGACTTGTGCCAACACGGTACCTGGAATCTGGTGCACACACACTCTGGGATGTCTCTGGAGCCATCAGCATTCCCAGCAAAGCACAGGTGCTGTGGGGTCAACTGGTGTCATCCCTTCGGGATTCCCATACAAGCACCAGCATCCATGGGGTCACAGCCTTCCAAACGTTGTCCTTGCTGGAAGATCAACCACCACCATCCCTTACAGCTTCAGATGCTTAATGATGGTGTCTCAGCTGAAGGAGTGTTATCCCTCAGAGACCACCAGCTCCAAAGGAATCCCAGAGCACTCAGGACTCCAATGCCTTAGGAGTGCCCACTCACAAAAAGGAAAACTGCTCATTTGGCTGCCTTGCCTACATGCTCACACTTAGAGAGAGCAAACAGAAAATATCTGCCAGGGGATATTTTATGGGGTGAGAGCACTCCATTTTTTCTTAGGGTTGTAGATGAGAGACCCACTACCCAACCAGTCAGAGTGAGGTTCTGTCCTTTCCCCCAGAACAAGTGGCACGAAGGTAAACATCCAGCAGCACAAGCTCTACAGACCAAGGACAGACAAACCCCCCATCTGCACAACACTCCAGTGCAAATCTCCTGACAAACTCTGACACCACGTCTGTCTTGCCTGACTGCCAGAGCCCAGAGCTGAGCCAGATTTCCTGCAAGCGTTGCTGAGTTTTGCAAGCTTTGAGTCCTCGGAGAGTCGCATTTTCAGGCTTCTCTCTGTAACCTTCACACAAACCCAAGCCCTGACTCTGAAAGCTGAGCTCCCTGATGCTCTGGAGCCAGAGCTCTCAGGGAGAAAGCGAGAGCAGGGGAAGCCATGAGGGCTGGCCTTCTGCAGGACGGCGCATCGCACTTGGATTCTCTGATGTCCAACGGGCCTGAGCTGAGCTGTGGTTGCACCGTTCCCTTCAGCAAGGGTTTGGATAGGGCCTGCCCTTCTACCTTCATCCATCTCCACACACCCTGCTGGAATTGGGGGTGTTTTACACCTCTGACAGGGTGGCAAATCTTGTTGACACTGCCCAGAAAGACTTAAAAGTTTCTTGACAGTGAGAGGGGCAGCTGGATGGATGGACAGCACGTCTCCAGCCCCGCTTCCCTAGGAAAACCTCCATGGAATAGCGTGTTGTGCAACAGCCATGATAGCATCTTGACAGCTTGCACCGATATTTTTCTGGTTTTGGGGAGAGCTGTGGTGTTGCAATCCAGGCTCAGGGTTAAAGGGCTGGAGTTCTGGAAAGCTCATCCCTGCGAGGAGTGTCATGGAGAGGCGTCACGTCCTACGGGCACCCAGGAGGGGCAGGAGCCTCCTCCGAGAGCGAAGCTGTGAGGCTGCCCTGGACCTGCTCCAGCAGCTTACGCAGCTGATGATCTGTTCTGGCCCAAAATGTTTATTGTTTCCCAGCAAAGCTGTACTAGAGGCACAGCAACACCACAGAATACAGCACTCAGAGGTTAGCATACGTTATTTTTCACTCCTGTGCCTCAGGACTTTCCGGCACTAACGTTAGTCATATTTGCTTCCTTCAACGTGATAGAGGAAAAAACAGAGGAGGGGGCAGACACTGAAACCTCCCCAGCAATGGGGACCCACTTGCAAGGGGAAGCTGCTTTGGGAAACCCAGCCACGTCCAAAAATTACAACCGGTCTCGGCAATTACGAGAAGTAAAACATTAAAAAGCATGAGGCAAAGTGCATTTGCATGCTAAAAGCTCCCTTCGAGGCTGTGTCCAACAACAAAGCAGAAAACTTCCCTCTCCAAAACTACGTTAACCCTGCCGTCATCCACCCCCCCTCCTGGTTTGCACCCCGAAGGCTGTGGGGTGCAGAGGTGACAATGGGGGCAGCCACAGCCCCCTGCACCAGGCACCTTGGACTTGGACACGGGTGGTGTCCGAGCTTGCTGGACAAGCAAGGCTGCAAGGGTTAATCCATGCTCAGTCATCCCCATCCAGCACGGCCCCTGGGGCTTCCCGGGGATGGGGGCACTGGGAGGTTTCCACGAAGGGGTGGGTTTGCTGGGAAGTGGCTTTCCTGCACCCCAGCCTGGTTCCGCAGAGCGCTGCAGAAACAGGTTTGTGCTGAATTCAGAGGCTGCAGGTGGGCAAGTTACCTGAAGGCCATGGGGAGGAAACTCCTACATCCGCTCCCAGAGCACGAGCCTGCAGCCAGCCAAGGAGGGAGGGAGCAGGGGAGCCTCCTCCAGGGTAGGGTTTCACCTGCAAACACAGCTCCCTGCTCCAAACATGAGCTGACAGGCGGCTCTGAGCCAAAGCCCTGGGAGAGGCAAACTGAAAATCCCAGTTAGAGCTTTCTAAACCTCTAATGAGGAGCAGGGAGAGAGCAGGGCTCTCCTTGGGGACTGCCTGCAGAAAGCAGGAGTGTGTCCCACCACCATTTCCCCATCCCAATCTCATCTATCAGCACACCATGGGTCTTTGATCCCGTAATCCTTCCCTGGCCGTGCCTCCTCCTCCTCCTCTTCATTCCTTTCCCTCACAGGTTTAAGTGGGAACCCAACTAGCCTCAACAGCACTGTAGGGATCAGGCATCACCTTGCTGATAAAGCCTTTTCTTGCACAGGGCTTGAGTTCATGACTAGAATTCACGGGGCTAAAACAGCCCCTCAGAGACCTCCCAAAGCACCTGGAGAAGTAACCAATTGGTAGAGCATCTGAGAGCAAACGGGGATAGGAAAGCAAGGGGCACATCCAGGGCTTGTTCCATACAAATCCTGCACAATTTCTATTTAGGTCAGAGGGGAAGACTTGCAAATGACGGGTTGGAGGAGAAACAGAGCTCTTTGTACTCGAGAAGGTCGTCAGGTACAGGTACAGTGACCCTGGACATCCAACCTGCTGGTTCTTGGTTACCACAGAGCAGCAGTCAAGATGAAATGCATGAAATCACCTGACAGCCCATTTCCCAAAGGTATCGAATCTCAGGTTTCATGGCAGAAATGGCAAAGGATTAATCTTTAAGTCAACAGTTGTGCTGTCAGCCTTCACTCCAGGACACCACAGCAGTGGGTCAATGCCTCCTCTCTCATCCCTCTCCCTCCCAAAGCCCAGCCACAGGATAACACACCCCCCAACACCCTCCAAAATGGGCAACCTCTTAAAATGACCCTCCCAGAAAACTCTCAGCACAGAGATTTCTTCTGATTCCTGTGCTTAGAACCTCGACTTCAGCTGCAAAGTTATTTTCTATTAGAAAAGTGGTGGACAGGAGCAAGTTGGGAGTGAAGAGGGGATACAACCTTCCAGGCACCAGCTTGGAAGACAGAAAACACACCTACAAGCTGGTGTTGGAATGGGCAGGAATGGCAAAGCAACATCTAACTCCATACCAACACACATTTTTTTGTCAAGCAAAGGCATTTCAGGTTTCAGTGCCAAAGAAGGGCTTTCCTCAAGGAAAGCTCATTAGGAGTCCTCACCAGCCCAGTACCTTTCCCCTCAATAATAATAACAAAAACAAAAAAAGCAGGGCATGTTCTTTTGAAGGTTGTTTCTTTTCATCCCTCCTCCACCCCCCGCCGATCTCCTCTTCGGGGCTGGCTGTTACCTCCGGCTGAGGGAGCAGGCTGGCAGCCAGGAGCTCCTGCTCCTGCCAGGGCCCCCGGGCACATCCCAGCCCTCCTGCCTCGGCCCAGCCCTGCTCCATCACCTCGGGGACATCTGGAGCCCCTGCCAGGCGAGAGGGCCTGGGAAATGCAGCCCATTCCCAATCAGAGCTCCCATCCCCGGCACAGCAATCAGGAGCGGCGCTGCTGGGACCCGGGAAAGGCTCCGTGGGGATGGAGGTTTCTGTCCAGGGAGCACAAAGGAGAAGGGCTGGGGGAGTTTAGGTGGCTCTTTTGTTGATTTTTTTTCTTTGTTTTCTTTTTTTTTTTTTTTTTTTTCCTCAGGCAGTAGTTCCTGGTTCCCTACAGGACACACAGTTCCCCATCACAAACTCTGACCCTCGTGGGTGAGAAATGAACTGGGCTGGATGCTGAACATGGTTGCTGCTGAAATAAATCTCTGTCAGTGCAAAGGCACAGGGAGTCTTTGCCAGCTTGCTGGGCTCAGTTTTTGCCCAGCCAGGCTTATATGGCAGCAAATCACATATGGAGCCACATCCTAGAGCTGGGCACCAAGAGAAGGTCTTGGAGGTGGATTCACCACGCAGAGGATTTGGTCTGCAAAGCCTCTTCCACCCCATCTCCCCAGTTAACCCTGCCAGGGGTTGTGCCTCAACCCTGTTCACTTGCAGCCTTGATGCAGCCATTTCCCAGCTCCAGGTGACCACATCCAGCCCTCCCCAGCCCCAGGAATCAGAGGCCATCAGGGCTGAGGAGTGAATTAACACTTCATCCTTGCAAGAGCTCATCACATAAAAGTCCCAGCACCAGCCCAGAGAGGGCATCCTTCATTTAGGTCACAGCAACCCCAGAAAGGCTGAGCCCGGCTGGGCATCTCCAAGGAGGCTCTGGAAAACACACAGGGTCTAATTCTGCTCTGCTCAGCCTTTCCTACAGGAGAGGGCAAAGCTCCTGCTCCAAACCCATCATGTTCTCCATGTGTTTTACTGCTTTGAGTGATGGGGCAAGGCAGAAAGCAGCTCAGAGCCAGGACAAGAGAGAACGACAATCCCTGCCCACAGAGCGCTTATAAACCCAAGAGGCAAGATGTAACACGAGGAGGAAACAGGCTGGAGGCCAGAGGGGATGCCATAAAAATGGGATGGTTTAGAACCTCTTTGCTGTGGGCACAAAGCACCGCCCATCTCTGCCCTGATCAGAGCAAATCCTCCCCACAGCAAAACCCATCCATGGTGCAAACGTGGTGGGGAAAAAAGGGTGTCTGAGCCCTGGGCACCCACTGGGGCTGGTGGCAAAGGGACTTGACTGTGTCTGGCCAGAGGGTTCAGTGGCACAGCCAGAAGTGGACTCCTGGTCTCCCCAAGCTTTGATGAAAAGACCCTTCGTCTCCTCTCCCACTGCTACCTGCTACAGGAGGGCAAAATCCTCCTTACACCAGCCAGGCTCAAATAAATCCAACTGCTCCCCACAGCTCAAGTTTGTCACCGCTCCTTCTTCATCGCACCTTCCTCACTTCACTCACAAATCTGTGATGGCAAAGAAAGGATTTCTTTCCCCCCTGCTTCCAAGGAGGAAAGAGAGGAAGCGTTGTGAGGGGGGGAAGAGGCATCTTATTTCAAATAAACAAACAAAATTTATTGCCGGACACATCCCCAGGCCCTTGGCCCAGGCTGGCAAACTGCAGCGCCGATGTAATAAGCACATAAATAAAGTTTACAGCTAAACTGGCCTGACCCAGTATTGCCCCGAGGTGCAGGAGCAGTATCTTGTCATTAGTATGCAGAACACATCCCCTTAATGTCTGCTCATTTGTTCTCAGCCCACTCGGCTCTATAAATCTCCACAAAAGGGCAAGGCAGGGCTGCGGGGGAGCCGGGGGAGCGGGGCCAGGGGGATGGGAATCGCCTACTGTCCCGCTTCCAGCCGGAGCAACACGGCCTTCACAGGAATTTCTCTGCCCTTCCTTCCACCAGAGCCCACGGGAGCAGCAGGACGGGCAGCTGGGAAGTGCCCGCACTTGCCTGCCCGAGGGGAAGGGAATCAACTGCTGTTTGGGTGTCAGCACAGGGCCAAGAGCTCCCGGCACGGCAGGACACCTCTGGCTGCTCCCAGCTGGGGCACAGGCTCAGCTGAGATGGACACAAACACAGCTTGGGAGGGAAAAAGGAATCCGACAGTATTCCCACCCCTCAAAACAGCCCACCCACACCACATTCCTGACCCTCATTCCTGGTGTTCAGGATCTTCTGCTGTCTGGGGGTCTCAACAGCAAAGGTGTCAGGTCTCAGAGGTGTCAGGCTAATCCAGGAGATCATGGAATCATGGAATGGTTTGGGTTGGGAGGGACCTTAAAGAACATCTCATTCCAACCCCATCTCAGTCCAGTTCGTGCCAGCCTGAGCAAATGCAGGTGGATTATTGCAGGTATGGGAAAAGGCAAAGCCAAACAAGTTCCCTGGTGCTTTTCTAGATGGATACCTAGAAACACCAGAAACCACCATTTTCCTGGGATGCATCAAGAAAGTCAAAGCCATGTGCTCTTTTAGGTTCCAAATGCTTTAACTTTTCCTTCTCTCTTAAATAATGAAGTTTGCAGACACACTAACTTCACACCTTCTGGAATTCTTTCAACACTTGAAAACACGGGAGATGCGGTGCTCCAGCAGCCCACAGGCACCTCAGCCTCCAAAGCAAGAGAGAAATAAGACACATCTTGAGTAGGAGATTCAAGGGCAGAGACTAAACTGAAGACTAAGATCTGAAGCGCAACTCGAAGCTGTAGATGATTTGCAGATTTGAGCCCAGGTGTCGTAACCCTGCTCCCTGCTTGCCCTGCACAGACAGGGAGCCTTGAAATTTCCCTTTTAATCAGCTGAATCAGCAAATCCCAACAGTTCCCACAGCCCTTGCTGCAGATTGACAAGGAGGAGCAAACACTGCCACGTGCTGTCGGGACCAGGGCGGAGGGGCGAAGCCTGAGAACATTTCTGATGTCAGGAGCAATCAGGAGGTGCTGGAAGGTTCCAGGCAGACAAAATCGTGACGAAACCACCAGGTATTTCACCTCTGGTTACACGGGAGGATTTCACTTCATAACCTGGGAGCCCAGAGGTGTCACACACGTTCCTGCACACGAGCAAGGTTCTATTTAGACACGGCAAGAACCCATCGAGTGTGCGCTGGTGGAAAGGCAGTGACCTCTCTCACCTCAGGTGGGAAACCAGCACATCCGGCCTCTGATGCATCTCTCAGACGCTCCAGCTCGCTGGGTGATAACTGACATGCCATAAATCTGGTTTTTAACTCGCCTAATTACCAGTGTTGTGCTCATGAGTAACATGAGAGCGTTTAAGGTGGGGCACATTTTCCATTACAGAGCCCTGGTTGCATGAATTCCATGAGAAGTGTTTTCTGCTGGATGCAGCTGTGACAGAGCAGAGCCATGCTCCAGACAGAGCTTCTTAACCCCAAACCACCCCTCCAAACCAAGAGAGCCTTTCCCCTGCAGAGAGGGGCTCCTTCTGCAGGAGAACACCCCGAGTCGCCCCCACCAGCACCGCGGAAGTTGACCTTGGATAAATTCCATCCCTCTCCGAGCTTTCCCTTTCTACAACACTGTTGCACTTGCATCAACAGCATTGGCAACACCAGATGGATTGGAGGGTACCATGCCTAAAAAAATAAGGAAGGAAATAATGCAATCCAGGTAAAATACTTTGGAATAATTAAGTTCGAGGAACGGCACACAATCCAGTTCCCAGCTGGAAATTGCTCTGGAAACATGGTTCCATTCCGTGGAGCAGCAAGCTGGAGCCTTTGGTACAGGGAAAAACAGAGCCCCAACAGGGGGAAAGTCTCGAGGAGTGAGGGCAATGCAGTTTCTGGGATCACCTCTCTTCCTCTGTGCTCAGACCTTGCACAGCTCACACGATCTGTTGTGTTTCCAACGGAGCAGAACCCACAGAAACAAACCTGGTTCTCACCTAAGAGGCTGCTTTTCCAAAATCCCCCCTTTGCAGGTGGTTTGGTGGAACCTGCATCAAGGCTCAGTATAGGGAAGCTTTTCCTCAACAACAAGCCAGAGGAACAGAGGCCGTGTGATGCCCCAGAGTGTCCAGGCAGGATTCTGCACATGGACAGATGCACGGCACAGGGAACAACGGGAAAGCCCCACAGCCCTGGTCCCACATCTGGAAGCCCAGGGCAGCTCATGGAATATCCTGAGCTGGAAGGGACCCACCAGGAACATCAAGTCCAAATCCTGGCCCTGCACAGGGCAAGCCCAAAAAGCTCCTGGATCCAACACACGGTCAAGGGAAAGGAAACACCAAGAGAGCAGCCCTGGCCTTACAGAAGGGCAGCAGCAGCCTGGGAGCACGTGTGAAAAAAAAGGAAATAAAACAGTCCAATATACCAAAACCATCATTTTCAGCCCAGTGTGGAAACATTTTGTTGCTCCTGGGAGCTGCACAGGTAGGAGCACTGGTTTAGTCATCACATTTGAGCCCTTCACCTCCAGGACAGCCCAGTGCAGCCACAACCATGCAAGTTCAGGCTGGGCTGCCTAAAACTGTCCCCCAACTCTCCTGCAAAGAGAGACCCAATGCTTTGCTACCCACACATTCAGATCCAAACTCCTCCTGCCTTCCAGCTGGCAGCTTTTGGTCAGGAAAAGACAGAGGATGGAGTGGGAAAAAAAAACAAAAACAAGAATAAATCCCTGCAGATTCTCATCTTCCTTCTCTCGTCTCCTCAAGTCATTGTTTTGCAGTACAAGTATTTCAGCTCTCACTGTACCCGGGAACAGGATTAGACAGGTCACTGTGGAATCAGATTACAGACTTTTACCTTTTTAACTTCTCTTCTCAGCACGTAGGCTGTGAGCTGACACCGGGGAGGGAGCACTCAGGGGACAGCCACGGGTGGGTGGAGGTGGCAGCAGAACGTCAGTGATTCACAGGCATCTGCCAAGTCATTGGAAGTTCTCACGAGTCCAGGACCTGGAACAAAGAAACAGGTGGGTTAAAATTCAGGGGTGCAGAAAGGAGGAGTTTTACCCAACGACCTGTGCAGGCAACAGAGTAAAAAAATAACTGGAAGTGTCCTGCTAGAATTTTGTCCTGAGGGGCTTCATCTTCCTCGCAATTCAGAATTCCATTTTCCCCCCTCTCACAGCTGCCTGCAGGGCTCCAGCAGGGCCAGAAAGCCCCTGGTATCCTGAGCACATGGGCTCTGAAGGTGCAGAGTCCTGGTATTTGGAAAGCTCTGGGACCTTACAGAGGACTTTCGTGGCCAGGGACTCCAAATCATTAATGAGCCCTGCGGTTTCAGTGCTACAAATTTTATTTTAACATGGTTTTCCTTCAGCCAAGGAGAACATCTGTCCTTCCTCAGCCTCTCTGATTTCTTCCAGTATCAGCATCCTGCAGTGTCTCCACTGAGCCCAAAAAACAAGGGCTGAACGCAAAGACAGTCCCAGGCTGGACTGAGAGACATCAAGAAACGGAGAAGATGAAGAGCCCATTCCTCAGGATAATCATTCCGGTAAAAGCATGTGTTGAACTCGTTATATCTGTGCATAATTTCGAGCTGTTAATGCTCCCTATGATCTTTTGTGACAGCCCAGGACAGCCTGTGCTCCCAGTGCTGCCTGTCCCCCCTCCACCTGCACAGGAGCATCACACAAACCAGTTCACTCAGGCTGGAAGTGTCTTAAGTATCATTACCCAAAGCACCTATTTAAACTGAGCCTTTTGGGTCCCTTCCAACTCAGGATATTCTCTGCTTTTCCCTGCAGTCAGCACTACTCCTGCCGCATCTTGACCTCTTAATGTGAACAATATTCAAGTGTGAGTGGAACAACATCACTAAATTTATTACAATTAGCCTCAAAACACAAGGAGCATAAAGAGATTAAATTCCTTGGCCTATTTTATACAAGACAGCCAGGGCAGGGCATACCACAAACTGCTTCTCCAAGGCAGAGCAGTGCCCTAATCAATGAACCATTCTTCCTCCCTTAACGCCTCAAATGACAGGGGAAAAACAGGGGAAAAGTAATTAATTACCAAATAAATTATTTAACCAGCTTGGCTTTTTTTTTTTCCTTGTTCACCAATCACCTTTACATTTATTAACCAAGTCCTAGGACACCCAGGTGTTGACAGGACAGTCCTTTCCACCACAGCAGTGCCTGAAGTCACTGACACTGTTAAAGGACGTGTGGGCCATCATTTGGACCTCAAAGTCAAATCTCCCCTCATCCTACACCTGTATCCTGCCAAGGAGCCCTGCAGAGCTGCTGGTGGAGCACCAAGAAGTCTCCAACCAGTCACAGACTCGAGGGATGTGGTGTGCAACAATGTCTGTGAAACGCCCAAGACTCGTGAGTTCAAACCACAAGAACAATTCGAGAAGACGACCAAGAACTTCCTCCAGACAATCAAAAGCGAAATTAAATGCTCCTGTTTTCCGTTCAGGGTGTTGCTCCCAAGTACCATGAGAGCACCCAGGGTGTCCCTCACCTCCCAGCTCCAGGTCCATCTCGCAGGGGCTACAAACCCAAGGGGAAACACTTCACGAGGTACAGAGAGCAAAATTTGGGCAGATTTCCCTCAAATAACACCAACCTCTCATGTCAATCCAGGGCCTGACCCCCGAGGGCACACTGTATGGTTTTATTTGTCTCAAAGCCTCTGAAGAAGGCTCTGACACATGATTTCAGCTCTGAGTCATCTCCACTTGACCAACTCATCTTTCCCAGTCAGAGGGATAACGAGAACAAACTGATGAGAGTTGCACACCAAAAAAATAGAGTCACTGAGCTTAATCCCCCAAGGAGGGAACCATGAGGCCAAGCCCTCACTTCTTCAGCATCATTCTGACAGAATGTGCAGCACACTCAGCAACTTCTTGTGATGGTTTCATCACATTCAAACAGGAGAAGCCTTAATTATCAATTTCCAGGGCTAAACAGTCATTTCACATCGTGTGGTTTATTTTATGAGTCTTTCCTACGAGGCACAGCCACCACAAGTCAACCACAGGCCTCCTCCTTCCCACCCCCAAATGATACCCACGGAGTGACAGAACCAGGAGAAACCAAGAGTTCTGAGGAAGGACCAGAGGGGTGGACTTGTGTCCCCCCCGATGAACCTCCAAAACAGGACATCAACCAATGGCTGGACCCATCAGCTGCTGGGGACACCCTGGAGACAACCCAGGGCCCTGCACAGCTCCAGCACCACTTCAGACATTTCAGCATATCCCAAAGCAGTCCAGAACATCCCGGTTAATAAAGTTGCCGAGGTAAAGATTAACGCAATCCTTTTCACAGGCTTCTGCTGGTAATTACAACTCTATCACTGCAGGTTAATTACACACAGCTAAAGAGGTTATTAGGTGTAGGTGGAAAAAAACATGGTACTGGAAACAATTCCCTCCTGCCCTTAGCTGGCTGGTAGCTAAATATTCCCAGAGAAGAGGAAAGGTGGGAATTCTCCATTTAACTGGTGTGTTGTTGTGAAAGACTTCTCCCTTTGGGAGAGGGAGCTGGGATCAAACACGTCTCACAGATGAAGTTCCACCTGAGCCAGGAGACCTTTGAGGCTCCACTGGTTGCATTTCTGCTCCCACCACGACATTACAGGGCTCAGGGAGGGTAACAGGGATGAGCTGAGGGCACTGGAATGTAAATCCAGCCTGTCAGCCCTTAGGAGAGGGCCAGATGGGAGCATAATTTTCTCTAGACCTTCAAAAATTGGGCACTGGGGTGTCCTAAATGGTCACCTGAAGGCAGGCAGTGGCTAAAGCTGAGTTTTCTCTTAATGGTAAACAGGGAAGGGGAATAGGCGCAAGGAGATATTAAACAGTGACAAGTTTTGGCCCCTGTCAAACTGAACTTCACAGAATCATTTTGGTTGGAAGAAGACCTCCAAAATCATTAAGCCCAGCCTGCGACCCATCCCCACCTTGTCCCCCAGCCCAGAGCACTGAGTGTCAGGGCCAGTCCTTCCATGGACAGCTCCAGGGTGGCCTGGGCAGCCCCTTCCCACGTCTGACCACCCTTTCCATGAAGAAATTCCTCTTGATGTCCAACGTGACCCTGCCCTGCAGCCCCCCATTTCTTGCTTTCAGGGGGCAGGGGGTGGGCACTGCCTGCACCCCTGAGAATTTCTGCAGACAAAGTTTCCAAACAAAGTGTTTGGGACGTGCACCCGAGAAGCCCAAGCAAAGGCACAAAGAGCATCATTCCCCCAGTTGCTGCTCTGTTATTTTAAGTAGGTAATTTTGGAGCAGAAAACACGAGAAGCAGAAGGAGCTGCAGCCATTAATAAATGCCAAAGGGATGCACACACCATCCTCCCTGGGATGATGTAGGAGACAGGTCAGGGCAAACCCCAGCAAATGCATTTCCGAGCTCAGAGCCCCAGGGCTGGAACAGGTACCAACAGAGAGGGAGGGGGAAAAAAAAATATCACAATTATAAAAAGCAACTGTCGGAGAAAACACTTGAAAACAAGCAGGAGAAAAGTGACAGTGCAGTTAAAGAGAGGTGCTGACAGGAGCTGGGGAGGGGAAGGGCTGTGTGTGCAACCAGCCTGTTCCTGGAGAACAGCAGCCTGGATAACGGTCCAGCACATGGAATGGGGGTGGTGTGGCCCCAGGATGGACCCCCAGCCTCCCTGGGAGGTGGTTTTCCAACCCTGCTGGGGTTGGCTCCCAGGGTGAGCCAGAAAGCCGCTTGCTCTCATTAAAGACTCCAACGGATGGAGAATTTACTCTCTCCTTCCTCACAAACCGGTCCAGCATTTAATTAAAACTCCAAATTAAAAAACCCTACACTTTCTTTTCCATTGGGAATGTGGCTGGTGGCTGTTTCCAGCCCTGGGTGTCTCTGAGTCTCCTGGGAGTGTCCATGTATATCAAACACCTTCTTGGAAAGATGCATCACCTCATCCCTTGCCCTCACCCCGCTCAGGTGCTGCTTCTGGACTGAGTCAATCCTGAATATATCTGCCATGAGTATGTCAGGTACGTCAATTAGAGTTTAAGCCCCAATGTCTTGTGCCCAACCAAAGACAACCTGCAGCTGCACAGCCAAGGCAACGCCGCCGAGGAGGAGCCGCTCCCAGCCTGGGGCTCGTGGCTGGTCTTTGCTGCAGGAAAACTCACCTTCTTCCAATAACTCCTACTGAAAATCGGAGCTGTTCCCTACGTGCAATCCCAGCTGTGTTTCCACGTGGCCCTGAAGCACGGCAGGGTCTGTCCATCCCCATCCCTGAAGGTCTGACTGAGCAGTGGCCAGGAACCCCCTCCACCATCACCTCTCCAGCCAGGGCACAGCCCTTACAGCAGCTCAGGGGCATTTTTAGCCTTGAGAACCCAGCTTCCCACCCTCCCAGGCTGGAGGAATGTGGCTCAGGCAGTCCTGGGTGCAGATGGAAACCTCTGGCTTGGCCATCGAGTGCAGAACTGAAACCATTTTCAAGTCACTTGCTGACCCTCCCCACCCATTCTGAACTACAGGACGCCAATAATTATTTACCCAGCGTTATATTAAATAAAGAGACAGAAAAAGAAAAAAAAGTTTTAAGACAAGCAGAACTCCTTATCATTTCCTTCAATCTAGGGCTGGGTTTTGGAGTCATTTGCCTACAGGTGACTGACAGCAAGGGTCTGTGATGAAACACTGTTTGCAAAAACATCTTGCCTAAAAATGGTTCCACCAGAGCCAACAAATTCCAGCAGCTGATCCAGAGTTGCCACCCAAACCTATTGCTCATGGATGCAGAGGGACAAAAGCAGCACCAGTGTGGGGTGGGGGGAAGCCGATTTAGCTGATATTCTCCACAATTCTGCAACGAGGTAAAAATCAGCCATGGATTTTAACACACGGAGAGGCAGGAATCTCGCCAGGAGTTGCAAGGCACAAGCAAGCACTGTTGTATCCCTGCATGCCCAGGCCAGGAGCCCTGGTGGCACTGGGCACGCTGCTCTGTGCCATGGGCTGCCTGCAGGGAGCAAACACCCGGGACAGACAAGACTGGACACGCTGTTTCCTCTCTGTGATGCCTTTGGATGCTGCCAAGCACCTCTTTGGAAAAATCTTTATCCAAAGTGCCCAAGACAACAGCAGTGCTGATGCACACAAGGCTTTACTCCTTTCCCAGACTGGTTCGGGTTGGAAGGGACCTTAAAAGCTCATCCTGTTCCACTCCCCCTGCCATGGGCAGGGACACCTTCCACCAGACCAGGCTGCTCAATGCCCCATCCAACCTGGCCTTGAAATGCCCCTTTAAAAAAAAGATGGCTTTAAAAGCCCATTTTTAAGGGGGCTTTGCTCTTTAAAAAGCCCCCTGAGTATTCAGAAATAGTCATAAAAAATGGTTATACAGGCTGAGGAATAAATCCCACCCCTTCACCACAGCGCCCCAAAGACTGTCACCTCCCTGGAGAGAAGCATCTCACCAGGCAGGGGAGTCACCTCCTCCAGCTATTCTGGGAGTCAAAGGAGAGGGCTAGGAGCCTACATCCATCCTAAAAGAAAGGTCCAAGGCTGCTGGGTTGACTTAATCCAGTCTGATCAGCTTCTTCATTCCTAAATGACTAAATTAGTTGTGACAGGTTTGGCCCGAGCTACATTCAAGCAGCCTCATGCAGAAGAGTTTCCAGATGCTGCTGGATTAACCCCGGCAATACACTCAGTCAATCCAAGGGCCACCCATCCTGGTTCCAGAGCCCTTGGGCACTTAGCATCAGCCCAAGCCAGGTCCACCCTGCCCACACCCCACCTCGGGGTTGCTGTGCTCTGTCCCTGGGAGATCTCAGGCACAGATCTGTGACGGAGTTTGGAACTGACACAGCTAAAAAAATAAATTATTAAAAAAAAAACAAAACACCCTGCACAAGGTGGAGATTTCCAAAAGCACATAATTAAAGCAGCTCGGGTGTTCCCTGCACCTCGGGCTAATGGCAGGGAACAGCCCACATGTGCACCGGCACAAAGAGGCAACAGCCCATAATACGCAGCCCGGTGCTTCTCGGAGGCTTTTACCTAAATGTTGCCAGGGTGATGTGTACATAAGGCTGTCCCCGCTCTGAACCGCGGTCACCGCCCGACAGCAACACCCGGCTGCGAGCCCCGAGCTCAGGGGACTGTCGGGGGAGCAGAACGAGGGGTCCCGGTGGATTTGGGGGGCTCAGAGCACCCCCCGGCTCCTGCTCCCCCCATCCCTCCAGGGACGTGACAATCCCGGGAAGGAGGAGCTCGTGGGGCAGCCGGGCTGGCACTGCCCCGCTCTGCACAGCCCCAGACCCACCCCGGCTGGGGGAGTTCGGCACTGGGGGCACACGGGAATGTGCCAGGGCAGGGGTTTTAAGGCTTTGAAACATGGTTCACAACATCGAACTCTTTCAGGACTTGAGGGGTCTCCCCAGAAGCTCCCCTGGGGAGCTGACAGGGACCTTCCCTGTAGCAATGAGAGCTGGGACTGGCCCCCCTGCTCCAGAGGGTCTTAAAGGGGGAGTTACTCCCACGGAGAACAAGCCCCCGGCAGCTGCTGAGGGAGGGATGAACTTGGGGCAATGCTGAAATGAGCCTTGAGAACCACAGGCAAGTTCAGAAGGTGGTCCAGTTTAACAGCACTCACCCAGCCTTCCCCCACCTCAGCATCTGAGTCTCCAACAACAGGCTGGGAAAAGCACTTGGATGGAACGGGATCGGAACCACAGCTAATGCAGAGACTCCTCAGCGTCTTCCTTGCAGAAAACAGCACTTCCAGGACTCCTGTGGCCCTTGACAGGAGACCTGTGGACAACCTTCCCCCCAGCATCTGCAGCCCTGCAGGGAGATCTCTGAGCATCCAGCAAATCCCCAAGGCCACTGGAAAATGATCCTGGTTTCCCTGCCAGCCCCAGCAGATAGGAACACTTGGGCCCTGCTGCTGCTTTGGGTTCATACAGGGGAGGAAGTGCCCCGTGGGCAGCAGAGGATGGCAGGTCCCTGTGGAGAGGGATTTTTCCTGCTGTGCTGCTTCTCCAGCAGCTGTGATCCCACAGGGAGCAGGGTCCAGCAGCACCTAAGGGCAGCGAACTCAGGAGTTGTATCTTCCCAACACAAAACCAGACCAAGAGCCTCAAGGGATTCACATCAATGAGAAACACAGGAAACACAGGAAGTGTCTAGAAGACACTTCTAGACCAAACACAGCCCAAAGCACCTCCTGACAACGAACTCTGAGCTGTCCCACCACCCAGCCAGGGCAGACCCTTCTCAAAATCACCTCTGACAATATCTCCCTGCTTTGCACATGATCCTGGCTGCAGGGAGCTGATGGAGGGACCCAGCAAGGGCAGCCTCACCACTCCAGGATTTTCTATTTTCTGAAGCAGTTTTGTTGAAACTGGCAATTTAATTAGCAAAAAAAAAAAAAAAAATTCTTGAGTATAATTTAGGAAGAAACATTATTTCCAAGTTAATGAGAGAAATATTTTAATTACGGTGTTTAACAAGTTCTGACTTTGCCAAGATGTTCTCTTAGGAAGGCTGCACATATTTTCCCTGAACTTCACGCAGCCAGAGTGGGAAGGGGAGAAAGCAGAGGAGGAAAACCACAGAAAGGAGGACAAGCAGCAAGGAAAGGATTTTGTAAAAGCAGCAGCGAACTTGTCAAAGCCCCGGTTCAGCTGATGTAAAATGAAGAAACGACAAGGAGCAGCATTTCAGTGGCTCTCTACTAGTACAGGCTAAGGACTGGGGTTAGATCTAGGTGGGATGGTGGGAAGGAATCCTTCCCTGGGAGGGTGAGGAGGCCCTGGCACAGGTTGCCCAGAGAAGCTGTGGCTGCCCAATCCCTGGGAGTGTCCAAGGCCAGGTTGGACGGGGCTTGGAGCAACCTGGGCTGGTGGGAGGTGTCCCTGCCCATGGCAGGGGATGGAGCTGGATGAGCTTTAAGGTCCCTTCCAAGCCAAACCAGTCCATGACTGTAAGATATCAGACCTAGTAGGTGGTGGGTGGCACGTGGGTGCCACGTTAACTGCTCAGCCCTTGGCAGCACCGGGGGCACGAAGTCCTTCCCTTTGAAGGCAGCTCAGAGGGATGATATTTGTTTTCTCTGCACGGCTCAACAGCAACATAAATTTCCTCGTCCAGGCTGCAGACAGCACTGAGGTGGCTCCTGTCAGCTTGAATTTCTTTCCCAGTGAAATCCCTCTACAGCAGCCAGGTCTTTCTTCCTCTTAGGAACACTTTGGACTGGTTCAGGATCCAAAAGTCCCACTGCCAGCAGGCAGCACCACAAAAACAGCATCAGCTCCAGCTTGATGCACAAACCCACCATATCTGGCAGATGATTCATTGATCCACACGACCTTGTGACAGGTTCTCAGGTCTTTATTATTCCTGAATCACATCTGCTCATAAATACCAGAGGGTTTTTTCACACCTGGTATTATTACAGTGAACAGCCAAAGGACGACTCATTTCGGCTGCCTTAGAAAAATATTTCCTCCTCTTTTGGGCTTTTGCAGGATTACAGGAAGGGACTGGCAGCAGTCTCCCCACAAACAGATCATTACCTCTATTGGGACTGACGGTTTCAGCAACACTTGAAGTAATTAAAAAGTTAAATTACAGGAGAAAGAGGACTAAAATCAAACCAGAGTCAGTGTTTACTTCCCCGTGTTGGTTTTCAGATGATATCAAGCTCCAAACCAGGAACTCAAACAGCAGGGACTCACTTTGATAAAACATATCCTTCCTCCCTGCTGGAGGCATCTGAGGCGGAGCTCTGCAGCTCCTGATCCCATTCCCCTGGAGTAACAGAGACTGGGATTGCCAGTCACGAAGAGGTGCCAAACACCCCCCTCTCCAGGCTGGCAGATCCCAGGAGCTACCAACAGGGCTTGGAAAACTGTTGGCTCACTCATTGAGCCAAGACAATTCCCTGTTTTCCTCATGAACCCAAAACCCTCAGAGCTTGGATACAGGAGGAGCTGGGGGGATGGACACAGAACTGCTCCCAGAGGGGCATCCAGAGCCCTGAGCTTCCAATATCAGAACAGTCACAGAAAACATGAAAGTCAACATTTCAGCAAATAAAGTGTTCCCTCAGCCCTTACTTCACAGTAAAGAAAAGTAACAGCCCATAAAAATTTCTACCTCCATTTCTTTGCAGGAAGCAAGAGAGTGATTTCCCCAGTGCCTGGGGGGAATAACAGTGAGCCAGGGGAGGAGACAGAATTCCATGGGTGACATCGAGCCTACGTGGCCAGCTCATCCCTGAGCAGGGGCAGCTCCCGGCCCCTAAGCCCTTAAACCCAAGCCCTGAACCCCTGACCTCAGCCAGACCCATCTTGAGCAAGTCTCAGAGCACAACTCAGAGGTGATTAATGCCACAGCCACCCGTGTCACCTGTCAGGCCCTGAGAAGACACTGTTCACCACAGCTTCAAATTTCCTGAAACTGGAGATAATTGTTGGTTTTGGCCCAGCTCTGGAACGTGCCCAGTGCACCAGGCTCCGAGGCTCCTTGGGAACGTGTGATTTAATAGGAGACCAAAAAAAAGCCTGACTCCAGCAGAACTCCAGGCTGGAAGGAGCCTCCAATGTGCTTCAACAAGCTGCAGTATTGCTTTTTAATCTTGCTGCCTCCTGCTTCAAATGCTGCCATCAGAACAAGGCACCAGGCAGGAACTGGGAGCTGGGACAAAAGGCAAAGCCCTTGGTGCTGTTGGCACAGTCACACGTCCCCCTGCACGTGCACAGCCCTGCCTGGCTTTTTCCAGCTCTTACCCACCCCAGGAAAGCACTGAGTTTTGGAAACCAAAGGGAAAGCCCTGGGGACAGGGACAGAAACGCTTCAACACTGCTGAACACCCGGTTGGGAAAGCCTCCCTATAAAACCTCCCAGGCAGAATCCAGGTGCCTGAAGGACAGGGAGTCAGCTGCTCTAATTTGTTTGGGTATTTTTCCCCTCCAAGAGGACATGGAGGAAGTTTTTGCTTTTCTAAGCAGCCCCAAACCTTCAGCAATGGTGTGGCAGCCCCGTGCTGGACACACAGTGACAAACAGGATGCCTCGTGCAGGTGGGTGCACAGGAGGGGCTTCCCAAGAGAGCCCAAAACTGCAATAGAAAACACATCTCAGCACCGGCAGGAGCCAGGTCTGGGGCAGGATGGATTAAAGCACTGGCTTATTTCTTTCTTTATTTTGCATTTCCTAGGGAACACGGCCCTGCTTTGCAGGTTCAGTAGGCACAGCTCCCTGGGAAGCTGGACACGGATGGGCTGGGATGAAGCAACAAGAAAGCAAGGCATCCCCTCATCCTGCACTGAGCTTTCCCCAGGGGAGACTGTTCCACTCCTTCACTCATTCCTCCTTGGCAGAACAGTGACCCTGAGCCTCCCTCTTTTGTTGCAGCCCCAGCCTGGGAGATGTTCCTCCCTTTGTTCTACACCACAGCCAAAGAAAACACTGAGAAGGCACTTCCCCTGGCCGGGCTGCACATACCCAGCAAGGTGTGCAGCACACGGGGGATGGAGAGTGTCCGTGCCACTGCTAGTGTCACCCTCGGCTGCTCCAGCCCTGGGAAGGCAGCACAGGGACCGCAGGGCATCCCTGCAAAGGCCCCAGAGCATGAAGGAGTTAAAGCCGCCTCATTGCTGAGGGATTTCTCCATAATCTGCCCACATGTCATGGGGATCAGGACTGTGGGTGGTAGTGCTAGTCTGTGGCAGTCGTTCAGGCCCATGGCCCAGCACCTGACTGGCTCAGAAAACCCTCTTATCCAAGCAGTTTTCAAATTTAATTAAGAGGGACCTATGACGGGCTTAACGCCGCCTGTGCCAGCCCAAAAGCTCCCTCAGGAGTTCTGACAAAGGCAGGAGGGAGCAGGGACACGGCCAAGGGATGGCTTGGCTACGGGAAGGTTCTGCAGAGTTTCACCCAAACCACAGAGCAACAGCAGAAAGGGGGGGGGAATAAAAATGAAGGTGATGGTGAGAGTGAGGGGTCAGATTCTTTTGTGCAGAGGTAATGATGGAGCCAGAAGGAAATTCAGGTTAATAAAAAACGGGCTCTCTTAGTTAAAGTTTGCCAGCCTGAGAGAGCAGAGCATCTGCTCTCACCTTGGGACGTGGCTGGAGCCAACGTGTTGAGCTGGGCCTCACATGGAGCAAAGCAAAGCTGCTGGTGGCACTGGGAAAGGGACAGGGAGCACAGGAAGTGCTCCTCAGATGGGAAAACTCCTGGTTTTCCCAGCTCAGGAGCATCAGTCCTAAGGGATCGTGTCCATCCCTCCTCACTGTAGAAATTCATCCACCCTGGTGCTGTTTGGGTAAGAGGCAACCATAGGACACGGCAACAAGCGCTTGTTTTAATGTGTCCCTAGGAGAATTTATCCCAGGAAAGTCAGCTCCATGCAGGGCAGGGACCACCAGTTTGACAGTGCAGCGGTGAGAACATTGGAGCACCAGTCCAGGAGGAAGATCCCCAGCTAATACAAACAGGCTAAATAGACTCATTTCCTAAAATTAGTCCTAGGCCAAGATCCCACGTGGAAGTTATGTCATTAACTGCTAATTCAATTACCTGGATGACAGTAGCTCTATGCCCTGACTTGAAATCTTAAGTCTTGGTTTGAGGTTGGGTTTGCAGGGTTTGGGTTCCCCCCCCCGACCCCCCCGTCTTATTTTTGGCTACTTGGCAAACTCACCCAGAGCAGGAAATTAGGAAGAGAAACAGTCTCAGTGTCAATACTCACTGAGTCTATTTACCAAGGGCTATTTGCACTAGATAATCGCTCAGAAGTGTCTCACCTCCTCCACTCCTCAAGAGCCAAATGATGTCATGGAAGTGGCATCCAGAGCAGGAGCCAATATGAACCAACATAACCCAGGCCCAGCAGGAAATCACTCAGCACCCTCTACATATGCATGGGATCAGCTCCCCTTGTCCCCAGGGCTGCCCACCCCATGGCATCAGCTCCCCTTGTCCCCAGGGCTGCCCATCTCCAGCACAGAGGGGGAGCACATCCCCTCACCCAGCCCAGACAGCCCCAGCCTGGAAAGCATCCCCCAGGGATGAAGTGCCTCCATACAAGTGTCTGAGCAAGTCCAGAGCTCACAAACACAACTAAACACAGATAATTCCACGACTTTGTTCCTTTGCCTTCAAATGAGCCCAACTGTGGCCATTAAACAGCGAGTCTGCCAAATCTGCAACCTGATCATAGCTCCAGCTGAGCACTGTCTCCCTTTAATTCCTCTCCACCAGTGACAGCCATGGGAGCATCCAACAGACTCTATAAATGCTAAAATTGCCAAACTCCTCCTGCCTGAATCCCAGCCTCTTGCTGCAGGTGGGACTGTCAGGCCCTGTCTGTCTGCAGTGGCATCTTCCCTGCGCTTGCACAACTGCCCAGTGCCCACCTCATCTCTCCCAGGGCCACTTAGCTCAGTTTTTACTCCCCTGGGATGCAGCCACAGAAACCAAAGCCCAGACTCTCCCCTCAGAGCATCCAAGGGGATGAGCCAAAGGCACCCAGGCCCTGGGAGAACAGCGGGTTCACTGGGGTGGCTCTGCCATGGCCGGTCCCACCCTCCCCCGGGTCACCCCCGTGGGCTCCCACCCTTCCCTCTGCATTCCTGCTCCCTGGGAGGTTCCCTGGACACAAGCTCTGGCATTGCCCTCCCACAGCCAGCCCTGCCTGTGCCACGGAATCTGTTAATCAGGGCAAGCAGCAGGAACTGGGACAGAGCAAAACCCCCGGGGCTGCTGCCCACCCACATCACACACACCCTGGGGGAGCCCCACGGGGTCCCAGCCTCTCCCAGCAGCACCCCAGACCAGGCAGGGGCTCTGCATCGACACCTCCAGCCCCGTGGGGAGGGGGGACAGTAGCAGGAATGCTCCTACACCCCGCACATGTCCAGACACGTCTCCTCCGGGCGCTCTCGGGGCCAGGGAGCTGCTGCCCAGCTGGAGGAACTTGGATGAGGATCATTCTTGGGAAGAGCTCCCAAAACCCACCCCAACTCCCCCCACGGGGCTGCAGGCAGTGGGACAGGGCAGGGGGCTGAGCACAGGCAGAGAGGAGACCCCCTTGAGTAAATGGACCCCCTTCACCTGGATGGATTTCCAGACCCTCACAGGGGAGGAGACCCACAGGAATCAAGGATAACTCAGAAGCTGGCATTGCCTCCAGCTCCTTTCAGCTCTCCCTGCTCCAAAATGCACACTCAGGGACTGCAGGGACAGGCCTGTGCGATCTCTCCTTGGCAGCCCTCAAAAAGAAACATTTCACTATTTTATCCCACTATTTAAAAAAAATAAAGGCAAAGAGGGAGGTGAGGGGGGGAGGAGGTTGTATCAGACGATTAAATATCCACAGCAGCCCAGAGAAAGAGGAGGACAGGAACACAGGAACAAAGAAAAAAAAAATCTGCTTTTTATTATTAAACTATTCTCTCAAATTTCTAATAAGCAGGTTGAAGTTTAAATTACAAGATCTCTAACAAAGTCAGGATCCAAACAGTTCAGGAGCCTCCAGATAACAATCGCCTTTCCCCAGCTCAGTTTCAAGTCATTTTTTGCAGAGACAAAGCTCCCATTCAGAGGGGCAGAGGGACCTCGGGGGTTTTATTACCCTCAGCCCTGGAGCCCCGAAGAGGCAGAGGCAGGGAGGGAAACGGGTCCTGCACCTGCAGAGGGACAGCACAGAACGGTGAGGCCACCGGCACCGGGAGGATCCCGGGCAGCCAAACCCCTTGAAGTGCAACCTGAGCCCCCCTGCTCAACTCAGCCTTACCAATCTCCCAGATTTAGGGCAAAAAAAAGGAGGGAAACAGGGAGCCCTGAGCTGTCAGACCTCAGTGCACAGGGGGCAAACTGCTGGAGAATCCAGCTCTGGTCATTACCTTGTGGCAAAACACAGTTTGGATGCTGTGAAGGACAATGGCCACAGCCAAAGGATGTGCCACAGCTTGTTAAAAGGGGGATTAAAGCTGGAAGCATACCTTCCATAGGAATCTGGCAGGAAGGATATACCAAATCCCTACTAAATAAGAGTTCTGCTGAAATTTAAGGGGAAGACACATTCAACAGTCGACCGGGAAGGTGGAGCTAAGCTGGGAGAACACCTGTGCCAGGTGATAAGCAGAGAGCACCCGGAGGAAACAGCAGTGCTGTCTCCATTTCCAGACCACTCCTGCACAGGACACTGGATCCAGTATCCTTAGTGCCTACTTGAGAAATATCCTCAACTGGGAAGAACAGTGTTAAACGAACCCCCTCCAGGGCTAGGGTTCCCAAACGGATTGAAGGACCTGCAGATCAGTCTGGTTTCTTCTGTGCCTGTGTCACAGGACCCCTGAGGCCTGTGTGCATCTGTGACAGATAGATACAGGGTGCCTTGCAGGCATCGACACCCCAACCCCACTGTCAGCTGGAAGTCCGGATGTGCCAAACCCATTTTGGGATCAGGCACATTGAATGTGTCACCACAGGAGCCTTTGGGAGCTCCTCGTCCAGGTCCCACCAGCTGCTGGTGAGGGCTGTGCCCCCAGGAGGCACCACTGCCTGAAGAGGCAGCAGCACTTGGACTAATTGGGGTTAATTAAGCAGGTGCAGCGGCGCATTGCACCATTCCCTAACCAACAGCTTGTCAGGACCAGCTGGGGGACCCTGATCCAAGGCACAGGCCCGGCACTCGGATCCCCCAGGACCAGCTGGTGGAACAACTTGCAGAAGATGGCACAGCCACAGCAGCCACCTCCTCCTCGGCACGGGGAGGGGAGGTTTGCCTGAAGATACCCCCCCTTCCATCCCTCCCCTCGCTCCCAGCTCCGTGGTGAGGAGGGGGAGGAATCTGCTTTTCCCCGTGAGTCTTCCCCTCGCTCGCAGCTGCCCCCCCTTCTCCCCCTCGCTCCGTATTGAGGCCGATAATTACCGCTGAATAGCCTTCCAGATTCCCATGCTCGCCAGCCTGCCCTCCCTTCCCAGCGCCTCCCGGAGCGGGAAGGAAGGATTAGACACTCCTGCCCACGGAGCAGCCGAGCCGAGGCCACGGGCAAGGCAGGACCTCGGCCGGCTCACCTGCAGCAGGTGAGCTCCGGAGGGATGAGGCACATCCCAGATCCCACACGGATGCTGCAGGCACAACCCTGGCAAAGCTAGCAGGAATTTTCCCCATCCTCCCTAGGCATGTTTTTTCCCCACCTGCCCAGCAGCTCACGGAGGCACCACCGGGGCAAAGGGAAGGTCTGCCCTGCCCAGGGAATTGCACCTTCTTGCACCTACAGACAGCGGGCAGTGTGTCCATCAGTGCACACCCACCAGCACGTGGGTCTCTGCTGCTTGGCACCAGAGAACCAGGGAGCTAAGCTGGGGATGGTGTGGAGACCTTTCTGCTGAGCACAGGGACCCCAGAACACGGCTCCCCATCCCTACATCCCCTCGTGCACGGCTCAGAGCATCGCTGCTCCCCTGGTCCCGAGCAGAGCTGAGGCAGCAATTCTAATCACACAGCAAAGCCCAAACCCTCCCCTCCGCTGGAGCCAGAAACTGAGGCTGAATTTCCTCCTCCACATTTGGCCCCTGTGTGAGGAGCCCCGGAGGTGACAGATCCTCACATGGCCCAGCACTGCTCGGCCTCACTGAGCTCTGTGTCCCACCTGCTGCACTTCGATGCTGCTTGTGCCAGCAGCACACAAAAAGAAACACCCCTCCAAAAAAAAAAAGAAAGGGAAAATGCTCTGAGCTGGCATCTGAGGCAGTTTTACCAGGGACATGCTGTGCCCAGGACCTTCACCCTTGCCCACGCACCGACCGTGGCCAAGAGCAGCTCGAGCGAACAGCCTGGGAAGGGGGAGGAAGGTGATTCAGTTCCTGCTCTGCCAACAACCTGCATATCCCCCTGAAAAACTTCCCCTGCACCTTCCCGGCCCAGCCTCCTTTCACAATTCCTCTAATTAATTCAGGAGAAAATTAATTACAGCAGGATTTTCAGCAGCACAGCATCTAATGACCGACTCCCCGCACTCCAAACCAGATAATCTCGGGCTCCCACTTGCGCTGCCAAAACTGGCTCTGCCGCCTCCCCCTTCCCAGCCCAGCACAATGCCCTGCTCTAAATTGGGCAGGGAGAGAGTCGCTTGGCAAAAGCGAATCAGAGCACTAAGGTCAGGCCCTGCAAAACAACAGAACTGCCTAAAGAAACCCCAGCATTAATCCCATCATGCTTCCGCCAAAGATTCCCCTTTTCAAGTGTTTTCTTCCTGGTAAACAAAGTTCTCTCCATTGGGCTGTGAATTTTAGGACATGGTTGCTTAGTAATGCCAGGCTGAAAACCAGGAGGTTTGTCCTGCCCCTGTGCCCTCCCCAGTCCACAGAGGATGGCACAGGGCTTGTTAAAGAAATTAAAATGCTGTTGGAATCTCAAGGCAGGTCAGAGCTGGTTTGCACCACAAGTACTCCTGCCCAAAGCAGAGTTTTCTCCTGATAATTTGGATGTGTGCAGGGAAGATGCTCTTCCCATCCCTGCCCAGGAGCTGGCTCTGCCCATCTCCCCTTGCTTTTAGGGATGCTCCTGAAAGCTCGTGATGCTGAGCACCCAAACCCCAGGATCCACATCCCTCACCAAGGCAGGGGCTGCCCCAGGGCACCTCCCCAGCCCCAGCCCATGGGTTTGCTCCCCCTCATCCCTGAGCCACCTCCCTGCCCAGCCGCAGGAGAGATTCCTGCATGAAATCCCTCGGCTCTCCTGCCCTCATTGCCTCTGTTTCCATGACTTTGCTTTCCCCAGGGTCAGTTGCACCATCTCAACACCCTCCACACCCACACAGGCGCCCAGCAGTTACCCTTCCCCTCCAAGCCACGTGCTCCAAACCGTGCCAGCTGCGAAACAACAACACAGCTCAACAATTCCCCTTCCCAAGAAGCAGCTCCTCCTCCTCCAAGCATCCTCCGCATTGCACTGGGGGGGACGAGCTGGGGCACCAGCCAGGGTGGGAGATGAAGGCAGCACACAGGATGGACATGCTGGAGCCATCCCCGTGCCCCTGAGCATCCTTCAAGAGAAGCCCCCCAGGTGAGAAGGTCACCGAGGGCAGGAACACCGGTTTGCACAAGCCTTGCTGGTACCAATGGCAAGTGAAACACTCCCTCTGCCTGCCCTACTTAAGCCTCAGGATGGGTCCAGCAGCCCTCCGAAGGACACGGGGATGCTCCTGGCCCAGGCACCATGAGTGAGGCCCCTCTGTGCCGTGGGCTCCCGGCAGTGCCCACAAGGAGAGGGCACAGGCGCCACAGCCCCAACGGCTCCTGGCAGCCTGTGTGCAGCAAACAATAACCCTCAGCTCGGCCTCAAACAGGTCAGGAGCCTTTCAGTCCAGGCTCTGGCACAGCCTCTGCTTCCAAAGCCCAGATCCCACTGACTTCAATAGGATTGGGCGCCTGAGCACAGTTGGCCCCAGCTTCACAGCCCCTCCAAGACGCCCCGGCGGAGCCGCTCCTGGAGATCCCACATCTCCTTCACTCACACCCCAGCCCTGCAAGCAGCATCCCGGGCATCCACTGCTCTCCAGAGCCCCCACACTGCTGCCTCTTGGCAGGGACCATCCCTGCCTTGGCAAAGGGATGGGAAGTTGCTCAGCCCCGTCCCCCCCCCGCCTCTCTGGGAGCTCAGAGGAGCCTCTTGGTGAAAGGTTTGTTCCAGCTCTGACTGGCCATGTCAGTCACACTCAGCCATTATATAATAAATGAGAAATGCCTTCGCCTGGGTGGCAAAGAGGGCACTGCCAACAGCCAGGGCTCGTGGGGAGTAAAGCTCCCCCTCAGCTTCAGGGCAAGAGCACACCAGCTGAAAAGGTACATTTTCTCCCCTATTTATTAGTTACCAGGTGGCTGCCTCATAGCAGACAAGATTTTGGGAGATCAAAGCAGGTTTTCACTTATTTCAACCTCTTAAAGCTCCATTTAAACTTCAGACTGTGTGTGACTTTGCCTACAGTGAGGAGACATCTCCCTTTCCAAAGTCAGCTGCGACTCAGCTTCTCTGCCAAGGTGTTCAAAGCATCCTCTGAACTGACCTCCCTCCCTGGGTCCCACCGTGGGCAGTGGAGGAGGAACAGGAGCTGCAACACACAGCAGAGTTCTGAGCTCACCAGGGAATTTGCATTTTATCAGCACTCAACCTCCACAAACTGCACTGGCTGGAAATCAGCTGAGGAAACAACAAAGTTTTGCTTTGCAAAGGGACCAGCAGATGCACGGAAGGCTGCCATTAAAGTGCCTTGAAATTTTGAGGGGGGGGGGGCTTTTCCACAGAAAAAGGACAAAGTAACTCTAATTCTCACAAAACTCAGCTTCTCAAAACAATTTCTAAACCCAGATTTGAGTACAAGAGATAATAAGAGGGCAAACCTTTTTTAGATTATATTAGGAAAAACCTTTCTCTCCTGAGAAAGTGAGGATTAATGGTGCTTCCACAGCAGTCCCTGCCAGTGGCAGCAGGAGGGGGACTCCCACCCCTCTCTCCATGCGTAAAACCTCTCTCCTGCTCTGAGCAATGAGCAGCAATTGCAACCAGGAGATAGGAAGATCCAGGGCAGGCACAGGGAGGTGCCTCTGGTTAAGCAGGGACAGCTCTTTTTGGAGCACACCAAGGTGCCCTAGCAATGGGCAAACTGGGCTTCAGTGCCAGGGAGCCGCAGCAGCAACACGTTTCAGCCCTACACTCACAAACAGCCCCTCTTTGGCCCATGAGGGTTCCTACAACCATCCCCTCCTGCTCCAAAACCCAGGAATGAACCCTGACAACCGAGTGCAGAGCCCCCAGATGTGGGAGGAAGAAGATAAAGCCCCAATTGTCCATCCTGCCCCAGGCTGCAGCTCCACTGGGGCGCCTGGCAGCATCCTCCAGCCACCAGCACCCACAGGCCGGCTGTTTTCTGGTTGTTTTCCCAGTTTCTCCACAGCAAACCAGGCCAGTTGGAAAGAAAAGGAGTAAAAAAACAGCAGGGAGGGGAGGGGGGAATTAACTCTTTGCAATCGAGTTGTCCATCTTCATGAGATTTTAATCCTGCCACGGCAAGGTCAGAGTTGAAGCCCGGGGTAAAGGGCTTTGTTTTGTCCTTGGGAATAGCGTGCGACCGGCAGTGGGAGCGGGACGGGGACCGTGGGCTGGCGGAGGGCGGGACCGCAGCCCCCGCTCCCGGCAGCCCAGCTGCCTTCAACCTCCCGCTCCCACGGACATTCCCAGCCACATCCCCCTTGAAACTGCTGGTCTGCTTTTTTTTTTTTGCTAAAATGTTTCTTTTGTAATGTTTTAAAGTTTGTTTTTTAACTTTCTCCTTCCAGCGAGACCGCGGCCAGGTCTTTTAATGAGCATTGTTTCGAGGCTGGTGAAAGATTAAGTGTTGCTAAATGGGATGAACGCAGTTGTTTGACTCCCTAAGGACACCGAGCATGGGAACGGCTCCCACCGACCCGACCAGAGGCTGCTCAAGGTGTTGGCTGAGAGGTTTCATCTCCAGATAGAGCATCCCCCACCCTGCGCCGGGCACCAACACATCCCGGCTTAATTAAAATAAACTCTTAATTGCCGCGATTCATCGCAGACGAGCGATTCCACCCTGTGGCAGAGGCAAAGTCCCCGCGGATCCCACGCTCCCCGGTCGCGCGCGGCCGTGGGCGGGGAGCGCGCATCCCGTTTCCATGGCAACGCCGCATCCCGGCGGGACCGCGCTGGGAAAGGATGGGCGGGGGTGACGTCATCGGCGGGGCAGCCAATGGGCGGCCGCGGAGGTGATGTCATGGGCTCGCCCCCGGCCCCACGGACCCCGCCGGCAGCGACCCCCGGGGCCACCGGCGCGGGGGCACCGTCGGGGGCAGCCCCTGGGCGGGCTCTGGGCTGTCCCGTCCCTGCACCCCCCCGGCAGCGGCACACGGGGGGCGGACCCGCCCCATCCCACCGCTGTGTCCCACTCGACTGATCCCACCCTGACTCTGCAGCCAAGGGGCTTCAGCACCTGGAGATCTCGGGAGGCTACGGCCAAATTTTTGTTTTTCCTGTGGGCTGGAGGCTGCGAGCCCCCCTGGGCAGCCCAGGATGACCCCAGGCTGGGCCCTGGCACAAGGAGATGCCCTTGGGCACCGCGGGTGCCACTTTGCCAAAGCAGGGAACAGGAAAGGCCCCACGACACGGGGAGGGCAGCCAGGGGAGCTGCAGGCAGGGGCTGCCCCGGGGCTTCGCAGCTCAGTCATCACCGGGAAAGTCACTGCTGAAACAGTAGATAAAGGGGGGAAAGGAGCACGGGGAGCAGAGACATTTCCAGGCAGCACTGGGAGCACAGTGAGGAGGAGATCAACACCAGGGCAGTGCCAGGAGGGCTCCAGACTGTGCAGCTCAGTCACCTCTGAGCACTGTCCCCTCTCTGGTCCCCCCCCTGGCAGGAGAACAGTGTGACTCAACGGGTGACTCACCCACCTCAAACCCAGCCAGTGATGAAGCACTTTGTTCAATCAAGATTTAGATTAACCCAAGCTCCTAAAAGCTGATACAGGGAGAGGCACCATCCCCTGCTCCAGTCTCTGGATCCCCTCCCATCCCCTCAGCCAGGACCGTCCCCTGCAGCCCCTGGTGGCCCCAGCCCAGTGCAGGCAGCACTCTGTCAGGGCTGTCCTTGCTCAGCTCACCTGCTCAAACACTCCCACACGTCATTCCCCCCAGATGCTGTTGCCAAAACTGTGTCTCAGCCACTCCCAAGAGACAGGAGGAAAACCTGGCTGGGCACAGGGGACGGGTGCAGGGGGGCCAAGCCCTGCTCAGCCCACCCAGCCCCTTCAATCCCCCTCTTCAGCCACCCAGGGGGACAGAAGGGTGGCATTCCAATGAAGGCAGGTGGGCACGGCCAGGAAAGTGCTCAGAGGAGACGCTGAGGGGAGGGAGAGACCCGGAGCCAAACCCAGAGTCACCTCACACAAAGCCACACTAATCAGTGCATCAGCAGCACAGGAATTTTATCACCTGGAGACAGTTCCAGGCAGGTTTCTCCTTGTCAGTCCCACTGTTTATCAAACACCCCGGCCTGGCCAGCAGAGCACAGGCAAGTCCTCTCCCTCCTCTGGCTGATGGAGGTGGGGTTGGCTGATCAGTTTGGGCTGTCCTGGCTGTGAGGTGCCAGCAGCACCCCAGGGATTCACAGCTGCCCTGGAGCCAAAGCTGCTCCCTCACCCTCTCCTTCCAGGAGAGTATTAACACATTTTCCCAAACTCTACAACTTCCAGTCTAGTGGTAACCACAGATCAATGAGCCCCAGGTGCCCAACATCTTCCAGTTTGGGCACTTATTTCTGGCAGCAACCAGAGAGGGGAAAACCCATTCAGAACCAAGAGTTTTGGGAGTCAGGCAGCCAATGCTCCAAGCTGCACATCCCTCTGCATCTCTTCTGCAGCAGCATGGGTCAGGTCATGTTGGAACACCACACTGGGCTCCCCCTGTCAGGCAAGACACAAGTCACTGTCACTGCAGCTTGGTGCTTAACATTCCAGAGCCTTGGGAAACACCAGGAGGTGCCTGGGAATCAATCATCCCTGCTCATCATCAGTTGACAGAGCCACCCTGGGTATCCCAAGCTATCCAGCCACACTGTCCACAGGCAGGTCCAAGCTCAAGGGAATCTGCAGACCTTCCCCAACGAGACAAGTATCAGCAAAAGAATCGAGGTATTCTCTCTCTCTGCTCCAAGGCTGGAGCCAGGCCCTCCACTTCTGCTCCGTCGTGCACAGAGCAGCTTCCCTCTGTTCTTGATCAACAAAAACCATTTTCAAAGAAGTTTGTCCTGAAAACAAAGCCTTCCTTGCCATCCCCCAGAGCTGCAGAGCACAGAGCCCCAGCTCCTAGTGCCTGCCAGCTCAGGGTGCCAACCACCAGCAGATCCTCCCCTTGGCTCTCTCCCTCTCCTGTCATTCAGAAAAGGCCTGGGAGGAAGAGGATTTGTTAGCTCCAGTCGGCCCATTCCTGTCCAACAGGTTCTCTCCCCTGTCCCAGGTTGTTACTGTTCCCATGCAAACCCCCCCGGGCACATCGGGGCACGGCCGGAAACGATTACGATCAGCTACAATAATGTTCGAGCAGCTCCAGAGCTCAGCCCGCGCAGCAAAACACCCCGTCCCTTCATTTTATGAATGAGTAAACCCTTATGCTTTCTATAAACGTCAAGATAAATTACCTGTGGGCATTCCCCTCTCGGCACAACCAACCACTCCGCTGCCGCAGCCCTTTGATGGAGACATCAACTCCCATCACCGAGTTACTTGCTTTTCCTGCCCAGGTGGGGGGATATCAGAGGGCCAAAAGTTTAACTTTTCCCACCTCACCTGCAACCCTCCTGAAGGCAAAAAGCCTTTGTGGCCCCTCAGAGCTGATGTGAGGTCAGAGGAGCAGCATCCAGGGGGTCCAGCTTTAGTAGGGCCCTTGGGGAGGAAGGAGGGGAAAGGGACCCCTCCCAGGGAGGGCAACCTGTGGCTTCATCGCTCCATGGCTTGGCTTCCAAGTGGAGAACTCCTGGGGAGGCTCCAGAGGGACAGCTGCTGTGGCCAGGAGCAAGGCCGCAGGAGGGGCTCAGCAGACCCTGCCCAGCCTCTGGAGTCCACCAGGATGTGACCACTGGTCTAGGGAATCACAGGTTTTAGCTTTGGGAAAACCCTGAGAGCTGTCACCTCCTTCCCCACAGCACAGACCAGGCTGCTCAGTGCCCCAGGAGAAGCCACCACCTTCCAGCAAAGAAACTCTGATCCAAGGCGGGCAGGCTTGCCCTCCCAACACCCACAGGCAGCTGGAGATGCCACAGCCCCCTGATGGGTCAATCCCACTGCTGCCTCTCTTCCCCTCCCCTTGGAGCTCAGCCCTGTTTTCCAAAACACATCTGGAAGAGAAGCAGCTGCTTTCCCAAACATGATTCACCTTCTTTCAGCATTGATCAGGTATGTCTAAAAATAGACACAGATACTGATCTCAGACACAGATCATGATCTCAGACACAGGTGTTGGCCTTCCTGGCACAGCAAAACAGCAGGGAAACAACCAAATGTTGTGCTCAATAACATGAGCCTGGTATTTTTGGCTTAGGACTTAGCTATGGAATGACAGGGACACACCAGTGCCCTCTGCCTGGGGGTTGCCTTCAGGGAAGAACAGGATAGTACCAAATAGCCAACAGGATGGTACCAAGCTGGCCAAGGCCACCTGCATCTCTCAGAGACGGGGGTGACAAAGAACTAGGGCGCATTTCTGAGGTCTCAGTGTGCCAGGGTCCCCAAAAACCCCTGGGTGCCATGGCCTGATGCCCATCACACCAGCACAGCTCCCGGACTCTGAGCACGTGCTTCCAGCCAGGGTACCCAGGGTCTGAGGTCACAGAGCTGCCACCACATCTCCAGAGGGATCCTCACAGACACAACCCCTGGGAAAAAAAAAAAAACTCCAAACCAACAAACCCCTGCAACTGCAGGGGCTTCCTTCAGGCCCCGACTCGTCCGGCAGGATTGCTTTGGTACTGCAGCTTATCCAAACATCTTCATCTCCCTCATAAACTCAATCCCTCCTTATCACAGCCATCAGGAGGAAATGCAGGAGCTTTAGGAGTGAAGTGTGGGGAAGAGCCCAGCTTTGATTAACCCTCTTACTCCCCAGAGGTCACTCCCAGTTCAATCCTTGTGGATTCACATGTTCTCAATCACGTACTTGGAAGCCAGGCTGGAGGTGAGAGTTTTCTTTGCATTAAGGAGGGAGCAGGAGTGGGGAGGGGGGGTCTGCAAATATTAATTTCAGGACTGCCAGTTCCCATGACTAATAGAAGGTTGTTGAAATCTAGCAGCTCTCCTTAAAGCCTCAGCTCCTGGAGCCATGGGAATAAACTCGAACCCCAACTTTAGGATTTGGTTTTAAAAGAAAAGTGACATTTTGCAGCCACAGGCTGCCAGGATGATTTTTTTTTTTTCATGATTATTGGAACACTCCCTCCCCTGCAAAGGGCTGACATTTAATGGTAAATCAAAAACTCCACCAAAATCACCTTTTAAAAGTAAATGCATTGTTTGTATATGCCCATTGTACCTATCCTAAAGCACACGGAGTGGGAGAACTGTGTGGGGAAGCCGTGTTTGCTCCTGCACCCACCAAGCACAAGCAGCAACAGTATTTGCACAGGGCTCCTTTTCACTAAGAAGACTTAGAGGTTTTGATTTCCTACATCAGAGCTAATGTTCACTTCCCTGGTGCTCAGAAAGCCTCCCTGGGATTTGTGTCACTCACCAGGTGAGGTTTCCAAGTGCCAACCTCAGTTCATAACCCAGGGAGCGATTTGTGTTTTGGCAGATCCCAACATGGAGCGACACACAGACAGGCCCTGAAGAGACCCAGGCAGGGAGAAAGGCTCTTCCAAAGGGGGGGAAAAAAAAAAAAAATCCTCATTTTTGACCAGCCTCCCTCTGTCACAGCCCCTGGGGCCAAGGTGCAGCAAACAGTCCATGTTTAAGCAGGCATTAGCAGGTGGCAGCGCTGGCGTGTGGAGGGCAGGGAGGCACCTTTCCCACACCCAGACATCCTGGCAGGACCCAGCTCCACACACAGCCTTCCAGGATGCGGCCAGGGAGACAACACAAGGTCAAACAGGAGCCTGGGGCGGTGGAAATGCGTTTTCTTTGTCCCAGCACTGAATCTCAGCAGCTGCTGCAGGAATTTGCACATCCCCAGCTTTAGCTGTGGGCAAATTCCTGGAGCAGATCTGGGGCTGACTGGTGGGACCCTTCCCACCACTGTTACCACAGTGGCATCCCATGGTCCACCGCTCTGACCCAGGATGTGGGGATGCATCACTTTTTCACTCTCCAAAATCCCCACCCCACCATCCTCCTCCTCCTCACAGTCATTTACAGCTCCTTGCCCTGACTATAGCAGGGCAGGGGCACCACAGCAGTTTGTCCTCTGAATTAATGAGGTGCTTCCCTCTTTCCCAGAAAGAGCTGATCTCCCAGTCCCACCACCCTCAGCACTTGGAGGTTCCCTTTTCCATACTGACATAGGGGAGGAAGAAGCAGGCTCTCCCCAAAAGCATCCCAGTCAGCCCAAGATAGCCAAGAGACTGACATTCCCTCCAAAACCAGAGTGGAAAGTGCTGGGAGCACAACTACACAAGGTCCTGCCCGGCCCAGCTCCCTGCAGCACACAGAGCCCTGCAGCCAGGGATGGGGCTGTTGGCACAGGGATCGTGATGGGAGGAAGGAGGAGAAGGGAACCCACAGTGACAGCTGTGAAAAGAACACAGACCAACCCAGTTTAGAGCTTCTAACACGGATCTGTACCTCAGGCATAGAAGGAAAAGGCTCCTTTGAGCATTTGCTCTTGCAATTCCTCATTTCTCAGATGTTCCACCAGAATTCTCCCAAGCCCAAAGCCCCATTTCCTGCTCCAGAACCTCTGGACTGAAGCAGGCAACAAACAGTCAAAAAGTCAATGTCCCAAAATGCAAACACACTCCAATTCAACCCAAGAACCTGCTGGGATGAAGCCTCAAAACCAGCTGTGAAGGAAGGAGGAAGGAACCCAATTTCCAGTTATCCAAGGGCACTTCACTTGGGCACATCCACTTCACAGCAAGGCCTGAGCAAGGAGAAGCTGAGCCCTCTCTGCCAGGGCTGGCCAGGCTTGTTGGCAAAGCCAGTGCTGCTGGAAACACAGCTGGGGGAACAGGGAAGCAGCAGGACGCAGATGAAAGCAGCCAGCTCATCCCTGCAAACAGCTCCCTGACAGGCCACGGGAAGGTTTCCTTGGGGAACAGGGAGCAAACACATCACCTGAGGCACCTCAAACTGCGCACAAGGATAGCTCAGAGAACAGCAGAGTAGGGCTGGATTAGATGGCCAGATAGGCCTTTTCCCAGATTTAATCTTTTTAATTCCTTGTCATTCCCACAATAATGCTGTGTTTTTAATTAAGTAAACCACAATATCCCTTCAAGGAGACACAGGAACAAAAGGCTGGCTCGCTCTCAGCAGAGCTGAGGTGTGTTTCCAGCTCCCAGTTGGATAGTGATGCCGGAGACAGGTCACTGGGAACCTGGCAGGTAGATTTTCCAAGGGGGCTTTTCCTTATTTCCCCACATACTCCAGCCTGAAAACTCCTCCAGATCGGCCTTGGGAAACTGAGATCAACCCATCCCACGAGGGCTACCAGCATCACCTCTCTCCAAGAGACATTCCCAGGTACAGAGGACAACACACACAAGACAAAAAGGCCATTGAAAGACTCTGACCCACAACATCCCTAAATCCATGAGATGGACACCAAACCACCCCCAGCCTGGCCAGTCACATCCCACTTGGCTTTCCTGAAGAGTCAGCCACCCTTCACACTCCTTAACCCAAACCCCTATCAGAGGGGCATCAAAATCCCTGATTTTCTTTAAAAAGGAGGGGAAAAAAAAAAAAGGCTCAGAAAAATTTCTTCATTCTTCAGGAATGATTAATTATCTGCCTTGGCAGGTGTAAAATACCTCACTAGTGCTGGAGCCTGGGCTGAGTTATGGGGTGAGAGCTCTCTGAAAGCTCCCCCTGCTCTGGGTTATCCAGCAAGGGCTGGGAGCCAAAATTAAACCTGAAAGGTAAGAGGCACAACACCCCTTTTGTGGGGAAAAGGGCTGGGGGACTCACACTGTAACCAGGGGCCAGTTTCTTAAAATAAAAGTAGTTCTGAACAATCCACAATTAAAGCACGTAGTGGCTGTGTCAGCAGAAACTCTTTGCTTGGAGCTGGGCGAGGTCCCACAGACATCTCCCCAGCATGGAGCAGCTTTCCAGGCACAACCTGCACCCCAGGGATGCTCCAGCAGCAGCTGCTGTCCCACCATGAGGGGAGGACGTGTCCCACCTCCTGGCACCCCAGGGGAGGGGTGGGATAAGGTGCTACCCCTGAGGGGGATGTTAAAATGAGCGTTTTTAAAGCAGAAATACAAAGCCTCAGTGGTCTGGGATGTCAGGCCTGTGTCGAATCCTGGCACTCACTCCCCGCACGGCACTTTCCCAACAAGATGTGGCTCAACTCAAAAAGAGGATGAAAAAGCTGGTCCCTCACTCTTTCTTCACCAAAAGGCACTGTCCAAGGCCCTCCCCCCAGCACTGCTCCAACCACCACAAATGAGCAGGTATTTCACTTTTTCCTCCTGCAGGAAGGCTCCCAGACCTCCCAGCTGCACGGAAAACAAAGCAGCTCCAATTTAAGCTTAAAACCCAGAAGCTAAACAAAAAGAACCTCAAAATACATTATTGGGTCGTTTGGGTTTTTTCTTTACAGCCCTGTGGTTTGGAGCTCCTGGTCTGGGATTTGCACATCCCTGAGCCTGGCAGAGCTCCCCTGGCTGTGTGGGGAGACCCCTCGGCACAGGGGGATGCAGCTCCAGGGCTGCCCACAAATCCTTCTCAGCTGTTCACTCCAGCCTGTCCCCAGAGGTGACAACCCAGCCTGGGAAGTCACAGCAGCACGGGGAAAGCACAGAGGGAAGAGCTCAGAGCAAAGCCACATGTTGTGGAGGAACTGGGATGCAAGAGGTGGATGCAGGAGAGAAGGAGGAAAGAGGCTTCTCCGTTGGGAACCATGTGAGAGACAGGAGATCACAGAACCATGGAATGGTTTGGGTTGGAAGGGACCTTAAAGATCACCCACTTCCAACCCTGTGCCATGGGCAGGGACACCGTCCACTAGCCCAGAGTGCTCCAAACTCTGTCCAACCTGGCCTTGGACACCTCCAGGGATGGGGCATCACCACTTCCAGCCAAACCACCTCTTCGCCTGGATCCCAGAACAGCACATGGTGGGAAGCAGAGCACTCCCAAGGGCTGAGGACCCCATCCCTGTCCCACACCCAGATCTGCCCCCTTACCAAGTGGGCAGGGGGTGCCCCCAGGCCGGTGCTGCCCGTGCCTGGCGCTGCCCTAAGCCTGTCATGTGCGGCGGGCGCTCGTGCCAGGGCAGCTGCTGCACCTCCTCCCCCCTCCAAATCAGATTAAACCCCCCCCAAAGCCACTGAGGCCATGCAGGTTGTGTCACTGTAATTAAATCAGATTTACTCCCCCACTTCGCCCTCTCCCCTTTCCCAAAAGGAATTCCAGTGACTGCGCAAGGCAGGGCAGGGGGAAGGGCTGTTCTCCTCGAAGCAGCCCCGCTGAAAGGAGGGAAATCAGGAAATGCAGGGCTTAATTCTCTACCTCTCATAATCCTCCACAGGAGCCAAACCCCCCCAGCCGGGTCCAGGACTCGTGGCGCCGCTCACCCACCAACGCTGGCAGTGGGGGCATTGCCAGGAGGGGGTTTCACACCAGACGTGATGCCAGCAGAGCCCAGAGCATCAGTGGGGTTTCTCTGGGGTGCAGGGTGACAGTGAAGGAGGGTCAAGGCCAAAGGGGGATGCTCCTAGTTCCCACACCCCATCCCCTCCCTCCTGCCGCTGCCGGCAGCGCTCCTGGAGCTCCCAGTGCTTTTGGAGCCCTCGTGGCCAATTCACACCCAGCTCAAATTGCTCAAGACCAAAGGCAATTACAGGTTTGGGTTTGTTGTTTTCTGATGGCGGGTTAGATGGAGCACGTTCCAGAAACCACCAGCGCTGCTTTTCCAAAGCAAACCTTGGGACAGGGCAGGAGAGCTGGAGCGGCGGATCCATGAGGACACACGGGCTCCTGGCACAGGAGCCATTTCCCAAGTGCAGCCCAAAACACCCCGGGTGTGGAGGGACCTGACTGTGATGCTTTTGTGGGAACTGAGGCCCTGAGCCAGCCTTGCTGCTGGCAGCACCAAATGACCACAAAGATCGTGGGTTTCTTTCTTCCCTGGGATGAAAAACACAAAGCCGGGAGTCCTCCAGGACCTTCAGGAGCCAAGGTCCTGCTGCCTGATTTATCTCCAGCAAAGCTCTGGATTTGATTTTGCTCCAAGTCCCTGAACACAGACAGAGCTGGGCCAGCAGCTACTGCAGGAGGGAGACCAGAGGCATCAGCAGAGCAGGAGCAGTCCCACCCCATCCCATAACCTCAGGGACGGGGCAGAAAAACCCATCTCTGCTGAGAACTAAGAGTCAGACCTCCTTCCCTCTGCCCCTCACCAGCACACCTCTGGTGGCACAGCCCAAGGCAGAGCAGACTCAGAGCCCCAGGGGCCACCTCGGTCCCACATCTCCAGCTCCCTTGGCACTGATGGTGGGGTGCCATCACCACCTTCCTGCAGGGTTAGGGACATTCCTCAGCCTGGATTACCCCAGTCCAGCTCTTCCAAGTGACCAGCAATGCTCTTTCTGGAGGCTGAGGGCAGTTATCTGGTCAGGAAGCAAGAAGGAAGGGTGATCTGCATCCCCAGGCCTGCCTGGGACAGCGCTGGGGAATGACACCAGTTCACACCTAAATACCCACTGGGCTGTGGTTTTGGCCTACCCCAAGGACACACATTCAGTTCTCACTGTTCCTTTAGCACCCGAACCCAAACCCACAACACAAACCCATCGCTACAATAACCACAGGAGGACCCTCCCCTCACCGCAGGGGCTGGGCAGGATGACATTCCTCCTGCATTTCCACACTGGCAGCACACACCCACATCCCCGCAGTGGGAAGCCAGCCTTCCAATTACAGCAATTAACGCTATGTTTATTAATAAACGAGTCTGGTTTTCCTAACAGGATAACCTGCAGGGGCTTGTTGGCAGAACCGGGAGGCCTGAGCCCTTTCTGCAGCTGATGGGTGAACATCTGGCATTGCAGGATGAGACTGGGGGATCTCCAGAGGTCCTGGGAGCACATCCTGCCCTGGTGCAGGGAGAGGTCGGAGGACCACAGCTGTCCTCCCCATCCCAGTATCAGCTCCTGCAAAGCCTTGGGGAGATGCAGCTCCATTTCCAGCATCCAGGGATCTACAGGGACTTCTGAAGCCCTCCTCAGCACTCCCTGGCCAAACCAGGGGCCACCCCACACTCTCCCAGCACAGTCTGGCTCCAGCAGGGACCAAACTCCAGGGGGAGGGGAGGGAGGCAGGGAATACATGCAGTAACTAGACCCCTAACCCGGCCACACATCTCTCCCTCCTCCCGGTGCCAGGACTGGCTCCTCATCCCACTCCAGATGGTTCTTTCTTTCCAATCTGGGAAGGTTTTATCTGCCTTTTTTTTTTTTGGACATAGGGCAGATTCAGGTATAAAAGGAGCCATTTGCTCCAAGCCCTGCCCTTCCTCACCCCTTTCCAAGTACTTCACAGCCTGTTTTCCTTTTCCAATCAAGAAGGAAAACACTCAGTGAGCAAGACTAGACACAGAGAGAGGAAACAGCGGTTTACTTCACCCTCCAACGCAAATCATTCCAGGTATTATGCAAGCCACCCATTCCCACTGCAAACAACGGGATAATTTCACCTTCCCTGGAGCACAAAGGAGCCCTCACACCATGGGCAGCCTCTTTGCCAGCCTGAAAACCTGAGGGGAATTAGGGAAGGAGTTTAAGGGAACAACTAAAATCCATTCCAAAGGAGTTTTCTTGCAGCCAGTGAGTTGCCATCGCTCCTTCCAGCATCCCAGTTGGGATTCCCCTGTAATCCCTCGGGCCACCTCCGTGGCCAGTCCCCCCTGTTCCACAGGCTCCTTCCTCAGCTGCGATTCCAGCTCTTACTGCTCCCCAGAGCACAGACATTTAGATCATATTTTTATATGGAAAACACTAAAATGGGATCACACCCTTTAAAAAGATATTTCCACCTCGCTGCCTACAACCAGGCTCTGCCTCGCCCTCCCCCTCCCCACCAGGCTTTGCTATCAGGCCTCTAAGCCTGTTTAATTGAAAAAATGTGATTTAGGCTAATTGACAGCAGATGAGTTACACTGCTAAAAAGCAAGGGAACATTTGATCCAGTTGATTTATGGCAGCAGGGAACCAACCATCCCAGGTCTTTGCATCCCACTTGCAGCCCCACTGCCAAAACAGTTCAGCCGGCAAAAAAAAAAAAAAGTAATTAGTGTTTAATTTCTTAACAATTTTTTTTTACCTTCCTTTTAATTGCTCTACATAAAACTGTCCTAGAATTTTACAGCCTGGACCAGTCCTCTCTTTGCTGGTTTTAATTAGGGTGAGGCACGGCTGGGCACTTTAATTTGAACAGGAGGGGGAGAACATCAGGCCATGTTCTGGGAAGGTTTTGCCATTACAAGCACCCACACAACACCAGCAGGCACCACCCCAGCTGTGGGGAGCAGGGCCAGTCCTCCCAGTGAGCAGCAACTGGTGTAACTGGGGAGAACTCATCAGGAAGGTTTAACTCTGTGCACCAAAAAAAACCCACCCTGTTGGAAGGGAGGAGAGATCTCTCCCAGCAGGAGAATTTCCTCTCCTTGAAGGCAACCAAAACACACGGAGGCTTAGAGGGAAAACGGGCTTAGCTCTGAGCGCTGCTCCAAGCGGCTTTGGGGCTAATCGACATTCCTGGGGGATTGGGGCTGGAGGCTCCCCCGCCCCACAGCCCTTCCTCGAGGGGCTTTATCACCACCCACAGCACCCTGAGCCCCGCTGGGGCAACACGTGGCCCCAAAACACCCACCCTGGTGGGTGCCAGAGGAGGAAGAGTCAGGTCACTCCTTGCAGGACACCACAACTCCCCAGAGGAGAGTTCCTGCGCAGAAGGTGGAATACAGGAGGGAAGCACATGTAGGCAAGCAAGAGGTGGAATAACCAAAGAAACACCTGAGAAAGGGAAATACACCCCTTTCCCATTATATCTTCTAAGCTTGGCCCTACTTAGAAAACCTTGGGATTCCTGGAAAGGATTTTTCCAGGAAAAGACAAAGGATTAGCCCCTTAATGAACAGACAGCAGGCTGGGATTTGCTCAGCTGTGTTGTCTGACCAATGAAAAAACAATAATCAGCTATTTCATTCCTGGTTCAACCCTCTTCACACACTGAATCCCTTCGCAACATCACACCGAGGCACGTAACCCCCCACCCCAGATTACACAGCCAAGTCCAACATGGAGAGAGCAGGAGAAAGAAGTTCAGTCTCACCTGCCTCCTCCAGCACCGAGAAAACCGCTCAGGTTCCCAGGATCCTGTGTCTGCTTCTCCTGCAAAGCACCCTCACATCACTAGGGCTCTGCCTCTGTGGGGAGCTTTTAACTGACCCCAGGACTGGGGACACCTGGAGGGGGTTTGGGAGCTCCCAGAGCTCTGTGGGTCAGTAACCGTCCCCAGGTGCTCACCCTCAAGCAAGAATTAAATAAGTGAGTAAAGCTGTGTGCAACCCAAAAGTGCATCTGGCAGGGGCTCAGAACAAGACCTGGGAGGGTCCCTTCTGACCCAAACCATTCTGTGACTGGGAGGTGACACCCATAAACTCGTAACAATTAAAAAAAAAAGGCAGTTTTAGAGATGGCGAATGATGGTAAAGTGACTGGGAACCAACAGTCCCCCTTCCTCCAAGAGCTCTGGGGGCTTTAGCTGAGGGCACGCGTTGGGTTGGTTTAGAGGTGGCCCTGGCAGTGCTGGGTGAACGTTGGGCTCGATGATCCTGAAGGTCTTTCCCAGTCTAAGCAGTTCCATGATCCAGAGAAGCCCAACCACGCCCAGCCCAGCCGGGATGGCGTTTGCTGGAAGCTTCCAAGTGTCCCTGTCCGTGTGGCCCTGCAGCATCCCGGCAGGATCCATCCCGCACACACCTGCAGCCACGGCCTGACACTGCTAAGCTGTCAAAACAAACACGGGAACAAGGCACAGCAGCCCCCCAGCCCACAGCCACGGGCTCAGGACACCGGCAGGGCCTGCAAATCCCCCCCGAGCTGGTCGGCAGCTCCAGCAGATGCGTTTTACGAGCCCCGGAGGGAAAATAACATCCAGACAAGCATCTCTAACTGCCTGTAAATACACACCAGATGATGCAGGGACAGATGAAATGGGGCAGAAATGGGATGAGAATGGAGCACTGGAAGTGGGGGGGATGGCTGCGTTTGGTCTGTGCTCCCCCAGCTGCCCACCCGGCCTCCTCCTCCTCCCAGACCCTCCCCATCCCAGCGGGACTCTACTTCCCCTTTTTCCCAAGAAATAGGATGAAAGCAAGGAAGGGGCCTTCTGCCCACTGAGCCTTCTATAGAACAGGATCTTCACATTAACAAGCTGAGGAAAAATAAATCCGGTTTCTCCAGGCCACCACTCCCATCTGTTCATCCCCAGCCTCCATACCCTGAGCCCTGGGGCACATCCCTGCCTCGAGCCATCCCTGCTCCCAGCACCACCTGCACCTCCAGCCACGCCTGCTGTGGTCCTGGATGGTATTCCCTGGAGCTGGAGCTGGCTCGGGCTCAGGGATTACCCTGCAGGGAATTACTGAACTGCAGGGGAATGGCTTGAAGGTGAAAGAGGGAAGGTTTAGATTGGATATTGGGAAAGAAATTCTTCCCTGTGAGGCTGGTGAGGCCCTGGCACAGGTTACCCGGGGAAACTGTGGCTGCCCCATCCCTGGAAGTGTCGAAGGCCAGGTTGGAGCAACCTGGTCTCATGGAAGGTGTCCCTGCCCATGGCAGGGGGTGGGACTGGAGGAGCTTTAAGGTGCCTTCTAACCCAAACCACTCAAGGATTCAATGCCAGCAGGATCACATGTTACCCTTTACAGTGAAAACAAGCACAGGGAGCTCTCACCTGCTCCAGGTTGGCCCCACAAACCCAAACACCAGCTGCAAACTGTGCCAAGGGCACGGGGTGGGTCGGGACACGCCAGAGGGGAGCTCACCCGAGCAGGGAGATCCCCAGGTCAGGGCTGGGGAGGCTGGAGCACGACAGCCAGGGATGCTCAGCCCCTGGGCAGGACCAGTCCTGAGCAAAAGGGACACAGAAGTGGAGCAAAAGAAACTCCCTGAGCACAACTGGCCGAGCACAGAGCACCCCCTTATCAGCACCCAGAGGCGCCGGCGGCCGCACAGCACACAAAAGGCAAAAGGCAGCCCCTGGGCCGGCCTAACTAGTCTTAATATTTGCATTTGGTAAAGCAAACTAATAAATCCCCATGAGCTTGGTCCGTGCTTCCAGTTTGTATTTACTAGGAAGAATGACAGGCAGGTTTTCCTGCTGGTCCCGCAGGTAAATAGCAGTGCAGCCCCACGCCCTTCCCGTTTAACGGCCCGGCTCCGTGTTTGCTCTGCACGAGCCGGGGCTCGGGGACTGACCCACACGAAAGGCACGAGGGCCTTTGAGGAAAATGTTAGTTATGAACTCCAAAAAGTGCACATTCGGGCTCTGAGATTCCCTGCTCCATCCCCGGATCTCTCCCTGGATCTGCCCCTTCCAGTGCTTTGCATCAGGTGCACAGGGTGGGAGGGAACACACAGTCCAAGGACATGAAACAACAGGATTTAAGGGGAAATAATTTGCATTTCAGCGGCTCCTGGAGCAGGAGGTGTGTTCGGGAAGGCCACACCACCAGGCAGTGGTGGTTAAGGGCTGCAGAAAGGGAAGAGGGAAAGGACAGGGGAGAACTTTTCTGCAAAGCAAAGGCATTAAACTCTTGGCCTGGCTTTGTTAGGGCAGAAGTTTCCCAAAGCACTGGTTTCCTGTACAATCCAAGGCATCCCCCAGCAGCCCCCAGACATGGCCCTGATGTAAGTGTGGCTGAGTCAAGGCAAATGGAGAACAACATCCAGCAGTCACAGAGCCAACGGGTTTTATTAAGAAGTTTAATTGTTTCTCAGGGTGACATTTCCTCCCATGGTGACATTCCCCTCGCTGCAGTTTGGAATCCCCCACTCCTGCTTCCCAATCCCACCTGGGCTGGGCTCCATGTGAGTGGTCAAAGACCCTCCTGAGGGCACCCAACACCCAGAGCACAGGATGAGCCTCTGCCAGGCAGTTTTAAACCCCAGGGCACCACAATCACCAACTCAGCTTCTGCCCCATGGCTCTTCCAAAGGCCTCCAGTTCCCACCGCGGGCACCAGCGGGATCCAGCGCAGGTCCAGCCGTCCTCATAAAACACCCAAAACCCCAAAAGGCAGCAAAAAGAAGAACAGAAAGGTATTAAAAAAAAAAAAAAAAAAAAAAAAAAAAAAACCCCAACAGCTGGTTCCTCTGACCCGG
>VZRE01002875.1:73107-89916 GCA_013396775.1 Cephalopterus ornatus
AAAAAAAAAAAAAAAAGACAAAAAGCTCCACAGCTGGTTCCTCTGAACCGGGCAAGCGCTTGGTCCTTCCCAGAGAAAAGCACTGAGCTGCTGTTTAGCCCAAGGGCACTTGGCCATCCATCCATCCATCGCCAGCACTTCCCATAGGGATAGTTCCCAAAGCCCGGGAGAGAGCAGCTAATCAAGACCTTTGGATCTGGGTGGGAGTCAGGAGCGAGGTCAGCACTGGGAGGAAACTCCCCTTCACCACGCAGGGGCTGTGGAGCCCAGTGAGGGTACAGGGGCTGCTTTTGGGGCTGTTGAGGGAAGGACCTCACGCAGCCCCTGATGCTCCACCGCTCCCTGGCGAGCTCAGGGAGAGCTGCTGGTCCCCGTGTCCCTCTCCCCGTGCTCCAGCTGAAGTGCCCATCCTTGGGAGGGTGCTCCTGGGTGTTCTGGCCACGGTCAGAGCTGCAGCACCTTGGCTGTCCCCTCGCAGGTCCCTGCACCCCGAGCCTTCACCACGGACCCTGCGGAGGAAAAACACGCCGTTAGCGGAAGGTCCAGGCTCGTAGGCAGCTGGCTGTGGTGGAGCAAATCATGATTCTTCTTTGTCACCCAGTGAAATGTTTGGAGCACTGTGTAAAAGAGGAGATGCAGCACCAGCCCCAAGGCTGGGCTCCTGTGGGATCAGGAGGCAGCAGATGAGGGTGCAAGACAGCACAAGAGACAGAGCTGGGGGCTGACAGAAGAAACTCAAATGACCATTTCTGTGCACAGACAAAACAATTCCCAAAACATCTGGGAATGCAGAGGAAGGGAAAGCAGCTCATCCTGCCTGTGTGCACGTGGGCTGCCTTACCCAGTCCAAGGGATGTGCAAGTCATGGATTAAACATCCCAGCACACAGCTGGGACACAGGGACCACCGTGCGAGAGTCAAGGACTCCACGGGAGGAGTGCCCACCCCTGTGCCCTCACTGCCCTCCTGGGCAGAAAGGGGCTCCTCTTCCCAGCTGCCACAGAGATTTGGAAGGAGATAGGGAGAGGAAAACACAGTCAACAGAGCAGAGTGAGAATTGATCTCATTTACCCCTCCATCCATAGGATCTCCACCCACAAGCTCCCAAATCAACAGGAGGATCCAAATCCCACTGTTAAGCGTGGCACAAGCAGCTCCCATTTGGCTCAGACAAGCTCTCAGCCCATGTGGGGAATTAAAACATTTGCTGTGCTCCTTGATTCTCACCCTGTTCACTCCATAAGATCATTAAACAGCTTTTCTCCCCAGCAAACCCTTCCTGACTCCCCATCCTGCTCCAGCATCAACCGGGGGCACATGGAAAGAAGGGTAGAGGGTTATGCTCATTTTTCGTGCCACACTTACCATCTGCTTGCCTTGGACCTCACAAGGGATATGCAAGCAAGATTGGCACCTCCTGGCCCAGACACCACCCCCTCAGCAATCGGTGTGGAGGCACAAACCAGCCCCTCGAGCTCCTCCAGGGAAAAGCCTGACCACCAGCCTTTGGCTTTTGGGGAAGGAGCGAGCACAGCGTCCCCCGGTTTGCAGAACTTTCTGCACAAGTGTCCCTGGCTCTTGTAAATGTGTTAAAAAATAAAACCCTTTAAGAGCTTCCAGATGTTCTGTTTGTGCTGTGGTGTTACCCAGCTCCATCCTCGGGAGGCCAATACACAGCCTGATGAAATGGCAGCAGCCAGGGGAAGGTGGGGGGGCAGAGGAGTTCCAAACCCTTTTCCTCCTCTTTCTCCCAACTTCTCCTGTTAACTCCCATGCTGCTGGGAAACATGCTGGGAGCAGCTGCAAATCCTGCTCCCTGCTCTGAGCATCTCCCTGCCTCGAGAGCATCACTGAGGTTTGCAAGGCACTAAGGACAAATTCCTATGCTTTGGGGACCACCACAGCAGGGCCTGGGACAGGCAAGGAGCTAAGACACTGATGGTACCCCAGAGGCACCCAGCGCCCACCACGACGGTCCAGAGGGACCTCATGAGAACCACTGGGGTTTGCAAGGCACTAATCCCATATTCCCAGGTTCTGAGGATCACTGCCCCGCAGGATCTGGGACAGGCAGGGAGTTAAACTATGGATAGTGGCACCCCAGAGGCACCCAGTGCCCACTCAGAAGGTCCAGAGGGTCCGACCCCACCGCATCCAATTCACACCCACCTCAGTGGGCCACAAAGATCTACCAAAAACTGCAGGGTGAGGATGTGAAGGGCCCCGAGCCTTGTCACGCTGGGTGTAGCCGCACACCCGACGGTGTGTGTGCACAGCCCGGCCCGGGACTCTTTGCACAGGGCGTTGTTGCAGGTCCAGCGCTGCGTTTGAAGTTCCCCCGAGCGAGCTGCGCGGCCGGCAGCAATCAGCGCTCCATAAAGGCGCGATACCGCAGCCCTGGGCGCAGGCTCTGATGTGTTATCTCCCCTCCCCGGCGGGGCAGGCAGCTCTGCGGCTCATTTCAAAGCCTCTTGGTGCCTGCAGATCAAAGGCGCTTCCTGATGCCTCCACCCCGGCGAAGCCGGCGCGGTCCCTCCTCGGGATGCGGCCGCGGCCCTGCGGGAGCAAGAGATGGTGCAGGAACCACCACTGCCGCAGGGATGGAGGCACCGGGATCAGGAGAGATGTGCCCTGCCCGGTGGCTGCGGCAGCATGGCCCCCTGCCCACATCGGGGGGATCAGCACGTCCTTGCTGCGTGGATTAGGCACACTGTCACCCTGCAGTGGGGAAAGGAGCCCAGGCAGGTTCAGTGCCATGTGGGTGCCCCAGTTTAGCCCCACACTGTAGGACACAGCACTTTGTTTTGCCCCAGACACACCCCCAATGGAGCACCACCTTGCCCAGACTCCACTGACCTGAACAAACCCCTCTCAGGACAAACCCCCTCCTTCCCCACCACTGCGCATCCTCCAGCACCAAACCTCCACAGGCAGCACCATCTCGGAGGCAATGTGTTTTTTCCCTTTGCCTCCCACATTCCCCACACTCCCCAGTGAGGCATCATCTGCTTCCCTGCGCCCTGGGAGCAGCAGCACAGCCAGGCCACACACTGCGAGCCCCGAGGCCACCGGTGTCTCCTGGCCACGAGCCCCGCGTTGCTGTTGTCTCCACGAGCCCAACACAAGATCCCAGGAGAGCAGGGGGGAGGCTGCAGGCGCTGGAACAAGGGCACGAGCTGCCTCCACACTCGGCAGCATCCCGGGAAAGGGAGTGCATCCATTCAGAGCACACACAGGAGGAGCTGCTGAGTCTGCAGCAGGAAGGATGATGGTCTTTGCATTTCGAGAAGGGGATCTGCCTCCTCCCCGTCCCGCCAAACACGCGTTTTCCGGGAGCAAAGCAAAGCGCAGGAATGGGAACGGGACTTCTGGCTGCGCAGGACGGGAGCATCTACAGCATCTACAAACAGCGTGAGCACAAACTGTGTGGGCAGCAAAGGCAAACGGGAAAGGAAACCAACAGGCAAGGAAACGATCCTGGCAGCGCTCCCGTTATGGCTCACACAGCTCCCTGCTGCTCCCTCTCCGGGTGTCCCTCCCTCAGACCCCTCGCCCTGCTCAGACATGCCCCCGTTCCACTTTTACTGTCAAAACGCTTCCCATCCAAAGGGCTGGATTTAGAAAAATGCAGCCAGAGAGCTACGGCCTGTTTGCAGGAACCAGTCCCAGCACAGCTGCCTTAGCACCCCGTGGCACTGCCCCTGAACACACATCCCAGGCAGGGCTCAGCCTGGTCCCAACCCCGGGAAAGGGGAAGGGAAGCCCTGACAAGTCCCGTTCTGTGGAGGGAAACCGAGACCTGGACACACTGAGGGACCTGCAAAGGGATGGGACTTCCAACCTGCACACCCTGGTTGGCCTCATCCCTTCCAAACACGGAGCAGGGATGGAGGTGAGGGGCAGCAGGAGGGACTCTGGGGTCATGCTGTGCCTGTCACACCCAGCCAGGGATTTGATCCCAGCTTTAAAGCGACTCATGCTCAGAGACGCAGGTTTATCCACATGCCCCGACGTGCTTAATGACCAAAGTGCTCCTCGGTGAACCCAGCCACTAAAATAAAGTCAATGAGGCAAGTGGATTAAAGAAAATCATAAAAGCAAAAGATCTGAGAGAGATGAAACGGCCCCGTTGAGTCACAGCCTGTGGCTGCCAACGCACGGTGTCCTCCCAAGCCTCGGCAGCCTCCTGCAGAGGGTCCCCTGCCACCACTGTCCCCCTCATGTGAGCAGTCACCGGGGCAGGTCGGGGCAGGGTGTGACCCTTGTGCTGCTGAGGGGACCCATCCATCACTCTCTGCTTGTTTCCATCACTCTCTGCTTGTTCTCACGTGTCCCACCTCACAGGGGGCTCCTCACAGCTCCTTCCTTCCCTCCTCCTCCCTGCCCAGCTGCTCCACCACAGACAGAACCTCACACAATGGGCCAGCTCACAGCCACAGCCCAGCCAGGAGATGACCAGGGGTGGGAATCTGGGATCCTTGGGGAAAACATTCCTGCCATGCTGCCTGTTCCATCACCAGCACCGTCAGATGTGCTGCATCAGAGAGTCATGGAATGGTTTGGGTTGGAAGGGACCTTAATGCCCATCTTGTTCTACCCCCTGCCACAGGCAGGGACACCTTCCACTAGCCCAGGTTGCTCCAAGCCCCGTCCAACCTGGCCTTGGACACTTCCAGGGATGGGGCAGCCACAGCTTCTCTGGGCAAGGTCAGGGAGTCCTGAGCTTTGCTGCCTGATCTGTAGTGGTGTGCCAGGATTGGAGCAGGTGTCTCACTCCAGGAGGCTTTACATTGGCCAGGAAGGAGCCCCCAGGCTGGGTGCAGCCCTTTGACACCACTGCAACACCACGGAGCCTTCTCCTTAAACCACCAGGCTCTGCTGCCAGAGCCAACCTAATTCCCGGAGTTTGAGTCCAAAGCGATTATCTCCATTTACCAACCTAAGCATGAGACACAAGAGCCCTGCCAAAACCCCAGACAGCCTCAGGAGAGGTGTCATTAAACCTCCTCAGCCAGAGGAAACGAAGCAAGTGGTTTGTTCCCAGGCCGCCCTTTCTGGTAAGGTGTTAATAAATAACCGTGGCCAGACAGGTGCTGTCAGCTCTGAGTCACCGACCTGCCCCTCCTGAGTCACCAGCACACCATCCCTTCCACCAAACACTCACTCTGCACCCCACGGGGGGAGAGGGGACACTCAGGGCTGGGCAATCAGGGGGTCAGTCTGTGTGAGACCCCCTCTTCAACCCAAAAATAGCACAGGGTATTCGGGAGCTCCTCCTGAGAATTGACACCCGGAGAAAACCCGCAGGGTTGAGGTGCAGCAGGGACAGTTGCAGAAGGGCCCCCCGGCCACCACGGCAGCATCCTGCTCTCCAGAGATTTGGAAGGCAATGGCTGTGATGGCCAGTGCAATCCCAGAGGATGGGGGCCCAGGAGAGATGCCAGGGATGCAGGTGAACACTGGCAGCAGCTCAGTCCCGCTGGGATGCGCTCGGAGCACGGCATCCGCTGCTCCCAAAGCGCCACCCTCGGCACCAGCTGCAGTTCCCTCCTCAAATACCAGCCCTGACCAGCCCACCCAGACCTGAGCACAGGTGCTCACCCTAAGGAAGACTAAAGATAGAACTTTTAAGCCCCCAACAGAAACACCCCCGAGGACTTTCTCGCTCCCACGCTCCAACCTGTTCTGCGTGTGCCGCCTCCCTCTCTGGCTCTTTCGAGCAATTTTCCCCCTCCTTCCCCGCAGGAAAAGGCCATGCTCTTTCTTGAAAGCCATGTGTCACTTGGGAGACTGACAGGCAGGTGAAAGAATGAAGAAAGTCCCATTCTCCTTCATTTTTGCAGCCCGGTGATAAGCAGGGAGCGATGTCAGGCTGGGCCAGCACGGACTCCGGGAGTGGCTGCCGCAGGTTTCGGGAAGGCTCTGGCACCCAATGACAGTTCTGCTCCTTTATTAAAAGCATCCCCACAGTGATAACCCTCTGACAGGCTGATGGATGGGCCTGAGCAGCAGAACGATGTTCCTTGAGCACGAACTTTGTTTATCTCCCAGCATTTTTGCTTCTCCTGCCGGGCCTCCAGCAGCCCCTGCTGTGGGCAGGTGAGCAGCTCTCCTTGGTTTCTGTCATCAGCAGGAGCCTTGATGATCCATTTGATCCCTGGGCTTTGCCAAATGAACTGGAGGGCTCTTTCCCCTCCTCATCAATAGGGAGAACTCCACCTGCTTCCTGCCCCAGCAGACTTAGGGGAGGGATGCTCTGCAGCACCTCCTGCATCCCAGAAAAGCTCAGCAAGGATGGATCATCCCCAGGATAAAAAGGATTACGGGGGACACTGTCTTCGTTCCCACACCTCTCTCCACTCCCATCCTGGTGCAGCAAGGCACTGGCTCACAGGATGGGGAAAGCACTGCAAAACCTCCGTGTTTGGCTGCAGGGACGTGACAGGTTTGGCTGAGCATCCCACGCGGTCCCAGCCCAGGGATGAGCTCTGCTCCCCACGGCCTGGGGATGCCCAAAGTCCTCACATCTGGGCCAAGGTGTTTTCTGGAAAGCTTTGAAGCAGGGAGTGATCTCAAACAAGGATGCAAAAGCCACACTGGAGTCCTGCCCTGCCACCACCCCCTGCCCTCTGAGACCGGTCCCCCTGAGGATGGGAGGAAGGGAAGGAGGAAAAACCAGCTGGCTGCACATTTATTTTGCAGCTTTGAGCTGATTTCTATCCCGGGGGATTACCAATTTAAGCAGTGTTTTTTCCTGTTCTGACCCTAAGCTGATTAGTTCTCTGTGCCCCCCTTCTCCCCTCTCTCCCCTCCTTCTTTTTCATGAAGAATGAGGATATGGAATTCCAGAGAAGTGCCAAGGCAGAGCTGACACAGTTGCCCAGCGGAGCAGAGGGAGATGCTCACCCAGCCCCACAGGATGGATCCTGCCTCACCTACAGAGCTTTAAACCACAGCTTTAAGATCTTTATCTTCTTATCCAGCAGGAACTGATATCCCTGAGGGAGGGGAGAAACCTCCCCAGCTGGTCAGGGTGAGCCCCATCGGCACCAGCATCACTCTCCCAGGGCAGTGGAAACTGCTGGTACCAGAGATGCTGGTGGGACTCATCCAGGAGCAGCAAAACTTGCCCTGGCACGATCCAGCTGCACTTCCTGAGTGCAGGAGCCTCCTTTTCCAAGTGCCATCACTCACAGCAGCCCAGCACAACCCCGATCCCACGACACCCCAAGGTTTGCTGCTCCCGAAAAGAGGAACTGGGGAGGCTCAGGACTGGGGGAGCAAAGAGTGCAGCTCCCGGGGAGTCTCCAGGTCACCTCCATCCCTCAGTCCCCAGTTAATTTCCCAAAATCCCAGAGCAAAGCCAGCACAGAGCCGGGTGTGCCAGAACCTGTCCCACCCAGGCACAGGCACAGCCACCGCTCCGTGCGGCAGGAAAGCCAGGAACACACCCATCCCTATAAAAAGATAATTATACAATCCACGGCGGGAAATTAGCACAGCAAAACACTGTTTAATTCTCACAATGCACCTCAGCACCGGATCAGGAGGTAAAATTACCTCTCACCTGCAGTGAGATGGGCCCTCGGGCCAGGATTAGGGCTCAGTGCTGAGGAAGGGTGGGAACCTTCAGCAACTGCCCTCACCCGAAATGTGGTGTTCAGAGGGGAGCAAATTTGGGCTGTTTGCCCCTTCTGGGTCCTTGAAACCAGAGAGCCACAATAAAAATCTTTTATGTGCATAAATCAAGGCAGAAGTTTGCACCATAGACTCATTGGCCCTTTGTTTGCAAATGGTGAGGCATAAAAATGGGGAGGCATAAAAAAATAGGGATTTTAAAAAATTACTACATTTAAATAACTTCTCTTTAATTGGAACAGAAAACATGGATAAAGCACCCAAGTCTCACAGTTGCTTGGCCCAGTCCAACCCAAGATCAAAAATAACCCTTCATCAAACAAACACACAACCCAAACCCATCCTCAGAGAGGAATCAGGGCAGAGCCTTCATCCCATTAGAGCCCTACTCCAAGCTCTCCTCATTCCCTCTTGATCTCAGTTTTAACTCACAGTGACCAAAGACATGGATCCCTCACCTGCTGCCCTGCAGGGTGTCAAGTGAAAGGCAAAAAGAGTAAGAAAAAGGTCTTTGTCTTAATTCAAATTCGTTGAAAGTGGGGAAAAGCAATTTTTCCAGAAAAATTTTGATGGACTTAAAAAAAAAAAAAGGCAGTTTCACTACACACCCACTGCCACAGAGCCACTGCTGATTACTCTGGGAGTGAAACTCCTCCACGCATGGCCACGCTTGGGTTGGCATCGCCCCGGGACACCGGGTCACAGTCCCCGTGGGGGTCATCCCAACATCCACCCACTGGCCCTCAGCAGGGACAACATGGGATTTCTGGGCTCAAAGGTTCCATCTCGGGATGGGGAAGGGTCAAGGTGAGGGTTTGGTGACCCCCAAAAGGCCCCCAGGACCGTTCCCAGGAGGAGGGGGGCACAGCACCAGCCGTGCCGTGACCTCAGCGGAGGGCACGGAGAAATGTACCTTCAGCTCAGCGTTTCCTAGAATTCATCAGGAATTTTTTTTTGAAACCGTTGCTGGCTGAGAAACGCCAATGGGGTTGAAACTTAAAACTTGATGCAGGAATAAAAAAATGTAGGTCAGGAAAAAAAGCACCCAAGTGAAAAGCTCCTTGTTCCTCGGTGCGACGCCTCGCCCGAGCGGCCCCGCGGTGCCATCCCTGGGCGAGAGGCTTGGGAAGGGGCTCCGAGGGATGTGCACCTGGAAAAGGGCTCAAACCTCAGGGGTTTTACGGGGCAAAGCAGCCGTTCCTGCGGTGCCTGCGGCCGGAGGTGCTGCCAGGCCGGAGCTCCTGCTGCCAGGGCACGCTCAGCCCGCCCCAGCCTGTCCTCAGCCACGGGGCACACACCGACTGTGCACCATTCCTGCCTTATTCCCAGTCATTCCAGGTATTCTGCTGTTTAGTTTAAAGCACAGAGTGCAGTAGAGCCGTAAATTCCTGCTCCCATCATCGGGACAAAATCATCGCGTTCCGTTCCTGGGACGCGGGGAGGGGAAAGCCAAAAGGCTCCCCTCACAGTAACAGAATCATTTAGGTTGGAAAGGGCCTTTAAGTTCATCAAGTCCAACCATTAACCCAGCAGTGCCAAGGCCACCACTGAACCATGTCCCCAACAACAGCAAATACAACGAGGGCAGCGCTACCACCCCTCCAAGAGCATCTCAATGTTTGATCCCAAAAACCTGCCAGCTGGGCTATAAAGCCAGGGAGTTTCAAGGGGCCCATTAAAGAGCCTGAAAACACTCTAGAGTCAAACAGGTTTGCTTAGAGCAGGGATACAGCCACGTATTTGATACCCAAAACCTCTGTGATAAATCCCATCGGCCCAATCCACCCACCCTCACGAGCATCTTCTTTCCCTCACTGATGTCAACGTAAGATCCACGCAGAGATGGATTTTTGGAGCAAATTCACCTTCCAGAAGAAATGGGCACCCGCAGCCCTCTCCCTTCCCGAGCTGGGGAATAGCTGCTCCCCCTTCAACACCTCCAGGTATCGGAGCTGTGATTTACGGAGCTCATTTAGGCAGCACCCTGAGCTGGGCCCTGCGCAGCGCCCGCGCCAGCCCCACCTGCGGGGGGGGGGGGGGTTTGCTTTAATTGAGGAGAAAGGAAAAAAAAGAAAAAAAAAAAGAGAAAGCAGAAAACCTCTTTTCCCAGCTCCTTGGTTTCATTTTTCAGGTGCCTTGATTTATTGATTGCCCTATTCCCTTTTAATAGGCTCTCCCTGCCGGAGCCAGGGTGTTTCCTGCAGGAAGGCTGCTCATGCTGCAGCTCAAGGGGGTCCTGCCGTGTCCAGCCCAGGAGAGGGCCTCTCCTGCTCCCAAAAAGGAGTCTTAGCCCCCAGCGTCATCACTCTGATTTGTGGAGGAAGAAGGTTGGATGCAGCTGCACCCATCCCTGCATCCATCCTCGAGCCCCAGTCCAGCCCTGCCTGTCCCCCTTCCCGACACCCTTCAGCTCTCTGCTCCCAGTTCCCAGCACTTCAGACAGCAAAAGCAAATCTACAGCAAAGAAAGCTTCCAAGAAAGACATTTACATGGGATAATAAAAGGATGGCAGGCACAAAATCTGATTTTTTTCCAAGCTACACCCACTTCTGTGCTCCTGGCTGTGGTTTTATGGTTGGAGCCACCAAGGTGGGGTTTGGGAAGGGCTGAACAGCTTCATCCCAGCCCCATCCTTAGGGCAGGTGAGGGGAAAACCTGGCCAGTGCTGGAGGAAAGTGAAAGGAAGGCACTGCCCAGCCTTCCTCCTCCCTCCACCCTCCTCCTCCCTCAGCTCCCTTTGTTGCCTTGGCCACGATCCAGGGCACGGCGCCCACAAGGAGAACTCCCAGCGGATGAGATCTACATCTCATATAATTAAATTTTGCCCTTTAGATTAACCAGAAGGACTCTGCCCAGCCAAGGGCTGCAGGAGCAGAGCTGATCAGCCACCGAGCCCTGAGCCTGCTGGGTTTTCCCTCCCAGGCTGGATGCAAAGCTGGAGGAGAGGTTGGCCCAACATCCAGGAGGGTGTTTAGAGGAGCTGGAGACCTTTGGATACGTGGCCAGGTGAAAACACATCCCTTCCTGATGGAGATCCATGTGCAAGCCAGCTAATCCATCCCACGTGCTGGGCTGCTGAGGGCAGGGAAGGACCCAGTGAAAGGAGCCGTGTGGGGAGCAGACCCTGTGCTTTGCCAGCTCTATGGTCTTCCTTCTGCAAATTGTCCCCAGTCCCAAACCTGGAGCAGACAGTCACCTGGGAGACAGGTCCTCACACCACTGTGTGCTAAAACCAGACAAATACTTCAAGGAACAAAAATAAGAGGGGAAAATTGGACATCTACCCCCACCTGCACCCCTTCACCCACCCTGTGCCCAGGGGGCACCAGCTCCAGCCATCTGGGGTTCCTTAAAGCCTCCCCCCTAAGATGGTGGTGCTGAACCCCCCTCACACCCCACAGAGGAGGGAGGGGGTGCACCCCCAGCGCCCACCTGCCCACTTGGCACAGCTCCACCAGCTCACACTGGGTAAAACTGCTCAAAGCCATGTTTTTCACCGGCACAAGGAGCAGGCTTGGCCTCTCAACTGTCCTTGGATAACATATATCTGAGCCTGGCTGCAGGGCTGGCTCAGCCCCAGCTGACAGCACCCGGGGCCAGGCCCCAGGATAAACACAGCCTACCTGCTTCAGAAGTGCCAGAGGCATGTAGGCACCAAGCACGATCCCTTCCATAAACAGCACTGCCGGCCCAGCCCTGGCACTGCAGGAACACTTGGAGTACTCCCCGTACACGGGATGGAGTGTTTGGGAACATTTCTGCAGCGGGACATGAGAGATGCTTCCCCTCCCTCCTGCCTGCCCCGGGCACTTGGACTTAAAGGCAACCCTGAGGAGGAGGTTGTGCTGCAGCTGAGATGCTCTGAGCCTCCTGGGGGGACCAGGACATGCAGGTGGAGAAGCCCCTCACCACTTCACCTGCTGGGGGAAGGTACAAGTGATGCTCGGCAGCCAGGAGAGCAAGGGCTGGGATGCAGCAGAGTGGTTAGAGCAGGACCCAGCCCTCTGAACGGACACAGAAAGAGCTGCAGGAAAAGCCACAAGCCATGGGAAGCCCAGGACGAGGGTCTCACACACACTGAACCTGCACCAGGGGCTTCAAACTGACAGAGAGTAGGTTTAGATTAGATATAAGGAAAATATTCTCCCCTGTGAGGGTGAGGAGGCCCTGGCACAGGTTGCCAAGAGAAGCTGTGACTGCCCCATCCCTGGAAGTGTCCAAAGCCAGGTTGGACGGGGCTCGGAACAACCTGGTCTAGTGGAAGGTGTCCCTGCCCATGGCAGCGGGGCTGGAACAAGATGATCTCTAAGGTCCCTTCCAACCCAAACCACCCCATAATTCTCTGCTCTGCACTTACAGGAGGAATTCTCCTGGCTGTAGCACCACGGGAACACTCCATGATGCAGAAGCAGCACGGAAAGATTCCTGCCTGCAAAAACTTCACAAGCAGGTGCAGCAACTCAGGCTGTGCCAACCTCTCCCAGGCTGTTTCAGAGCCCCATGTTTCCCTACCCTTTCTCCCTCTGCCTGCCCTCCAACCCTCCATTTTCAAGCTGGTAGCTTTCAGAGGGTTAACAAGGTGTGTGCCCCCGCGGGGCTGGGCTCCCCTCCCTCCCTCCTCGCCCCTCTCTTCCCGGCATGGACTTGGAGACCGGAGGCTCTCCAGATTTAATCTCCAAGACAAACATTCTGTAGCTGGAGCCTGCTCCATTTGCACTTAGAGCACAGATATTAAAAGGCACAGCCAGGCTCAGGGCTCTGCCCACCCCTCGTGGCGTGCCCCCCTCGCCTCTGCCACGCGCCCGGTGCCAGGGGGGTGGCACCAGGGAGGTGTCACCAGCTTTGCAACGAAGCTGTGAGGGATGGCTTGTAGTGGGAGTGAAGAAATACCCACTGCAAGAGCCCCCGTGTCTCTGGGCGGGTCTTCATGGAAGGGGAGAAGCTGGATCTTGCACAGGGTCCCCTTGGCCCGGCTGAGCCACTGGCACTGCCAGAGGGATGTGGGAAGGGGGCAGAGGAGCAGCATCAACACACCAAATGTGACCATCAGTGTGGCTCAAGGTGCTGATCCAGGGAGGGTTCAGTGGTTTGCAGAGTCAAGGTGGTTTATCTCTGAGAAGCCACCATTTTACTACCTTTCCTCCTGAGATGCTGAGGTGGTACCCAAACATCCCAAGGAGGAGGTTTGGGAGCTGCTGGAGGACACCTGACACAAGGCAGGGGGTTTGTGCATCTTCAAGGTCGTTATTGTGCTGAAGGAGTAAATCTCACGTCAGACCAGAAGGTGTGAAGCCCAGCACCACCCAGAGATGCAGTTAACACCTCATGCTCTTGTTCAGGAGGAAGGAAAGGTCTCCAGGCTATTTGGCAACAGGAGCCTTCCAGTAAATACTTATCTCTCATCTTACGTTTCAGTCGGAAGTGGAGAGATTTGGTTCATTTTCCACGGGGATGGGAGAGGAGAATGTGCCAGCAGAGCTCCAGGGCTGAGCCCAGCTCTGAGCCACAGCAAGGGCTGGGCAACACCAAAATCCACCTTCTGTCCTTAAAACCTACAGGCAAAAACCTGATGGGCAGGAAACCCATCTGGTTCCCTCTGAGCACCGGCTTTCTGGACATTTAACTCATTTCATTACTGAGAAATGTCTTTTCCTATGACATCGTGGCACTTCCAGGAGAGAATAACTCTCCCAAAACTAAGCCTGCAGCCTCCACCACAGCCTGGAAAACTGAGTTAGGATGAAAAGCTCGACACCAGCCTGGAGCTGGTCAGGAGGGCCCCGGAAAGGGCTCATGGCAGTTGGATCCCAGCCCCGTGTGCCCCTGCCCGACACCCAGCTATAAAATTGCTTTCTGAAGATGGTGGCTGGGTTAATTACACATACACACACACTGATGTTTTCATGAAAAAGGCTATTCTATAAAATTGTGGGAGCAATAAAAAATATAAATAGCCCTCGAGGCACCACAAAATGATGCCATTTTAAGTGCATTTATTTTTTCCTTGAAATCTGCAGGGTGGTATTTAAAGATGAAGGGAGGAGGAGGACGAATATGTGCTGCTCTGTCCCAGTGCCAAACACCCCACGGAGCTCTGGTGGTCTCCTGGAGCCAGCCAGGGGCTCCAGGTCCACAATTAATGACCTCTCCACACCTTTCATGTGCCACCCACTGGAATACATCAAGCGTTTCGCCCCAGCTGCAGCCGGCGTGGTGGCTCCCAGCACCCCAGAAATGCCCCTTCCAGCTCCCCCCACCCAAAATGTCTCAATATTTGCCTTTGAGATATCTTTTGATATCAAAAGGCAGCCACAGCCCAGTTCCTGAGGTGTTCAGCAACTCGCTGGTGGTCCCTAAATAAGCAGCCAGATGATCTCACACCAAACATCCCCAGGTCCTTGTGGGCTGACCACAAAACCTTCAAACAAGCCCCGAGAACAGGCAGGCTCAGTTCCCTCCGGCCACCGAACTCCTCCAGCCCGGTCCACCCAGGGGGACATTCCTCAAAGTACACTCAGTGTTCTTGGGGTTTGCCTAAAATACGAGCCCGGCAGGACAGGCAGACGCTGGGAAGGCGAGCGAGAGGGAGCGAAGGAAAACCCACAAGTCCTGCTGCTCCATCCAAGTCACGAGTTCGGCCAGCTCCCTGCAGGTTGGTCAAGGGGAAGAGGATTTTTCCTGGATGGTACAATCCCCTGCTCACCATCTCCTCTGGAGCCCAAGAGGAGGACAAAGAGGACACTGTCCTTTCTTTCCCACCTCTCCAGGAACAGGGGCACAGCCCAGACACCTCTGACACCCCACCAGCGGTGCCCTGGGCACAAGGGGGTCCCTCATTTATGGACCAAAAAGCTCCTGTGGGTTTTCTCATCCTCTGTGGGATTGAGCTAGCCATATCCACAGGCTCCAGGAGGGATGGACTTGGGGAAATGAAAGCAATTGTGTCTCCTGCAGCCACAGTGATGATAAGCAACTGCCGCTGATGTGCTGAGGTATCCTCGGATCAGGTCAGGAGGGGGTACCACCAGCCCGGATGAGGGAGAGCGCCTGGAAACTGCTGTGCAGCCCAGAAATGGCAAAAGCCCTCAGGCTTTTTCTGTATCCCAGTTAATTACTGCTGGAAAAGTCATCAGCAGACCCTGCAGGCCGTTTGCCTCTGTTTATCCTGGTAGGTGGCTCACCCCGGGGCTGCGGGGGCCTCGCTGCTCACACGAGTGGCACGAGGAGCATGGAGAGCCACCAGCAATGCCCATCTCCATGCCAGGAAAGCACAGGGAAGAGCCTGCTCTTGCCTCCCCCACTGTGAGTGGAGAACACATCTCAGGATGGAGTTCCGCTCCCCACACTCAGGCTGAGGCTCCCTGAGCTGTCACTGAGTCAGGGAGAACTGAATCCCAGCCCAGCAGCTCTCCTGCTGCCCACCCCAGGCAGGCACGTGGCCAAGAGCAGGAGCAGGGTGGTTGTCCCATGTTCCACGTGGGATCAGCCAAGGAACGGCATTGCCTCTTGCACACAGGAGCAGTTTACCAGCTGCGCTGGACACGGAGGATTTTTAAGGCCAAGACAACAACAGACCAAGCTGCTTTTTTCATCTGAAGTCTCGGGAAGCGACGATCCAGGGAGGAAGTTGCAGGCGGGATGGAGGGGACAGCTCTGGGCTCTGTGAACATCTGGTTTGCAACACCCAGGAGCCCGTTTTGGCCAAGAGCCCCATGGCTGGAGCATGGGGGGTCCTAAAGATGCTGCAGCTGCTGGGAAGAGCCTGGCTGAGCTCCTGGCATTCCACACCACCCCGGGATCCCCAGGAAATCTGCACAAGGAGCTCGAGGTGCCACGGCAGTTAGTCCTGGTTACCTGAGAGCCAGGCTGGCTTTCCTTGCCTCTCTTTACACACAGAAGGTGATCCCTGCCTGAGAACCCCTGGGGCTCAGGAGATGGCCAGCAGCAGGAGAGCACAGATCAGCCCATGCAGCAGGACCCATCAGTGTGTCCAGGATGTCTCATCAAGTCAAAGCCAGCTCACCATCCCTGCTGGAGCCCTTTGCACCGGCTCCTGCGCCCTGAGCTGGTGATTTCAGCAGGATTTGCCATGCTCCAGGCACTGGAATACACTGTCACTGCTGGGAATGTAGGAAAAACTCCAGCCCACAACACATCCAAAAGTCAGATCACCCTGAGATGTCACTGTCCCACATCCCTCAGGCTTAGGAACTTCAGTCCTGCTCCATCCTGGCCTGGGGACAGAGTGGAGATGGATCTGCAGATCCAGGCACTTTCTCTGCTCACCTCGGGGAACTCGCATGAATTTTAAAATTTCCTGCCAAGCATCCATTGTGCAGATGTTGAATTCTTGGCAGGGACCTCAAACAGGCTCCCTGAGGTACGAAGGAAAACTCCCTGGAGCACAGGCTCTGGCTGGACACTTCCCTGCAGCCCTGTACCCACGGTGGCCCACGAAGGAACACCGTGCACGGGAGCAGCACCCAGGGGGGAAGAACAAATCCCTCTGCCCACGGAATTTCCATCAGGATACACTTTGCTAATTAATTTGGTCCTGGCCTCACACGAGCAGGGATGAGCCAGAGCATCACTTCCAGGGGCCCAGCTGCCTGAAATCCATCACACGACTCGACAGTGCGGATAATCTGAGCAGAAACCATGGGAAAGGGGCACAGGCAGGTGGCCACAACACACCTTCCCACTGCCCCGGCTCACAGGGATTTAGGAGCTGCAGGAACGACAAAAGCAGAGGGATTCTGCAGCAACACAGCCTGCTTGGCAGCCCCATTTAGTTTACATGAGCACAGCTGGTTTTCCTGGAAAAACAGCATGAAAACCAAGAGGAGAAGCTGCCCAGGGATAAGAGAGCGGAGGCACGGAGAGCTGCTGGGGCTGGGGAGGGGGATGAGCCTGCTGTGATGCCAGGGAGCAGCGCTGGGTGCTGAGCTGTGGGACCCTCTGCTGCCCAGGGCTCATCCTGCACCTCCCAGCGACGCCCTCCCCGAGCCCCCCGCAGCCATGGGAAGGGCAGAACACGATCCCCTCGTTACGTCAAGCTCTTGGCAAGCTCCCCCCCGACCCCCCACCGCCTCCCGACGACGCATCCTGTTCGCCGCTTCGCATCCGGCTTGGGAATTCCAGGAACATCTGCTCGGCTCCCTCGCCCCACCG
>VZRE01002875.1:89994-111867 GCA_013396775.1 Cephalopterus ornatus
CCCGCCCCGCCGGGCTCCCACGCCCGCCACAGGAACCCCCACATCCCACCCCCACCCGGGCTGGCTACAGCAGCAAACCCTTCCAAGCATCGCCCCGACTCCCCCAGCAGCCAAAATGTTCTGTCCTGGGGAAGTCCCCTCGGGTAAATGAATAAATTGGGATTGTCCAAACCATCGGTCCCAGTAAACTGTGGTGAAATGTTCGGGGAGGGAGGAGAGGGGAAGCGCACACGGCCATGTGTGCAGTGTCCTCCCATCTCCTGAGCAAAGGCTTGTCCTCTCCAGGACAATAGCACCAAAAACAGGAGCATCACTGTGATCACAAGGAACAGGCAGAGATGATGCAGCTGGGAATGCAGTGTACTCCTGGGAGCACACGGGATGCTCAGAGCTCAGATCAGAGCAGGGATTTGGGAAAGGGAGCCTGTGAAACACCACTGTGCTCCAGGGCACATTAGGAGGGCTCCACAGCCACTGCCAGAACACCAGGAGAAACCTGGGGAATACTCTCCTCTGCTCCCTGGGAAGTGACAGCAGCAGCAGGATGGACTGCCTGGATGGCACCTTCAGCCTCCCTGGAAAAGCTGGATGATCCAGGGCTGACACAAGGACAGCAACCACAGCACTGCACAGCACACTAAATACATCCAAGCTCCTTCCCAAGCCTGCTTTTACAGGTTTTTCACACTTGGAATCCTGGAACAGTTTGGGTTGGAAGGGGCCTTAAAGCCCATCCAGTGCCACCCCCTGCCATGGGCAGGGACACCTTCCACCATCCCAAGCTGCTCCAAGCCCTGTCCAACCTGGCCTTGGACACTTCCAGGGATGGGGCAGCCACAGCTTCCCAGCACATGAACCACGCTCCAGCGGCCAAGGAGCACCAGGGCTGCCCACAGGCACCATCCTCATCATCACCCTCACCCCATCGCCACGGACCAAGCACCAGAGACGGGCACGGAAAGCTGGGTTTGGTTCCCAAGAGGGACAGGAAGGTCTGGCACGTGGCACATCTGCTACCAGGAAGGAGGCCTCACGTTTTAGAGCTGATTTGGCTGCTGCAGGTAAATTAAGGGGAATGGGGAGATAAGAGGCAGAGGAAGGGACACGCAGCCCTGTGTCCCGGCTCCCCCCGGGCACCGCCGCAGCTCGGGAAGGGCAGTGCCCACTCCTGGGCCTCAGGAATGACATGGGGAGGGGAAGACAAAAGGGATGCTTTGTGGAGAGGCTGAATTAATTCAGCTTCATGCAAAAGGAAATTTGTTCCCTCTGCCAGAAAGAAAACAAAATGGGGCGAGCAGGGAAAGGAGCGGCTCGGCACGGCTTGGCTCAGCATTCCGAAGGCAAATCGTCCCCTCTGACCCTGTGCACCACGCCAGGGGCACCGTGCCCCCCCCCAGCCCACACTGCAGCACCTCCAATTAGGATGCCAGGGGACAGGGAATGAAAGGGAAGAGAAATTCTGCTTAATTGAGAGACTGCAGCCAGGCCCCGCTCACCCAAGATTATCCAGAGGAATGCAAGTCTCCCTTGCAGCGGGTTCACTCGCTCGAGACAGGAAAGAATAGAGCAGACTCCAGGCGCGAGAGGAGAAGAAAAATAAAGATTCATATGACCTGGATTTGGGGTTGGGATGAGATCTGGTGACTGCCCGAGGCCCGCAGAGCGGTTGCACGCTCCTGCCCCGCTGCAGCCACACTTGGGGTCTCCTCCAAAAGCACCAATCCCAACCAGGAAACCTGCTCCATCAAAACCTTCTCCATCAGGAGCACCAGGCTCCTCAGGGCCCCCAGGGAATGTCATTAACACTCCCCCTGCTCCTGCAGCAGCAGCCAACCTGCAGAGATCTCTGGCCACCCAGAAGAAAGCCATGTCCTGTCTCCCTGGTCCATAAGGTTGGACAGTCAGCACCTGGAAGGAGCCAGCTCAGCCAGGGCCAGGCCCCTCAGGCAGCTCCAGCAGCAAAGGGACACACTCCTGGGCCTGTCCCACTGCATCTGCCAGCCAGTTTTATCCAGGTCCTGTTGCAGTCAGAAAGCTGAGAGCTCTAACAGTCCAGGGGGCACTGCATCCATTTAATCTCCACTGGTTTAGTCTCACAGGGGAATATTCATCCTTGGCATGGACAGGGCACAGAGCAGCTTAGGAAGAGACCGCTCCAAGCACACCTGTACCCATGGGCTGCATCCCCAAAACCAGGGAAGTTCATGGCTCCTCCTTCAGTGCTTGAGCTCCCAAGGAAACCAGGGAGCTGCAAAGATCACAAATCCTTCTGTGGATCTTGGGTGAAGGGACTGCTACTCTGGCCCAGACTTGGCAGCTACAGTAAGTCCACTCCTGCTGGATGCTCCCATCCAGCTCCCACAGAGTTTTCCCACCTTTACCTGCCCTCTACACCATTAAAACCCATTTTGTTTTGTATCAGCAGGTCGGCAGAGCTTCCCCATCCCACAGCTTCCCCATTCCCCTCGCCAGCAAAGCTCCAGCTCCAAGGAAAGCATCCATTTTTATCCACAACCCTTCTGTTCCTCCTCAGATTTCTAATCCATTAGGTTTTTCTTCAGAAAGAAAAACAAGCTTCAGAGAGCGAGGGAGCAGCACACAAGAGGGTGTGAGGGAACAGCAGCACCAAAATCTTGCAAAACTGCATTTCAGAGAATCATGGAATGGTTTGGGTTGGAAGGGATCTTAAAGTTCATCTCATTCCACACCCCTGCCAAGGGCAGGGACACCTTCTACTAGCCCAGGTTGCTCCAAGCCCCGTCCAACCTGGCCTTGGCAGCACCTTCTGCTATGAAGAGTTGTCCCTCCTGTCTCCTCAACTCTGGGAAAAAAACGCAGAACCATCCTTAAAAATGGCTATTCCTGACTACATCCAATGGAATCATGTGCCTGGAGCAGGGGGAAGGCAGCCCCCAGAGGAGCCCTGCCCTACCCTGGGCCATTCCACACGGAAGCACATCCTGAGCTAATGCCACCTGCACCAGGATAAAGGCGCTTTGTGCACCACACACGTCTCTCAACACGTTCCCATATGGAATTTGATCAAATTGGACTTATCTCAGCAGAGCTTTGAAATCCCCCCTGCTCCCAACACAGCCACAGATGCCATTAGAGGGAGGGTGGAGGAGGCGGGCAAACATCACCCCAGAATCATGGAGTGGTTTGGGTTGGAAGGGGCCTTAAAGCTCATCTCATCCCACCTCCTGCCATGGGCAGGGACACCTTCCACTAGCCCAGGTTGCTCCAAGCCCCATCCAACCTGGCCTTGGGCACTTCCAGGGATGGAGCAGCCACAGCTTCCCTGGGCAACCTGTCTTGAGTGAAAGATTAAATAAACTCAGCTTAACCTCTTGGTCAGGGGCCCCAGGAATGAGCAGGACCTCGTCTCAGGGTGGGCACCCTCAGGGCCATGGTGGCCTTGTGGCTGCCATCCCCTGGTCCCCCAGGCACACATTTCCCTCCACCCAGCACAGCAGGGATTAGCCCTCAGCCTCACAGGGACGAGCATCTTCCCATCAAAGGATCTCAAAATATCATCCACCTCACGGCCCCTTCCCAAAGCTCCTCCTATTCCTCCTCCTCCTCCAGGACCTGCTCTGCAGGGACCTCGAGGTGCTCACAATAAATGTGGCAGCTTAAAGATTCACCCAGATCCAAGGAAAAGAAATAAAAGGTTAAACAAGCAGAGAAAGCAATTGCAGGTCCATCCAAGAGCAACATTGTTTGGCAACTTTGTTTGGAAAAATTAATAATTCTGCAGAATTTCAAGAGGAGGGAAGTGGATGAGGAGAGGGAGAGAAAAGGCAACCTGGAAACCCAGAAACTCCCTTCAACTTTCTATCCACAACTAAATGCAAAGCTGGGAAATAAGGAGCAACACAACATGTTGTTGATGACTTTTCCATTAAATACTCACGTTTAAACCCCCTCTTTGTATTCCAGCCTTTGCTTGCAGCCTCAGCAGGCCCCACTTCTCCCCCCCACCTTTTTTAATAATAATAATAAAAAAAAAGTTATATGACTTTAATTAAATGCACTTATTAAAAGAGTGAAATATTTGGAGAGGCTGTTTTTACGCTGGAGGCACATTTTCCAGCGTGCTGCAGAGTGTCTGCATCCGCCCGCCCCAGGCCAGTTTTAATGCACAAATAAATCCCCACCTGAAGTGCTGACAGGTTATTATGCAGTGTGGCAGCCAACTAAAGTAAACACAGGGGCACAGTTTTAACCTCTTGCAGTCGCAGAGCCTCTCCCCCGCCGAGGGGGGCTCAGGTGGAAATGACCAGCAGCAAAAGCACCGTCCTCCCTGTCCCCACCCCAAGCCCCCAGGAGAGCCCTGAGCTGGGACAGGGCAGTGGTGGAGCATCCAGCACATGCCAACCTCCGCCAGGTGATGGACCAACCCACGGGAATCAGTCAATCAGAGTCATAAATACTAATAAAGTCATAGGGTCATGAAGACACTCCAGGGGCTGCAGCCCCTCTGCTCTGGGGAGAGGCTGGGAGTGTTCAGCCTGGAGATGGGAAGCTCCAGGGAGACCTTAAAGCCCCTCCCAGTGCCTGAAGAGATCTTATAAAATAGATGGACAGAGACGTTTTACACAGGCAGATAATGACAGGACAAGGGGAAAGGTTTTAAAATAAAAAAGGGGAAATTTTGATGGGATGTGAGGAGCAAATTCCTCCCTGTGAGGGTGGGGAGGTCCTGGCACAGGTTGCCCAGAGAAGCTGTGGCTGCCCCTGGATCCCTGCAAGTGTCCAAGGCCAGGTTGGACGGGGCTTGGAGCAACCTGGGATAGGGGAAGGTGTCCCTGCCCATGGCAGGGGGTGGCACTGGATGGACTTTAAGGTCCCTTCCAACCCAAACCATTCCATGGTTCTGTGATAACACAAAAGAACTGCCTGTCCCAGCTGGAATGCAAGGCTGGAGAGCTGTCAAGTGATGGAAAACATCCTCTCCTGTGGATGCCTCCCAACACCAGCCCTGAGGGCTTGAGTGCCTGGGATGCCAGGCTGGTGGACCTGAGCCCCTGCATGGTGGAGACAACACCTCCACAGTAACCACAGTGGATTTGCATCCATGTTTCAAAAGCCAAGCCCTGGGTTTGCATATTCCTTTGTCAGTGGTGAAACAAAGGTGGAGCAGATAATGAACAAACCACAAACAAATACCTGGAGGAAGGAACCAAACCTACAAAGTCCCTGCTCTTTTTCAGGGCAGCTCCCCCAGTGCTGTGCTGGTAGACATCCCTGCCAGCCCGGGGAGACACGGGAGTTTCACCAGAGCTCCCGCATTTGGAAACAGCAACTTTTAATTCCACATACCCTCGTCCAGGCACCAAACGGTGCTCAACTCCCAAACCTCCCACCGCAATTAACAGCCACTAATGACTCTGTGCACTCAGGCCCTGCCAAAGCCAAACGGTCCAGGCAAACTCACAGCTCAGCTGCCAGAAGCAGCACCTCCCAAAGCCAGGGCCACCCCTCCCAGGCTGCAGAGGATGCATGAGGCTCTTCTTCCCTGGGGATGAAAGGATGCTGAACCAGCTCCCTTCCCAAGATGCGGGTACCAAGAGCAGCATCTCAATCTCTTGCACGCTGTAGGAGGAATTCTCTGCCAAAAGAAGAGATTTCAACAGAAGAGCTGGTGCTGGAGGAGCCTCTCCATTCTCCCAAAAGGCTGCTGGACACCACAACCATGCACAGCCCGAGAGCACCAGCTCATCCTCCTCGCATGGGATGAGGGATCTCAGCCCCTTCCAGCCAGTGGGTCACTTGGCCAGCATGTGGCAGGGACAGGCTCCAACAGAAACATCCCTCTTGTCTTAAAAAATTAAGGCCTCCGCTTTGCTTCCACATCTGACAAGACGCCGCATGCTTTGCTAATCCTTGGAGGAGATTAACTTTTTATTTAGAATTCCTTCCTCTAAATGTGGCAATTATGAAGGGTGGTGGTTTTTTTTTTTCCCCCCTTCTTTAAGCTCTTGGCAAGGGAACACTTTCTCCAAGTTGGCTGAAAAGGGTTAGTTAAAAGTGGATCTTGTCTTACTTCCTCTCTCTGATCCAACCCACAGGAGCCTCTTGCACAAGGTGATGCCCCTTGTTTCATCCCTCAGCCCAGGCTGATGCCATCCATGTGAAAATCCAACCTGGCCTTGGACAATTCCAGGGATGGGGCAGCCACAGCTTCTCTCACCACGCTCACAGGGAATTTTTGCATGGAAGTAGCAGCCCATTCCCTTGCAGATCCCAGCCCTGAGCTCCAGGGCAGCTGTTTCCACTCAACAGGCACAAAGTGACTCCAGCAGCGGTGGAGCAGCTTACGGGAAACCTCGAGGAAGGATGCCCCGAACAGAGCAAAGACAACCCTTCCTGTACACCGAGAAAAAGGGGAAAAACATGGGAAAAAAAAAAATGTATCAAGTGCCTGTAGCTGTCAGAAAACATTTCTGCAGCTTTGGCAAGACAGACACAACTAATTTAGCTGGGGTATATTAAGCTGTCAGTCTGGATGATAAGAATTTAATCACTCGGAGCAGATCAAAGCTCAGCAGCACTATCGGGGGTGGGCTGGACACAGGGATCAGCAGAGGAGGGATGTGCAGGGAGTGAGAGGAGCAGGAAAAGCCTGTACGATGGGAACAGCCCTAGTGTGCTCCTGGGACATCACCTGCCCACAGGGATTGTCTCTCCCCAGGATGTGGGATCTCTGCTGTGCTACAGGGAGCCAGAGCTGTGACCGACACCGTCAGCTGGGCTCAGGGCTGGATCCAAGGGAGGAAATGCCAGTGGGGAGGGAGGATGAGCCATTGGCACTCCCACGGGAAAGCCAACAGGCTGCAGAGACCCTGCACCCCAACTCTCCAGCACAGGAGGAAAGTCTTCCCTGTGAGGGTGGGGAGGCCCTGGCACAGGCTGCCCCAGCCCTGGAAGTGTCCAAGGCCAGGCTGGATGGGGCTGACCACCATCTCCACCCCACCTCTCCACAAGAGCAGCAGCTCAGCCTCTCACTCTGGCTCACAATGCCAATGTGCATTTTTGTGCCACCTTCCTTCACTGGCAGAGGAAGGGGAACAGCAGCTGGGGAGGCAAAGGGAAAATTCACAATTCTATCACAGCTGGAAGAGAAGTCCCATTGCTGCAGGGATTTTACCTGCATTTCCCTGGGATGTTTTAGCCTTGGGCTGCTCCAGTAACTATTCCTGAGGTTCACTGGGCAGTTTTTACTGGGCTCTGTTTGGTGGGAAGCACAGGGCTGGCAGGCCCAATCCAGGTGCTGCACACTGCCTATCCAGCTGGGAAACGACATCTCCTGTGGGATCTCACCACATCTGGGCCCCAGCAAAGCCCAGACCTCGCTCTGGGAGGGACAACCACCGTGACACTCCCTGCTGCAGACACCCGCCCCCGGGAGATGGGCAGAGGATGCTCAGTGGCGCTGAGCAGGGCCAGCACAGCCAGGGAGCCACGGCCCCCGCTCTCCCAAGGGCCCCAGGAAAAGAAGTGATACAAGACAAAAAGTCAAGGACACGGCAGGATTTTCGGGGTTCTCCTGCACAGGGCCAAGAGCTGGATGATCCCTGTGAGCCCCTTCCCACTCAGGATACCCTGTCATTCCATGACAGCTCCAGTCTCCTCCACAGCGGAGAAACAGCGGGAGCTCGATGGCTCAGCGCAACATTTCTCAACACTTCCAGAAGCAATACTTTGCAACGCTATTTTTAAACTCTCTCTTTTTTTTTTTTTTTTAATTTGCAGAAGTTCAGCCCAGACTTCAGCAGCTCCAAAGGCCACCAGAGACCCCAGCGTGCTTCCCAATTAAGCGCTGCAGCCGCCCCCGCGCCCCTGCCCGATTACCCAGCGCCGTTACATAAACCTAATTAGCAGGGCTCCACTTTCAGCATGGCAAATGGCTCCACTAATCCGGGATTTGTTCTCCTAGAAACTAATTTAATCATACAGTGCCAGCCAGGCTGCTCACGTGGCCGAGGGCGAGAGCAGCCCCCAAATCTCTCGGCCCCCAGTAATGAGCCATTAGAGGTAAAGCCAAGCCCTGCCGCCGTCCCGCACCGCGGCTCTTGGGGACCCTAATCCCCTGAAACAGCCCCAGACAGGATCTACTACTTAAAAAAATAATGAAAAAAAAATACCTTGAGAGAGATTTGGGGAGAAAGGCCGTGATTAGGGCTGGAGCAAACCTGCAGCCTTCAGCGGTGCCCACGTCGGTGAGCAAGGACCCAGCACCGACAGTGCCTGCTTGGGGTGGTGAGGTTATGGCACCTCACCCCAGAACAGGCAGCACCTCTGCTGGATCCTTCAAAAAGCCCTTCCAAACAACTTTTAAGCTTGTGGTATAAGAAAGGGAAGTTCACGTGCTGCCAACTTCAGCAGAAGCAGCTCTTACTTAAACTAATCTTAGTTAAGGATCTCCAGGATAACCCAACATCAAGAGCAGGATTCCCCAGGTACAGCAGGACAGCAGCAGCATATGGGAATTGTATCACTCCTCAGGCTCAGCACTCTTTGAAAAAATCAGGATTATTTTAAAAATTAAATAATTTTTCATTTGCTTTCTGGGTTGTGTTACCACACAGACACGGCTCCGGGTCCTCACACTGAGCTCATCCAAGCCCAGCCCAAGTGAGCAGAGCCGGGCCCAGCTACGTGATGGGTTTCACAGGGCACCCGCTCAGTGTTTCACTGCTGACACTCCTTTCTCTGGCCAAGTGTAAGAGTTTTTTCCCTGGACCATGGAAAGGTGAAGCAAGGACATCTGCAGCCAAGCAGCATCCAGGCTTCCAGAGCCCTGGCAGCAGCACTCACTCTGCAGCAGCTTTAATTTATAACACACTCATGGTAACTTGGAGAGAGGCAGAAATTGGACTCCTAATCCCTAAAACTAAAGAGAATCCAGAAATCACAATTTGGGAGTTTTCTTCCTTCTGAGCTTTCCACTAGACAACTTGTTTCTGGCTTAAGAAAGTTGGCTTTCACAAGCAGCCTTAAATAAGTATTAAATCCAACACTGACATATGGCTTCATCATCCCAGAGGATCCCAAAACGCCTTTTGCAGGGGAAACTCCACCTCCTGGGCAGGCTGCGAGGACTCGGCTCAGAGCTCCCGGCACCTCAAACCGGACCGGCCTGTTCGCTTCAGGAGCAGGAGCAAGTCTATAAACCTCTTTGTGCTCCAAGCACCATGTTCTCCAGGTTCAAACGGAGCCAGGGGCACCTGCTCCAGCCACGGGGAGGGGACCAGGGGCACAGCAGCCCTGCACCTTCCCCACCGGTGAGTCTTATCACCGCGGCACCACAAACGGGCCATAAAGGGAGCCCACGGTTGGGAGGGGACAGCTGTGCTCCAGGTGTGCCCCAGGTGGGGCGGCTCCCTTTCATCTCAGCCCCGTGTTCAGCTCAAACCCTGGCAAAGGCCGGAGCGTGACAGTGAAAAACAGGCCAGGCTTTGAGGCTGATGGAGTCCTTGGGAATCTTTGTCCTCCCCGGCATCCGTTGGGCGCAGGAAGGCAAGCTGGGCTCTGCTGGCACACACAGCACGGCCCCTGCCCCATCCCAAGGGATTAAGGATGGCTCCAAGAGGGCACACTCAGCCACAAGAGCCCCATCAGCATTTCAGAGAGGAAGGATGTGGCTGTGGGACCATTTCACAGGAGTGGAGAAGCCACAGACCTTCCCTGCAGGGCAGAGGTGGGGCGGGGAGGGATGAGTCTCCCACCAGGCCTGGCAGCTCCCAGGGCACCTGCTCCAACCCTGGCACACAACTCTGACACACAGCAAAGCCCAGGACTCCCCAGCCTTGTCCAGAGAAGCTGTGGCTGCCCCATCCCTGGAAGTGTCCGAGGCCAGATTGGACAGGGCTTGGAGCAACCTGGGATAGGGGAAGGTGTCCCTGCCCATGGCAGAGGGTTGGAGTGAGATGAGCTTTAAAGCCCCTTCCAACATAAACCATTCCATGATTCTGTGATGGACATTTGCTCTCTACTTCCTCCATCCTGAGCCAACTGTGTCTCCACTCCCAGCCCAGTGTGGGCAGTGGGGACACTGGGGACACCAAGCCCTCGGTCAGCTCTCCTGTCCCACGCTTGGCTGGGCATCTACCAACTGCCTCAAGCTTCACCAAAAGAAAACCCAATAAAATTCAAACACAACCTTAGAACAAGCAAGAAAAAAAAGAATATAAAAGTGGAAAATATAAAAATATAAACAGTGGAACCCCCAGGAACCTCAAAGGCCAGAGCTCGCCTGGGAGCAAGCTTCCTGCAGGCACAGCAACGCTGGCATTTCACTGATCGGAGCAGAAGCACAGGCAGAGGGTGCCCCGGACTCATCCCTTTCAAGCACCGGCCGCAGGTGGCAGCCCTGCCCCACGAGGGGCTGTGCCAGCACAGCCAGATGTCACACAGCCCCCACGGCCGGGCACTGGCCCCGTCCGGGCAGGAGCTGCCCACGGCCTTGGTGTGCGGCGAGCAAACACCGGGCTATCTCCCCTCGGCAAACAACTGGGTCATTAAGTGACGGGCTCAGACAATATTTAATTACCCTGATCGTGGGAAGGGGGCGGCGAGGGGGGAGGCAGAAACTGCAGGGGGAATTCCAGAGCCGGAGATGAAACGGGAGCTGCGGAGCGGCGCTGACAGGTGAACAGACAGGTAATATCCCAGCGCTGTTTGCTCAGCCAGCCCAGCTCCCCACGGCCCCCAGGGAGGGCACATGCCGGCTCCCACATGCCAGCAGCTCCAAACCCAGGATGGTTCTCCTCTGCCAGGCAGGGAGCTGTGCAGGGCCAGGACTCATCTCCTGGGAGGTGGGAGCTCCGGGCTGGGGCAGGGTCTGCTGCTGCTGCTACATCAATTTGATGGATCCAGGAACCTTCAGCGCTGGATCCCCATCTCACTGGGGCCAGCCTTGGACCTGTCCTTCGGGGTGTCTGTTGACATCCTGAAACCTTTCCCAGAATCGTCTCCAGCCCCAGGGAAGAGCAGAGCATGGGGAGGGCACAGCACCAGCACGAGGGCTGCAGGGCCTCCCTGTCCTTCGTGTGCCCTGCTGAGCCAACCCCCCCAAGGAGTTTGGAAACCCTGGCACAGCAGGTCCACGGGCACCATCCATGCCACATTCCCAGCAGGAGCTACAGAGTGATTAATCACGGTTACAAGGCTGCACCAGACAGACAGGAATGTGCCAGGAAGGGCAAGGAGCACATCAGGGAAAGGTGTTAAAGAGCCCAGCAGGTTGTTTATAACCTGCCATGAACAACTGATTAACCATTAATCCTCTGTTAGCGCTGGTTTATGAGCCAGGGCTCCCCCCAGCAGGGACCCTCCAGCTCTGCAGAGCACCAGAGGCACCTGGGCAAGAAACCCTGGAGCACAGAAGCTCACTGGTGCTGCCCTCACCCACTGCCCAGTGAGGCTCAACCCCCACGGGCCATTATGAGGTCAGACTGGAGGTAATCAGTGAAAAAAAAAGGCAAGTAATCCCCCTGGTCAGATGTCTGTCACATAGCTCCCACTCAGGGCTGGAGGTGGACCATGTCCAAGGGAGGAACTGACAGCAGGGTCCTGCTCCGAGGGGGTTTCCAGGTGAAATCCCTTTTCAGGTGCCACACTCCTGACCTTGAGCTTCCCAGCACCACCCCTGTGTGAACAGCATACCTGAGCTCCTTCCCAGCAGCTGGTCCTGGCCCTGGGATGGCACAGAGACCAGCACAGCCTCTCTGCAGCAGCATCCCACCAAGGATGCTCTCAGCAGGCCTCAACTCATTTAAAGAGAATAAGGAGCGGCTTGTCAGATGCATTTCCAAAACCGCTCCCCCCTCTGCCCTCGCTCCAGGGAAGCAGGAGGCAGCTGGGATCCCTTCTGCACAGGGGCATGGGGCTGAGTGAGCTGCTGGGCAGGACTGCAGGTGGGGAACGCAGCAGGGGCTTCACGTGGAGGGGGGGAAGCCACCCTCCAGCTACCACCCCCCAGACACCACATCCCGCTGTCTTGCAAACGCTCCCATCTCCCCAGACCAGCCAAAACCTCTTGGAACAAGTTTTGGGAGTTGGAGAAAGTAGGTTTTATGAGCATCCGGCCAAGTCCTGGCCAAGAGCGGGAGGTCAGCACAGAGCTCACTCCACCAAGTGCTGGAAGGGACGCCAAAAACCATCGGCACAAAGTGCTCAGGCAGAGCTTTGCCCAAGTGTCCGACCAGGAGACTCAGCAGAGTCTCACACTCCTGCCTTCAGGCTCCTCTGCCCCTGCCCCTCTGGGTTTTTAATTGTAGAAACTGGATACATTAACTGTATAAATTGGAATTATTTCCCAGATATCCAGCAACAGCTGTTTCCTCTCACCCGATCCCAAAAGACTATAAAACTCTCCCATCTCAGAAAAGACAAGCTGGACCATTCACCTCCTCAGCACTGCCTGGGACAGAAGGAAAGCCACGACAGAGCAAAAAGAGACTGCCCAGCAAAGGCAAGGGCAGGTGCCTCCCAAAACTCTGCAAACACAGAGCTCCAGAGCTGCTTCTTCACCTCCAAGATGTGTCTCCACCGAGGGGAACCTGCTCCCCACCTGCTCAGAGATTTGCCTGAACTTTGCTTGCAAAGATTGGCTTATGACCCCCATTCCATGGCTTCTCCCAAGCCTCTCTCGCCCCATCCCAGCTCAGTCACGGGGCAAACATCAGGAAATAAAAGGAAAAAAAAAAAATAAAAGGACATGCCACCAGGCAAAACTCAAGAAGGAAGAAGCTGTGCTCCAAATACATTTCAAGGGGTTCACAATCACTGTGGTGCCTTTGCTGCTGCTGGAGAGCTGGGATGTGCTGGACTGTCACAGATCCTGAGCTCAATATCCTGCTCCAGCCAGGAATTTTACATATGGGCTCTTGAGTAACTTAAATGACTTGCAAGTCCCAGCCTTCTTAACCAGAAGGCTTTAGAAAATCCCAGCCCTAATCCTCCTGTGCTGTATGAGCCGCCCTTCCCGTCTGTAAAACGGGGATAATATCTTCCTGCCCTCAGGAATATCCCTCACACCGGCTTGGAGCTGCTCAGACGCTGCCCTGAAGAGCCTGTAACCAGCTGGGCACGGAGCTCTGGCAGGAACTGCCTCCCAAATGCAGCTCCTGCAGCACCTTTCCTGGGAGCCCCTTCCCCGGCAGCCACAGCATTCATGGAAATGGGAATACTGCATCCAGAGATATCTGTGTGCCCTCCTCAGGATCGGGAACAGCAATCCAAGGACACGGCTCTGCCCCTTTGTCCCAAACACAGCACGGGGCAGATGACAAGGGGCACAGCCCCCACTGGGCTCCACCATCCCCTGTGGGATTGGGATAAGTTACTTCCTCCTCCAGAGCCTCAGTTTCCCCTCCTGAAAAACGAAACGGAAGCAAACACCCCTTCACCTGCCTGCCCAGAGCAGGGACCAGCCCCAGGCAGCCAGCGGTTCAGAAAATCCTTGGAAACCAGGCAGGGAAAGCGTGAGAAAAGCCGGAGCCACGGCGGCTGTTTCTGTGATGAAGAAACTGAGGCTGAGTCAGGGAGTGGAAGCGGCGTGTTCCCAGGGGCAGGAGCACACGCCAGACACCCAACAAACTGGTTCCCAAAGAGGAGGTGATCCCACAGGGAACAAACAGCGGCACACAGCTAACGGGGACCCTGCACCCTGACACCCCACCAGCAGGGCAGCTGGAAGGGAATTCTGGATCACTCCCTGCAGGGGAGGTGGGACACTCGGGGTACACACACCACGTCCACACACGGAGTGTCCCAGACGAGCATTCCCAACCCCACCGCCCAAACGAGCTGTTTTATCGCACAGGTGCCTCCCGTAGCAAGAGGCAGGGAGAAGCTTGGCTCATCCCTGCAGAGAGGGCTGCCCCCGGGGAGCACACAGCTCCCTTGCCCTTTAAATCACTCGTCTCCCTCCCCCTGCCCACACCCCCTCGTTCGGCGATATTTATTATCGCTACCGATTTCCTAATCTCCAGCACGTGATGCAAGAACAAAACTCAGCACAACCTCGCACATGAACACCCAGCCACAGACCAGGGATGTGGGAAAGTGCCTCCCTGCACAATCAAGTGGCTCAGAAAAGCAGGATGAGGGCAGCAGCACTGGCAGCAGGGACAGGCCAGACTCCTCGGGAAGGATGGTGGAGGTGAAAGAAAAACAAGTTGCTTTTCCCTGTTTCCCCAGGGACTCAGATGAGTCACTGTCCCACAGCAGTGCCAGCAGCCCCACAGGACTCCCAGGATTCCACCCTCTCACAGTTTTACCGGAGACAAAGTTAAGAGGATGCAGGGGCTGATGGAGCAGATCTCACTGTGTACAGCACAATCCCATCTCAGCCCCATCCTTTGCACCCTTTATTCTTTTCAGCATTTACAAATCTGATCCAAATGCCAACCTGCCCTTTCCTCCCGGGAAAGGGAATTCCCCTGCAGCCAGGCCAGCCAAGGCTCCTTCCCAAGAGCAGAGAAAAGCCTGGAAGCAAAGGAACTGCAGAAGAGCAGGTCACTAAAAGCCTTTGGAGCTTGATGCAGTTTCTGCAAGAGCAGCAAAGCTTCAAAAGGAAAAGCAAGTGCTGGAGATTCATAGAATCCCTGAATGATTTAGGTTGGAAAGGACCTTAAAGATCACCCAGTTCCAACCCCCTGCCATGGATTTGGTGGCCAAAAGCCACCAGCAGCCCTGGAAGAATGAGGGAAAACAAAGAAGGAAAAAAGAGGGAGGGAGAGGGCGAGGGAGACAGACAGGAGGGCAAAGGATGGAAAAGGAGGGAAGGATTTGCTGGAAGCAAGATCTACAGCCTGTTCCTGAAACTTCCCGCTTGTGTGCCAGGCACTCCCGAATACTAATCAGAAGTGAAAAAATATCAAACAATTAGGAAGGAAAGTCTCTTGGCAGGGTTTCTCCTGGAGACGTCGGGCTGGTTTTGTTTATGAGCTGGAGGAAGTGGTAACCGCTCCTGTTTGTTCTTCTGAAGAAAAGAGAGAGCTCCAGTGTTTTAACTTCTCCGCTGAAAACCCTGGAGATTTGGCCTGAAACGGATCAGAATGGCTGATCTAGATTCACCCTCAGCCTTTTGTTACAAGAAAATATTTTAGTCATTTTCTCCCTCCCCTTCTGCGTGGGGAAAGAAAGGGGCAGTGGATACAAAGCAGGCATTTTTGTTCCCAGAAAATATCAATGAAAAGAGCATTCCAGAGGCCAAGGGCGCAGCACAGCTCCCAGGGCACGGGAGATGTCCTTGCTGGGCAGATGCACCCTCAGGAAGGGCAAAGATACAAACTCAAAAGACTCCTTTTCTTTATGTTGGAGGTGAGGCAACACATGGAAAGCTAAATAAAGTTTTTGAGTAAATTTTTTGCCTCTCAGTGACACACACGGGGCTGGGAGGGGCCGAGATCCCAGCCAGACACACAAATTTCATCTACCTGAAGGTGCAAACTTGCAACTCATCAAATGCAAAGCCCCTTAAAAAACACTTCACTTGGGTTTAACACAGGAGGGTTGAAGTAGCACCTTGGCAAACCAAACTAGGTTCGTTGGGGTGTGTAACAGCAAGCAGAAGGAGATTGGAAAGAGCAGCTCGGAAGGGGCACAGCACAGCAGGGACAGGTCCTGGTGTGAGGAAAAGCAGGGCCCAGCAAAGCCTCAGCACCCAGAGTGAGTGTTGGAGCCCTGAGCAGTGTGAGAACAGAGCTGGGGGCTCTGTCCCCAAGGCAGGCAGCTTGTCCCACAAAGGGAGCAGCCAGAGGATGCACAAGCCGTGACACTCCTGGCTAAAAACTTCCCAAAAACTCCAGGCTTTTAGGTGCAGAACCCAAATGCATTCACCATGGAAACCCAGCCCCAGGGCTGGTAGTGCTGGTGGAATTTGCAGTTGGCTCCAGCCATGGAGGAGGGAGCCTGGACAGTGAAACCTTTCAACGTGAAGGGTGCCGACCAGGCAGTCTGGGACTGCTCTGGAAGTGCTTTTCAAGGCAGCCAAACACGTCGGTTTATCCAGTGATAATTCACCCGCTCCCAGACAGAGCCGCGTGGAAGCGGAGCCAGACAACGCTCCCAACCCTTCTGGTCCCCAGGGATTTGGAGAGGGAGAGGCAGAGCAGGAGCTTTCCAAGCTTTTCTTTGGGAGAAGACAGCACATTGAGCCATCCCTGTGTCAACCTCTCAGCTCCAGGAATGCCATGCAGGTGACCAGCCTGGAGTGTGCTGGAGACAGCAGGGACAGCAAATGCCTCTGGGTCACACCCCAAACATCTGCCTGTTGCTGTCCCAGCGTTCCCCTGCACACACTCCCTGATTCCCGAGCACCCACATTTCCAGGTCATACTCATGGATCCGGAGCTTTTCAGGTACAGCTTAAGTTTTCCTAAATGCCAAATGCCTTTGGCTAAAAGCAGATGCATAAATGTCATGTTTATCACCCCAGATCCGCTCCCTCCCCAGCCTCATCTCTTATCGCCTCGACGCTCTGCCCTCAGGGTGTCAGGGTTCATAGATTCTGGTTCTCTAGAATCAGGGAATACCCAGAGTTGGAAGGGACCCACAGGGATCATCAAGTCCAGCTCCCGAGCAGCTCCTTGCTTTCGGGTCTGTACCCCCACGAGCACGCCAGGAGGTTGGGAATTGCCCTTTACGGGACAGCGGCACCCATTCCCGGAGGGTTCGGATCCCTGTCCCCCAGCCCGGCCGCTCTGGGCGGGCGGTGGAAGCCACCGGCGAAGCGGAGCGCAGGGGGATGGAGCGGAGCGGGAATGCCGCGGAGCTCCGCTGCCATCCAGCGGCCGCGGGACCGGCGCTCGGGGCAGCGCCCGCCCCGGCCGTTCGCCGGGAAGCCACCGACAACCTTCCCCCCGCCGCGAGTTTTTACACGGCAAACGCCAATTTCATCGCTCTCCCGCTGTGTTCCACCTCATCTGCCTGGTGCTGGAGCAGCTCTGCCCTGTTTAACCGCTGCTTCCAGGGATACTGGTTGCTCCACGGCTTTCTCCACACCTTTGTCCCCAGCTCTTTCAGCTCAGGGAGCAAAGGGCTGGAGCAGCTCTGCTATGGAGACAGGGGAGAGCTGGGAGTGTTCAGCCTGGAGAAGAAAAGGCTCTAGGGAGACCTGAGAGCCCCTTCCAAGGCCTAAAGGGGCTCCAGGAGAGCTGGAGAAGGTCTGGGGACAAGGACCTGAAGTGGGACTTCAGACAAGGGCCTGAAGTGACAGCATAAGGGGGAATGGCTTCCCACTGCCAGAGGGCAGGGTTAGATGGGATATTGTGAAGGAATTCCCGGCTGGGAGGGTGGGAGGACCTGGAATGGAATTCCTATAGAAGCTGTGGCTGCCCCTGGATCCCTGGAAGAGTCCAAGGCCAGGTTGGACTGAGCTTGGAGCAACCTGGTCCTAGTGGAAGGTGTCCCTGCCCGTGGCAGAGGGTGGGATTAGATGAGCCTTAAGTGCCTCCCCGCCCAACCCATCCCATACAATTCCATAGGATCCCACGGGATCCCGATCCCGCCGCTGCCCCCGCGCGCCCCCTGCGGGCCCCGCCCGGAGCTGCCGCNGATCCATCCCGCCGGCACCCGCCCCCGATCCATCCCGCCGGCACCCGCCCCCGATCCATCCCGCCGGCATCCGCCATCCCCCGCCCAGAGCGTGCTCCCGAGCCCCGAGCGGGATCCAGCATCCCCGTGCCCAGGGGGGTCACCTCACTCCCAGGCGCGAAGCGAGCTGCCCTCGGAAAGGTTATGCACCCTCACACTCCAAACGGAGCTGAGCCAGGGGGGCAGCCATGGGAAACCGCCCTTCCAGGGGGTCATGTGGCACTTGGGGACATGGTTCAGCCAGTGCTGGAGGAATGGTTGGACTCGGTGACCTCAGAAAGCTTTTCTGACCAAAATGATTCGGTGGTTCCATGAGATGCCACTGGGCAAGGGGCTGACCATTCTGGCTGTTTGCCGGTGGGTTTCCCTGGGTCCAAATCTCAGCTGTGCCCAGCAGCACTGGGCTGCCCTGGAGTGTCCCTCAGGCCAGTTGTACCAGGGACACATTCTGCTCTGGGGTGTCCAGGGGCACTGATCTGCATGGAGTCATTAGAGGGCAGCAAGAGCTTGAGATAAGGAATATTTCTCAGGCCAGAGGCTTTATGAGGGATTGCTATAGATCACGATAAAGAGATTTTGGTGCCTGCAGCTACAGGTGACAATCTCTGCAGCTGGACTGCAGCTCATCCTTCCTGCAGGATTTCAAGGCCAGGTTGGACGGGGCTTGGAGCAACCTGATGTACTGGAAGGTGTCCCCTGCCCATGGCAGGGTGTGGGACTGGATGGGCTTTAAGGTCCCTTCCAACCCAAACCATTCCATGATGCAGGAAGAAGAGCAACACCACTGCCTGGCCCTCCAGGTACCATGAGCAGCAGCATCTGCACCAGGGACCCAGCTCCCAGCAACCACAGGGAATGATGCAAAAGCCAAAACCCAGCTCCAAGCATCAGCCTGGCCCCGTATCACAGCAGCTGGTGCAGAGGAGTCCAGCAGGTCTGGGTTGCTTTACACCAGCTCAGGGTAGGAAGTCTCTGCTTTGCCTCAGCACGAGTTGCCCAGCACTCGAAAATGTGGAACTACCAGCAGGGTCACGTGCACAATCTCATCCCTCCTGCCTGCACTTCGCAGGCAGGGACAGGAGAGGAAGCCAGAGACTCATGCTGAAAAGGAATGAAGTCAAGTACTGGGTACGTTCATATAATCATCAAGGAAAAACCACAATCCCGAGGGTTTGGGAAGGGACTGAGCTGTAACAGCACCAGTCAGACACTAATGAGGGGAGGAAATTAGAACATCCCAGCTCTGCTCCAGCAGCTGGGAGTCTGCAGTGCAGAACATTCATCAGCCCCTCGGCTCTTCAATTCTGGATTTTCCATCTCTGTCCATCCGGAGAGCACCCAGCTGACAGAGCCATCTCTGGCAAGAGCAAACACCAGATCCTCCTGGATTTGTGTTCAGTAAAATGGAAGAGCAGCCTTAAAGGTCTTTTCTGTGCCCCTATGCCCACCCTGGCACAGTCCCTGCTCAACTCCTGCAGGACATTCCACAGCCCCACTGCTCCCAGACGGACACCAGGACAGAGCTCACATCCCTGCCAGGCTGCATCAGCCTTCTTGGCCTGACTGCCCACCAGCAAGCAAGAACAGATGAGCCCTAACCAAAAGCAGATATATATTTTTAAAAGCCAAGTCTTTCCCAGCAGCAATTTTCCCTTTATTCACATTTCTGAGTCTCATTCTCACAAAGGAAAGATCACTACCAAAAAAAACCCCACACCTGAGAAAGCAGCCTGAGCAGGGCAAACCACAGCACCTCCTCAATTTAAAGGGTCAGTTCTGCTCCACGTGCCAAAACTCATCTGGACCCTCCCCAGCTCAGAGAAAAGGGTCATTAGAGCCTTCAAGGGGACCAGGGACTGGAGGGGAATGTCCTCCCCAAAACACACAGGGACAACAGAAGCCAAGTGTCTCCGCAGTCCAGAGCCAGGGGAAAGGCAAGACAGCACCACTGCGATTCCCTCTGGCCAAGAGGCAGCACAAAGGGCTGGTGAGGGCAAACTCCACGTGCCCTGGCCCAAGGATCATCCCCTCATTCCCCAGCCAAGCAGAAACCCCCCAGGTTTAACCCTCACACATCCCCAGCCATTCCCAACAGCCCCTCGGGCACTTCTCCCAACATCACACCAGGATGTCGACAACACCACAAGTCCCCTCAAAATCCTGGCATCGTTTTCTAACAGCAAAGTGGATTTTCCAGCACAAGGAGGTTTACACCACCCTCCTCTCCAAAGGGAACCTTTCAGCTCATCCCTGCACCCACCAGGAGCCCCATGGTATCCTCAGGACAAGCCACACATTACTCCCAGTGAGCCTGACAAGGCTCCCATGAGCCAGCACCACTGACTTCCACAGGCTTAAAAGTGTGGAAAACCAGCAGGGATCCCCTCACAGGGGAAAGAAAGGAAAACCTGCTGAGGGGCTGCAGCCTTGAACCCCTTTGTTCATTACTCTGCAATAAAACTCCAGGAAGAAAACTCATATTAGGGATTTCAGGCTCAGATGGTACTAAAATGTTCTTGCTGTGATTAAAACAGGCAGGGGAAGGCAGCTCAGCTGTCAGGAGCAAGCCTGTCTACTCCCACATTCCCTTATAGCAGGTCACTGCATTTGGCATCGTTTTCTGAAGTGAGAGAAAATATAATTTTTACACAAGTCCCACAGGAAGGTGCTTTAGAAAAACTAAAGGAGAAAAATAATATTTTTTTGACTCACCTAAAAGCAGCAGGATTTGTCCCACACGTGTGCATGTTCTCATTCCTCCTCCAGAGCCACAATGCCCAGAGCAGCCCAGGAAAAGAGGGGCTGTAACTGCTGCTTTTCCACATCTGTCCATTGGGAGACTTCACATGTCCAAGCCAGCTCTACCACAACGATGCCAAGAGCAGTAATCCACCAAATCCGAAGAGGAGCAGGTGCCTGCAGCCTCCCGGCCGTGCCATTCCCAGCTACAAACAGAAGGGAGCATCCAAAACCCACAGCAGTCCATGAGGGTTTGTGACGTCAGAGATCCCGGGGAGAGGAATCATCCAGAGACAAATCCTCTTGGCTCAGGACCGTTGGTGGAGGGGGAGAAGTCCCAATCCTGCACGTGGTCAGGCTCTGGTCTCCTCACTTCTGGTGCAGGGACAGTCCCAAGGCAGTCATGGCCGATGGAATTTGTCATTCCTGAAGAGGCAGATGCCAAAACCTGTGGAGAAACAAACGCCAGGGTAAGGGACCAGGAGTGACCTTGGTCATTCAGGCACAGCCAGGGCTGCCCTTTATCCCCAGTCCCTGTTCTCCTGCCAGCCACAGGGCACCTGAGCACATCCCACGGAGCAACGCTGCAAGATATTCCCAAATTCAGCATTAAAATGCCAGGGTTGTGGCAAAAGGAAGGAGCAAGTGAGACTTTTCTTGCTGCAGCTGAGCAGAGAGCGCTGGCCATGCTGGTGGCCACATCCCCAGGGAGCAGAGAGCACTGGCCAGTCCCCTGCCTAGGAGCTACCGTCCCACTTGGTCAGTACTGGTCACACTGGTTTCTGACATGTAGGATTCCGATTTAAATCCATCCACAGAAAAGAGACAGGGATTTCTCTGCAGGGCACCATGTCTCCTCCACGCAGCAGCAGTGACAAACACAGAAAACAGCCACAGGGCTCGAAAAGGCGACAATTCCCAAGCTGAATTCCTTCCTCCTGATGGAACCAGCCCCTGCAGCAGTGCTGAGCCCCTCGGGGCTTAAAGGATCTGCTGAAGATGTGCCCAAGCACAGAGCCCCGACTGTCCCTTACCTTTGGGGACAACCCCAGCAGAGAGCCCAGGACAGAACCAGCATCTTCCTCCCTGCATCCCTCTAACCCAAACCCAGGGCAGTCGGAGCAGGGACCCCTCTGCCCTGAGAGCGGTGGGCACACGGATGGCCAGCGTTTTTGGGGGAGGGATTTGATGTCCCGCTCTGTGGCAGGTCCCTGCACAGCCCCCGACGTGTGCACGGCCACACAGAGCTCCAGGACGCACACAGCCCCTGCCCTGCCTCGTCAGGGCGCCGCTGCTCCCCAGCACAAAGTCCGTATTTGTTTCCCCACAGGGGTGGAAATAAAGGGGGTTTTGTATTTTCTTCCTCTTCTCTTTGCAGGCTGGAGTGAGTTTATTTGACACTCCAGCACTCTTTGTGAGCTGAGTGCCCGAGGATAAATGCTACCCTTAAGAGTTACTTGGCGTTAGACAGAGGGACCCTCTTCAGAGGAGAATGGGGGCTTGTTGGGATGGGGTGGGAGGGGG